>JALIZH010033006.1:2597500-2844634 GCA_030522465.1 Rhipicephalus appendiculatus | reverse complement strand
GATTACCAAATATTTGTTAGTTAACATTTACATTATTGTCACGTGGTCGTGACGTCGACGAAGGCAACAGTCGGCGAGGTAAAGAAGAAACTCTTTATTTTGGCCGAACTTGTGGCCGGGAAAATGAAGGTCAGACTACAGCAATACACGCTGGCACTGAGAGCGGCGAACAGAGCGTCGGCCGTCGATAATCTGATCATCGTTGGAGCGCGCCGGCTTTTATACATCACGCGTCGAACATTCTCGCCTTATCACTGGTCGTCGCGCAAGCTCTGGAATAAGCTAGAGTGTTCGCGTCTTGCGCGCAATCTTAACACAACGATCTACAATAATCGTGAAGCTTCTAGAACAATCAGCCGCGGTTTGCGCTGAGCATGCGGACAGTCTTTGTGGGCGAAAACCGAGTACAAGAAGAATGAAAATAAGAAACGCGCGTGGCAATGCCCCCCCTCTGAAAAAAGCATCGTCCCGATGCTTAAAAAGAACACGGGGGAAAAATACATGCAACAAGAAATCACAAGAATAAAGAAAGAAATTGCAATAATAAAGCAATAAGTTCAGTCGTCAGGTTCGCTAACGCGCGTAATACGGTTTGAGGCGCACGACATGGACGACTTCAGGTCGCGCACGGCGCCGTTGAGAGTTCGTAATGCCGTCCGGGACGACCTCGTAGTCCAGAGTACCGAGACGTCGAAGCACCTTGTATGGCCCGAAGTAACGCCGAAGAAGTTTTTCACTGAGTCCACGTCGGCGTATCGGCGTCCACACCCAGACGCGGTCGCCGGGCTGGTATTCCACGAAGCGTCGTCGAAGATTGTAGCGGCGGCCTGTCAGTCGTCTGCTGATTCTTGATGCGCAGCCGGGCGAGCTGTCGGGCTTCTTCAGCGCGCTGAAGGTAGCCGGTGACGTCGAGGTTTTCTTCGTCAGCGACGTTGGGCAGCATGGCGTCGAGCGTCGTTGCCGGGTTTCTTCCGTAGACCAACTTGTACGGCGTCATCTGTGTCGTCTCCTGCACGGCCGTGTTGTAGGCGAAGGTCACGTACGGGAGGATTGCATCCCACGTCCTGTGCTCGACGTCGACGTACATGGCCAGCATGTCCGCGATGGTCTTGTTTAGACGCTCGGTGAGACCATTGGTCTGTGGGTGGTAGGCGGGGGTCCGGCGGTGGCTTGTGTGGCTGTACCTCAAGATCGCCTGAGTTAACTCCGCTGTAAATGCCGTGCCTCTGTCGGTAATGAGGACCTCCGGGGCGCCATGACGCAGGACGATGTTCTCGACGAAGAACTTTGCTACCTCGGCGGCGCTGCCTTTGGGCAGGGCCCTTGTTTCGGCGTAGCGGGTGAGGTAGTCGGTAGCCACGACGATCCACTTGTTTCCGTCAGCCGACGTCGGGAACGGCCCGAGTAAATCCATGCCGATTTGCTGGAACGGCCGGCGAGGTGGCTCGATGGGCTGCAGAGGTCCCGCTGGTCTTGTCGGCGGTGTCTTACGTCGCTGGCAGTCCCGGCATGTCCTCACGTAACGAGCGACGTCGGCGGTAAGGCGCGGCCAGTAGTACTTTTCTTGTGTTCTTGCAAGCGTGCGCGAAAAGCCGAGGTGGCCAGCCGTTGGGTCGTCGTGCAGGGCCTGCAGAATTTCTGGTCGCAGATCCGAAGGTACAACGATGAGGTAGCTGGCTTGGGCTGGGGAGAAGTTTTTCTTAACGAGGACGTTGTTTTTCAAAGAAAATGACGTCAATCCTCGCCTGAATACTTTTGGGACGACGGTGGTCCTGCCCTCAAGGTATTCCATTAGGCCCCTCAGTTCCGGGTCTTCTCGCTGTCGATCGGCGAAGTCGTCGGCACTTATGGTTCCCAAAAAGTACTCATCATCCTGGTCGTCCTGCGGCGGTGGGTCGACGGGGGCACGAGACAGGCAGTCGGCGTCGGAGTGTTTCCTTCCGGACTTACATACACGACGGTAATGTCGAATTCTTGAAGCCTTAGGCTCCACCGTGCGAGACGACCTGAAGGATCCTTCAAGTTAGCTAGCCAACACAGGGCGTGGTGGTCACTCACAACTTTGAAAGGTCTGCCGTAGAGGTAGGGGCGAAATTTTGACGTAGCCCAGATGATGGCAAGACACTCCTTTTCTGTTGTGGAATAGTTGGCTTCTGCCTTCGATAGAGACCGGCTAGCATAGCTGATAACCCTTTCAAGTCCGTCAGTCCTCTGCACTAGGACGGCTCCGAGCCCCACACTGCTGGCGTCGGTGTGGATTTCCGTGTCGGCGTATTCGTCGAAGTGCGCAAGTATCGGCGGTGTCTGCAAGCGTCGTTTGAGTTCTTGAAATGCTTCTACTTGTGCCGTTTCCCACTTAAAGTCCACGTCGGTTTTAGTGAGATGGGTTAGCGGCTCGGCGATACGTGAAAAGTCCTTGACGAAGCGTCTGTAGTAGGCGCACAAGCCGAGAAATCGGCGCACGGCTTTCTTGTCGGTGGGTGGTGGGAAAGTGGCGATGGCAGCTGTTTTCTGCGGGTCTGGGCGCACTCCAGTCTTGCTGATCACGTGACCCAAAAACAGAAGCTCCTCGTACGCGAAACGGCATTTTCTGGCTTCAGGGTGAGCCCGGAGTTCTTGATTGCTTGAAGTACGGATTGGAGGCGCTGGAGGTGTTCGTCGAAGTTCGAGGAAAACACAACGACGTCGTCCAAGTAAACAAGGCAAGTTTGCCACTTCAAGCCCGCCAGTACTGTATCCATGACACGTTGGAAAGTTGCAGGTGCCGAGCATAGGCCAAAGGGCATGACCTTGAACCTCGAAGAGGCCGTCTGGTGTTATAAAGCAGTTTTCTCTCGGTCTCTCTCGTCGACTTCGATTTGCCAATAGCCGGTTTTGAGGTCCATCGACGAAAAATACTTCGCGTTGTGGAGTCGGTCCAGGGCGTCGTCTATCCGTGGGAGAGGATACACGTCCTTCTTCGTGATTTTGTTCAGGCGGCGATAGTCGACGCAGAAGCGTAGGGTTCCGTCCTTCTTCCTCACTAACACCACGGGTGACGCCCACGGACTCTTGGACGGCTGAATGATGTCGTCGCGTAGCATTTCGTCGACTTGTTTTTTCACGGCCTCACGTTCGCGCGTAGAAACTCGGTACGGGCTCTGTCGAACTGGTCGGGCACTTTCCTCTGTTATGATGCGATGTTTCGCAATTGGGGTCTGTCGAATTCTTGACGACGCCGAGAAGCAGTCCTTGAATTGCATAAGTAGGGCTTTGAGCTGATCTTGCTTGGCCTTCGTAAGGCTCGGGTTGATGTCGAAATCGGGTTGGGGACCTCGATTCGTCGAAGCAGGTTCGGCAGCATCGAAGAGGGCGAAAGCATTGCTGGCGGCCACGCATTCGTCGATGTAGGCGACCGTCGTACCAATGTTGAGGTGCCTGTATTCGTGGCTGAAGTTTGTCAGCACTACCTTTGCTTTACCGTCACGCAGCTCAGCTATACCTCTTGCGACGCAAATTTGACGGTTCAGGAGTAGGTGCTGATCGCCCTCGATGACGCCTTCAACGTTCGCGGGTTTTTTCGGTGCCGACGGAAATAATGACGCTGGAGAGCGGCGGTACGGTCACTTGCTCTTCTATCACATTCAATGCGCGGTTCCCCCCGGCGCCGCGTGGGGCAGGATCTCTTTTTCCCAGTAAACCATGAATGTCCATTAGATGTCCATATAATGCTAGTTTCTGGAGATTCAGTACATCTAGTGGACATCCACATTTCTCCAAATTACATTTCACAGATGTACTATAGATCATCTAAAATGCATCCAGATCACGCTGTCAGTACGTTGTATGGATATCAAGGCTGGATGTCCTGTACATTTAAAAGATCTTCATTAAAATTATAACATAACGATTCGCAACAGCTACTTTCAGGTTACAGGAGTACTAGCACTCAGCATAAGTATTGTGGTCTACAGTCTGTCAAGAGTTCATTTTTGAGAGCCATAATTAGTGCTCTTAAAAGCCACTAGGCGTCATGCAGATGTGAGTATTTAAACACTAATTACGACTCTCAGAAATTAACTCTCGACAGACTGTAGGCCACAATTCTTTTCGCTGAGTGCTCACTACTCTTGTAACCTGAAAGTAACTTTCGCAAATCGTTATAATTTTCACTATTTATAAAATACTGAAGGTGTCCGACTTTTGGCATATAAGAGCAGTTATGTTGTGCTGCCTCCTATAGATATACAGAGCACAGAACAGATCTCACATTGTTCCTTTTATTCAAGAAATATAGCACAAAACAACCACGATAATAACATGTTAAATGCAGAAATACTCTTCTCAGGATATTCCAATGTGTTGTTACACAAAATGAGTGCGCAATGCAATGCTCTGAAAGGTTAGTTACACAAACGTAAGTATATACACTATAACTGGCTAAATGTATAGAGAATCAAGCGAGTCAAAAGCAACAAGACACATTAAAAGTTAACCCATTCAATGCAATGCTGTAAAAGGTCAGTCAACATACAACCACAAGAGTACATCTTACAACAAAACTGGCTTAATGACTAAAGAACCAACTGAGTGAGTCAAAAGCAACACGGCGATATCACAAAAGTGAGCTTGTGCACCGGCTGAAAACTAAGTTGTCTAAACTAGTAACAGTCTGCCTTGAACATTTCACAAAGCAGTCCCAACACAAATCCAGAAAGGCACTGGCCTTCCTCAGCCGAATGGGAGTGTGCTTGTATGTCGCAGACGGGCAAGTTGAAAGGCTCAGTCCAATGGCTCGCTGCCTGAAAAAGTAGAAAGTAAAAAAAAAAGCCTTTCTGTAGCTCTTACAAACAATTGCAAGCACTGTAATACCAGGTGTCTAGCACGAGGATAATTTGCACTACTCTCCAATACTTGAGATATGCCTGCTTCAGCATAACCCTACACACAGCCAAATGTTCCTGTGATGATGATGATGGTTTATAATAGAGCATAGCGCTATGGAAGATGGTGCAGTGAAGGACTCCAGAAAGTTTAGCCACCAGAGTCCTCGTATAGGCATGCAATGCTCGATACACAGGTTTTTCTAATCTCGAAATTAAACTGCTATGACAAGAAAGTTGTTGCAATGCTTTTTCTATTTTATCCCTTAAAGTGGCTCTAATGCAAAACGCATACAGTGGAACCTCAATTATATGACTTTGAAGGTGCATGCAAACATAGACACAAGAAAGAAGTCAAGACACCCCAAACGTCGACTAGCCACTGAAGAGGCACACAGAGCCGAAGAAGAAAGAAGGCACGAAAACTTATCTGCACGTGCCCATGCAATAGGCGAACCAGGTATTTTAGTTGTTAGTTCAGTTGTTGCTCTTCAGTTAGTCGGTGTTTGTGGTGTCTTGACTTCTTTCTTGTGTCCATGTTAGCACGCAGTCTTTTAGAATGAGTGCTTACCAGATCAGCTCTCTATTATTCTAAGCTTCGATCTGGAGATTTTTATTAAGGAATGCAATGCAGGAAATCTTTAGTGATAAAAATCACTTTAGGCACACGCAAGCACCTTACATTTTATCATGTCACGGAATCTGGTGTACGTTTGTCAGAGCACCGCCATCAAGCAGTCGTTTTTGATGTTTGCCAACTTCTAAAGCCTTTTCAGTGAGAGTAAGCATCTTGGTAATGAAAAGCAACACTTCAGTACCACAGCTCTAGTCAATCATATTTGTATATTTATCTAACTGAAGCTTTCATGTGCTGATGAGCTTACTAGAATCCCCTCAGTAAACATGTTGATACTTGGCAATCGAATATGAAAAATGCTCCCATTTACCTTTTCGGATGCACATCTTGCAGGCGCGTGACGAAGCCAGTCTTTAATGGGCGCTTTCAACGGCAAAGTTGTTGCACTTATGCACAGACGTTACTGCATCTGTAATTAGAAAGCACGCGCAAAATGTCTGGTGTCAGAATCTTGTTTACTGTGCACTGGGAAGTATCATAATTTTCAGAAGACGCTAAAATTAATATTTTGTGAAGGCCGCTGTTAGAATTGCCTGCACACTAATGAATACGGGAGATCATACGTATCTTACCTACAATGCATTTCGAAAGATGAAGACCTTCGAAAGCATTCTTTTCCTTTCGCCCGTTCCACGAGAACGATGATGCGAGTTTGTCGGAGAGCACAGTTATAATACCCTACGTGTACATGACTCTGGATTTGGCCCTCCAATGCTTGCAAGTTGTCCAACCTGCAAGTCAAGGTTACCGAATTTCAAATGTAGAAAACAATTTCAGAAGCTGTATCTTAAGTTTGATGTGAACATGAGAAACTGGTCAACATATTCAAAGGTACTGTCTGGAAATTGTGATTATAATCAGGCAGGTTGAGTTAACCAACGGCAAGCAAGAAAGAGCGGACTCTTAGTGCACCATTAGAAGCAGAAAACTGATAGAGGAGATAAAGCTACATGGAAATTTTTAAATCTATGATCAGGTTGTAATAGTGTAACTCGAGCAAATTTCTTATTAGAGTGATATCACAATGAGGCGTGCTGTAGTGCCGAGGCTCCGAATAATTTCGACCACTTGGGGCTCTTAAAGTGTGCATCTCAGTGAATGTACACGGGCCCCTAGGAATCGAAATGACACTGCCACAGCCGCAACTGAACCCGCGTCTAACGGGCTAGCCAAGCGCCATAACCACTGTGCTCAACTTTGTCCAACTCAGCTTTGGCATGCTGGGGGAAGAGAACAAGCAAACGCTCACAACTAAACAACTTAAACCAGAACTACAGCCGTGACATACAACGATAAACGAACAAAGCAAACAACTATGCGGTACCACGAGAGGATCTACTAAACTAAGTTAATCAAGGCAGCTACAAACCATTACAATAAGGAAACGAAGCAGAAGCAATGATGGCGAATTCACCGAGGCATGCACAGGAATAGGGAACTATGCCTTTAGGAAAACGTGACTGCGAAATAAACACGGAGGAAGAAACATTTAGGAGGTGCAACTCAGCTCCTTCAGGCGACCAGATAACGTCACATTATTACCGGAGAGCCCCTAAAGTCCCTATTCTAGGGACTTTAAGAGCCCCTTCATGCTGGCGGCGTCTAGCGGCAGAAAAGGGAATTGCCGCCGTTTCGGTTTTCGAGGGAACCGGTCGCGCGCGTTGCTCGCGTTTCACCGCAGTCACGGAGCGTGGACGCGTAGCGCGTTCGGCCGCGTTCGTTTCTTGAGCCACTTTTTCTCTACAAGACTTGCGCCCGCTGTTCAATGTTTCAACAAAACACCTGCGTCCCATCTTAAGCAAGCAAATGCCCAAGAGCATAGCGCTCTAGCAGACGCTAACCTCGGTTGTCACATCGGGCTTTCTGAGAAGGCAATCCACATACGCAAAAAATTAACGTGCCCGCTGCAGCAAACGCCCGTCGGAGCTTGTTATTTATGTATTTTATGTGACGTATCTGGACGCCTGCGGACGCCCGTTATAACGGGAGTTTCACCTCCTAAATATTTCTTCCTCCGTGGAAAGAAATGAAAAACCTTCATTCCCGCATTACATAACATACATATTCACTTAAAAAAAGCAGCAGAGAACGTACCTTTGCTGGCCGATGGCGCACTGATGAGGGTCAGAAATTCTTCCACGTTTCTGTTTTCTTCGGACACACGGAACGCGACAGACATCGAGAACGACACGAAAAGCGAGGACGACTGACTCCAAACATACGCAAAATGCGCAAAAGCAAACGTGATGGCTATGGCGGTGATGGTGACGGCGTTAACGGTGTGTCGCAACTTTGGCAAGAAAGCTCATTACAAATTCATGTGTTCTATTATCTTTCACTTTAATACAAAAGTACCTGAATTTCATTTTCACTTATTTATAAGACTGACTCTGTAAGTTCCAGCTGGTACAAAATATGGCGGCCATGACGTATATTTCCTCTCTAGTATATTTGTTGCAAATGAAAAAGCATAGCCTTCGAGATTTAAAACTGAGACTCTAAGATGTGGGCACGGAGCAAGTATTTAAGAAATATTTAAGAGGTGAAACCCCGATTAGAACGGGCATCCGCGGGTGTCGCGATAACGCCACAAAAATAACATGCGCCGATGGTAGAGTGTACACTGTACCGATGGAAGCGCCATGCGGCGCAAAGCCATAACCACGGTGCAGAAAGAGAGAGAGAGAAAAGCGCGCGCTTTTTGAAAGCGTTGATGAGCAGACGACAGCTGCTTACGCGTCAGCGGATGCCTAATACATTTTCCTTTTTTTCTCTCTTTTGTTGCGTCAGTTTCTGTGAGCTAACGCAAGGAGTCCGCGGAGCAAGAAACGAACGCGGTCGAACGCGCTCCGCGTCCACGCTTCGTGTGACTGCGGCGGAACGGGAGCAACAAGCACACGCGACCGATTCACTTGGCAACAGAAACCACGACCTTCTGTACTAGAAGGTCGTGACCAGGGGCGTAGCCAGAAATTTTTTTTCGGGGGAGGGGGGGGGGGGCACCTCCTTGGTTTCGCGTGGGGCACCTCCTTGAATTGGTCATTTTTCGCTCTGTATGCCATGCCGAAAAAAAATTTCGGGGGGGGGGGGCACGTGCCCGGTGTGCCACCCCTGGCTACGCCACTGGTCGTGACCAAAACGGAGGAAATTTTCTTGTCTGCCGGCAGCATGACGTGGCTCTCCAGGAGCGTGACGTTATATCTGGTCGCCTGAAATAGCGGAGTACTCCGTGCAACGTTCCACCTCCTAAATGTTTTAGATGCGAAGCAGCTCTTTGACTAGGCTGTGTAACGCTGTCCCTCCGTCCGTACGAACGCGCCGCAACGCGCTCCCCTTGCCGCAGGTGTTGGAGCGGTGCCAAGTAGGTCACGCCGCAGCTGCGCGTTGACGTCACGCTCCCCTCGCAGTGCGCGCTGACGTCACTCTCCCTCGCCTGCCGCGCGCTCGCCGCAGCGCCCGCAGCTGCCGCCTGACGCGCCTAACGTACGCGTTGAAACATGTCTGTACGGGTCACCTCTCTCTTGCTTCACCCTCTCCACCGCTCCCATGCACAACGCTGCTGCTTCGCATCCCATCAGGGTTCCCTTTGGGAAGATGGTGTAATTTTCTTTTCTCTGTGATCACGGCGCAGCGGTAGCGTCCGTGTCAAATGTGAGGGGTATTGGGTTCGATTCCGGTGCTGCAGGGCTCTCGCCGGTTTTTCACATGGGAGGAGACGTGCCTCTGACTGGTGCTCGTTATTGCGGAGATTCATTTATCTCCTTTTCGCTCTTTCATTCCTCCCACCCCCCTATCAGTGGCGCTTCGCCGTGCCTTGTGTATATTTCCCATCCTCAAACCACTATCCCACATTGCCTAACCAACATATTGCAGTAATAAATTATATTTGTTTGCTTAGATGACAGGCTCCAGTGGATGCGTGCATCTAGTGTCGTTCAAGCACTCGTTCATTAATACTTATCTCTTAAATTTATGTCGGTGTTTTGTGAAAAGCAAGCACAAATGTGCACCGCCTATTACTGACGTCCAAAAAACGTCCATGGTTCACACAGTGTAGATGTGCATTGTACGTCCATTATAATAAGCCAATGAATTTCTTTTAGACGTCCACGTTGCAAAAAAGTAAAAACTGGACATCTTTGAGACATGGATAGGACATCTTCTTTCGTCCTAGATATTTAGATCATACTGGTACGTACCATGGACATTCGTGGTTTACTGGGGTATCGTCTGGTCGGGAAGAAGCATGAAGAACAAACGAAATGAAAGAGTGCCGGCTAGAATAAAAAGATTTAAAACATCTAAAATTGACGTTTCGGCTACCGTAGCCGAAACGTCAATTTTAGATGTTTTAAATATTTTCATTCTGGCCGGCGCTCTTTCATTTCGATTGTTCTTCACATTTCACTCAAGTCACTAAAGTCTATATGTCAAGCAATAGTTCCAGCTCACCACACCTCCTCGTCTGCAGATTCTCCACTGCTTTGCGCGCATGCACTGCTTCTTGGCGCGAACGCTGAGGAGTACGCTTGCATGGTTCCAACTTTTCTTGTCACTGTGTCAGGCAGGTCATAGGTGTAGCAGCACTTTCCAAGACGGCGAAGTCCGCTACGAACACTTAAGACCGCGTTTGTGCTGGCAGTGCTGAGAGAATTTCTGAGTTTTGTCTTAACCACGCTTAGTTGGCTAAAAACTCTTTCCACTTCTGCGTTTGAGTGCGGCAAGGAGAGCACATCAACTGCGAGCTGCGCGAGCTCGTGAAACGGGTTTGAGCCAGCTGCATCACGGTACGCAATGGCCTCGGACCAAAATGCAATGGTGTCGGTGGTGTTGGCCCAGTCCACCAGGGTCAGCTTCTTCCACTGGGTGTTCACGAGATCTATCTCGTTTGGTTGTACACCAAAATGTTCCGCCAACTCTGTGATAGGCTCCTTGAGCACTCGCAAGCATGCTCCCACAGACAGCCGTGCCATGCCCTGCAATATTTTGAAGTTCGATGGCAGACGTTGCCGGAGCTCATTTGATAGCTTGACTGTGAAAGCAACACATCGCTGGCGCACGAAGTCGACTTCAGGACCAGCTGGTAGCGTGCTCGCGAGTTTCTCGAACTCGTATCCCAAGTATGGCTTAGGGTCCAGGTGACCATCGATAGGCTGGCGCAGCGGATCTATCTTCGCCGTTGGAATGAGCACTTTGCTGCAAACCGTCTTAATTAGGAGCGTGAGGTCTTCAAGAAGCTTTGCGGGATCCGCGTCGTTCATCTCGTAGGCCTTGTTCGTACGCTGAACTTCTCGTAGCATTGGCCGAAGGTAGAGTAGATAAAGCTTATTCAGCGGATCAGAGTACATCTGATAAAGGAGTTCTGCGGTATAGCATCCTTCCGTTGATCTGGCTTGTTCGAAATGTTTCAGCAACATGTCCCATTGATCGAGGACTCTGACGACCGCCGGCTCCAACGATATCCATCTGGTATCACACACCCTTGGAATTGATAGTGGTTCTTCCCCATCGCAGAGGCTCCGGTAAAGTTGACTGTACGCGGCTTTACGCTTTGAAGAATGGGAAAACCACATGTGCGTTTCGCGCACCAAGAAGTCCACGTTCCTGGGAAGCGTTCCCTGAACAGCGTGGGAAAGTGCCAGTTGCAACGAATGGCAAATACACCTTACCATTATCAAGTTCGGGAGTTGCCACTCACGCTTAATTGTCTCGAAAATACCGTTGTTGACGCCCGTATTCACAGAGGCGTTGTCAACTCCAATGCCGAGGAGACGCTTCTTGTCAAGTCCCATACGCGTGAGGAGGTTTTTCAACGCCCTGACGATTGTCACAGCTGTGCCATCGTCCAATTCGATAAGCGCAAGAAACGTTGTCACAATGCTCTTCTGAGCAGCACTGAAGTATCGCACCACCACACCCAGTAACTTAGTGGTCGAAATATCTGTAGCCTCGTCGATTATCAGGCTGTATTTCGAGTCCCCGATGTCAGCCACCAAGAGCTCCACGAAATGCGGAGATAACACATTCACTACGATCTCCGTGCACTTGTACCGGTGCATGCGCATGCCTGCTGCGCTTTTGCTGTCCATGAACTGTTTCTTGCAGAGTTCTGTCAGGTGGTCAGCGGTGAGGAATGCAGTGTGCTCGCATATAAACAGGCAAAGAGCTGCTTCACTTCTGCCGCAGGAAGACTCAGTTGCGGCTGAATACTGCAGTTTCTTCTGCCGAGAAGAACTGGAGTATGGTTCAGATGACTTCTTGTGCTTGGTGGTGGCGGCATGCTTCTTGATATCGGACAGCTTCGCGTAGAATTCGCTCATGCAGTAGGCGCATGATGCTTTTGTTCTTTCGCTCTCCACAGGACGTAGCCAGCCTTTAAACTCGGGCAGCGATTCCCAACTTTTTCGATAATGCTGCTCATACTTTGGAGGCATGATGAAGCTAGAGCCAGTGAGTTGGCACGCTACACCTAGTCCTAGAGTGTACTGGAAATAGAGATGTGTCGCTCAGGAGCGAACCGGATCTTTTGAGCGGCTCTTTCTACAGAACGAGTGATCCGCGGCTCAGTAAAAGTGAACGGCGGTACTTTGGAAATTGGGAGACGGTTCACTGACACTGAGTGCCGGTTCTCTCTCGCTCAGTGAGCCATGTTGAACCAACGCTACCAGGTGTTGTAGGTTGAACCGGTTGAACCACTCCGTTTGAGTTCGCGTTCCCTGAAAGAGGTACGCTGGGTAGGCCCCCGCAGAATCGGCCATGAACATGCCCGGGTTTTAGAACCCGAGGAGCGAGAGGGATGGTGTGAGAGATTGGCTTGCCGATGCTCGCGGAAGCACGTGGCGCACAAGTGCGCATTCAGAACTTTTAGCAGGGGGGGTGCATAGGCGAGGGGGGGGGGGGAGAGACATCCAGCAGCGACCAGCGCAGGCATCGTTTCTTTCGAGCTACCCGCCTAGAAAAGGTATTCGAAATTCCAGGAGGAAGGGGGGGGAGGCCAGCTTTCCTGTTGCTTCCTCTCCCTCCTTGTATTTTCAACGAAGCGAAAAAGAGCGCTTGGTCCGTCTCTTTCACTGTCCCGTGTTTCGCGCTGTTTTTTTTTGTTTTTTTTTTTGTTTCGTTTCGTTGATCATGTACCAACCGGCCCAAATCAGCACCTTAGTCCTTGTATTTTCCCTTCCTCCATGGAGATTGCAAGCTGCTGTTCACCTGTTCGCGGTGAACCGGTTCACTTAAGTGAACCGCTTTGGTCATCTGTGCTCGGAACAGCCAGATGGCCACATTGCACGCACGCTAAAGATCGCAGCGCCTCAAGAAGCTCGATCCTGTATGCCCTGGCCTCATTTTTTGAAGCTCGTTCCGGGCATTCCCCTGTTTTCATTAGTTTCCTAATATTCTATGTTTGTTTTAAACACTCAACTGAAACTATTCAAAGTCCCCCCAAAAAGTCGCTAAGACTCCAAAGTGATAGAATTGTCGCTAGAACGACTGAAAAGGCGCTAAATTTAGCGACTTTCTCGCTAAGTTAACACCACTGGCGCTCGCCGAATGAAGTCAACTGAACCGCCTCACAGGCCGCGTCCCACGGCGCCGAGGCCGACCCGCGGGTTCCGCGGCGTGGCGATAGATGGCGTGAGCGCGTTCGCATTCTCTCTCTCTCACTGAACGGAGCCTATAGCGCCCATAGAGTAACATACAAATTACAAGAGTGGTCACTCGGGCCAAAAGCGGCCCGTGAGAGGGCGACACATCACGCTCTATCTTCAAGGGAACGCGCGTACTAGTTATCTACTTTAGTACCTTTTCTAGTTGCAATATGCGTCTACTTGTCGCAATGCGGCTCTGAATTTATCTTTATCGCCTGCGATTGGACGGTTCGATATCGTCGGGCAGGATCGGACCGATCGGACCAAGGAGGCATTATCGGACATGAATCGGGTATCGGGTGCGAGAGTGGTGCAGAATGGCGTCGACGCGATGGCAACGTTGTCACGCTCCGTGTTCATGAGCGTTTAACGCAATCAAGTACGGACAGCTGCAGGATGACGCGATAAAAGATATGCGATAACGTGCTTCGTGGTCTTGACTTGTTTCGTGTGCCTCTCAGCTTGGCGGCTGCTATTGGTAAGAACGCCGTCATTAATTTGCAAAGTGCGTATGTTAAGCTAATATTTGTCGCTTGTGCTGTTCGGCGCAGAGAGCTGTCTTGCGCTCCTCACTCCGCGCATGTTTGCGAGAAAATCGTTTCTTGGCGCGAGTAAGTGAGTCGCCGCTTGCGTCGTTAGGTTTTTTTTTTTTTTTGTGTGTGTGTGCCGGTACACGTAGTTCGAATTCAATGCGTGAAATTTTGTGAAGAGTGCAGTTAGGCTTAACATCGTTATTTAATTGTGGCGTTCGCATTTTTCTTGAAGCTCTTGTTACGAGAGCAATTAGAGAGAATTTGTGAATCGAGAAAAATGTTTGTTAGCTGAGGCTACGATTTAATCTTCTGAATAAACATGACTGCCTCGGTAACGCATGCATGGCGCCAAATATTGCTTTGTTTTAGCTGCGGAATCTACTCGTGACTGTTTTTCGCGAAAAGGTGATGTGAAGTGCGTCGGAGAAAATTTGGGCTAAGGCGGGAGAGAAGACATAGCCGACGTCCTTTTTTTTTCGTTCTTTTTTTTATTTTTCAGATCATGCCGTCCGGAGTCAAATACGGCAACTACTGTCGCGCTGCGTCGTTAACTGTATGCATACGTGCGCGTGTACTGCAGTTTTACTGTTGTGTGGGTCCTTTCATAATGTCGCCTACTTGTTTATTGTTTCTGTAAAATTTAAACTCAAGATATGGCAGCTGTATTGCCATGTCTTGCAGTGCAATGAACCCACCTCTTCGTGCGCGCATGTAAGTGTGCATGTGCTTACCAAGAATGGCTTGAAAATAAAAGTTTTCGTCTCTTCCAAGAGTTCTTACGTTTTATTTAAAATGTCTGCATAAACACACAGTGGCATCGTGTGCTTGCCGCTCTGGCGGTACAGCTTACACGAAGCTAATCAATGCATGCAAACGACGCGTGAAAAAAAAAAAAAAACGCAATTAAAGCATGGCCTCTGAGACGAGCACATCCACAGAAGTGGTCTCGGAGGCCGTGTAATTTTTCTGATCTCTAGAACATGGCCTCCGAGACCACCGTTTCTGTGGTCCCCATCATCTCCGAGGCTGCAAAGGTTCCCCCCGACCCGTTTGGAGCGCTGCGAACCCAAATTCAGCCGCTGGGGTCTATGGGAGTGTCCTCTCTTAACTTTTTATGTTACTCTATGGATCGCCCGCTTCATAGGGCAAGGCCACAGTTATCATCATCATCATAATCGTTCGCAGACGGCGGCGTCAGGCATGTACGAAGCCGAGGAAGGTAATGTATCTTTTAAATGAAATGTTTGGCCATTTTTTGTGTATAACTGTGCCTATGGGCTAACAACAAATGATGTTAGCAGCGAACAGCTGCTTTTTATATACGTTAAACCTGAGGGAACGCCTGATTTGCTATTGCTACAGCTATGTGTCATTTCAGAAGGAACATACGCACTTTGAATGTAGTACGCCTTAAGCGCGACGTCTGGGCCGGCCTAAGCAGAACATGATTTTATGATTTTCATTTATTTTTTTTTTAGGGTTGTATAAACGAGGACACACTAGATGACACTGGCGATGTGCCTCACTGACAAGCCGATTGTGTGCTTCGAAATGGAGCACGCACGGTGTGCTTTCACATTTCTCACAATGTACCGAAATATGGTATTCTAGACTTCTCCCAGGTACTTTCTGGGACCAAACGCAGGTTACATTCACACGTATTTTTGCCTTGAAACAGCTAGCAATTAAGAAAATCTACTCTTAACGTGATGTTAGAAAACCCCTCGCGTTACGACGCTCCACTGCAGAGCTCGTGGTCGCAGGTTTAATCGCGGTGGCCGCATTTTCGACGAGGGCGAAATGCAAGAACGCCCGTGAACTTCTCCGCGGTAGCACATTAAACAAACACAGCTGGTCATAATTCATCCGGGTTTCCCCTCTACGGCTTTCCGCGTTATCATACCGTGACACGTAAAGACCCACATAATTTTTTTTTTTGTCTCACCTGCTGCAATTTGCTACCTTGCTTCATGTTGGAACAGCGCTAGCGCCACAGTGAAATGCGCGGGGTTTTAGGTGAGGCCAGTCGAAGATGAAGACGTTGAAATAGAGAGACTCACGCGCTGTTCGCCTGTGTGGCGTACGAGTGATTATGTTTTAGTAAATTATTCTATATTCTTTTATTACGTCTCGTGTGTTCAACGACGCCCGAAGACAACATATTTCAGAAGTGGGATAGCCATCCAGTCGCCACCGAGAGTGAATGTGAGTTTGATCAATCCACGGAGCGTGTTAACCGTAAATGGAACCGACCGAGGGAACACCCAACCCGAATGGCGGTGGAGACACCATCACGGCTCGCGACCTCCTGCAGGTCCTCCAAGAAAAGGACCGACTGCTATCGACCCTGCTGGAATGACTGACTGTGGCCGGCGTGGCGCCGCCTCAACCAGCGCCAACGTTTCAGGTGGTTCCTGACTTAAGCCTCAACATCAGTCCCTTCGACGGCTCCGAGGACGCTCCCTCAGCGCGTGAATGGATAGAACACATTCGTCGAACGTCAAACCTTCACGGGTGGCCAGCAGCATACACGCTCGAAACTGCCAAGGCCCGGTTGGTTGGAGGTGCCAAGGATTGGTACTGTTCGAGGAGCTCCCAAATTATGTCGTGGGAAGAATTCGAGGTACGTTTCCTTTGGACCTTTGTCAGCCAGACTCGCGTCACGGAACGATGGTGCAGGATGCAAGAGCGCGTGCAGCAGCGTAATGAGAGCACGACCGCCTATTTCCACTTCAAGGTGCGTCTTTGCCAAGAAGTAAACCTCGACTTCAGCGATACGCGAGAACAAGTTCTCACGGGTTTACGGTCTCGCGAGCTCTGCACCATGCTCTTGGGAAGGACGCATGAAGACGACGACGACCTACTGCACGACATCTTGGAGTTTGAACGCATTGAACGAGAACGGTGGGAGCTTTTCGGATCACGCAACCGAAGCCTCATGTCACCATCATTTTTGGAGTGCAACCTGCCCGCTACCATGACAAGAGAAGAGACCGTCGACTCGAACCATGAAACGGATCGACGCCAGCCATTGCCGTCCATCAACCAACGCAGTGAGCGAAAGTGCTATATCTGCAACATCTACGGCCACACAGCACGTGACTGTCCGGAGCCTAAGCGACCGCTGTCAGCGTTGCCAACCAACGGGCCACACACAATGCAACTGCAAGGCCAACTCAAGTAACGAGTCTAACATCGTCACAGAAGCGCTTCCTTGCACCGGGGCCGGTCATGTGTTGATCAAGGAAGTGGTCTTCAACGATGACTTAACTTTAGTAGCCTCATTGATACAGGCAGTTCCGGTTGCTTGTTGCGTGCGTCAGCGGCGGCATGATGTGGCATCAAGATGGTGCAGGAACCTACTCCTCTGTACGGTTTTGGCAGCAAGAACGTGCCAGCGACTAGAAGCCTTGGTCACTGCCAGGCAAAAATTACCATCGGTGGCGTTTTTGCAGAGAAAGTTCCTGTATTAGTGGTTCCTGGCAATGCCCAAAGTGTTGATCTACTGGTGGGCAGAACCTTCACCAACCTGCCCTTCGTTACTTATTGCAAAGTCGGTAGCACGTTTCGCTTCCACCACCTAAATGACTGCCTTTTCTCAGGTCTAGTGCCGTTCGAACAGCAGTCGAAGCTGAAACTGAGACCAAGAGAAGAATGTGAGCTTCAAAAAGATACAGTGAACTACATTGCTACATCTACCGATCTCCCTGTGACTGGCTTTCACGAACAGTGTGGACGTCATACGCTTCTTGACGTGCAACATGAAGAAATAGTAGAGCCACAGTGCCTTACGAATGTCAGTGCAACTGTGAATGAGACTTCAGAGTACGGCAGCCCAGTACTTGTGGACAAGAAGAACGATGACAGACGGCTTGCAGATCACTTGAGACAAGCTTTCACAAAGAAATCATCGTCATCAGCCTGTCTACGCCAACTGCAGGGCAAAGGCTTCTCCCATGTTTCGCCAATCAACCCGGTCCTGTGCTTTCTGCTGCCACGTTATACCTGCAAGCTTCTTAATCTCATCTACCCACCAAATTTTCTGTCTCCTCTCACAAAGAAATATAGGTCGTCAAATATTGAAGACCAGTTGAAAATCTCAGCTGAGGAAGCCAAGCGCAGGACAACGTTAAGAGACCCAAACTTTGGCCAGCGTCTCAAAAAGTGTGCATACGGTAAAGAAAGCATTTACCCATCGGTTTTTAGTTTGACTAGAGGACAGAGAGAACCAACAGAAGAGAAGACAAGTGCCACTTCTAAGCTTCCAAAGCCACAAAATGTCCATGACACAAAAAGATTGTTTCGATTAGGGAGCTTCTACCGCAACTTAACTCCCGAAGCACGCCCTCACCGCTGAGCCTTTTACGAGATTTTTTTCTGGATCTTTTGGCACACCTTCCCATGTGCGAAGAGGATTCCTATGTGAAGTTCCTGTGTGGTGTGAAACAATATTTTTTCCTCTGCACTTTGTGTTGTGGCTTTCCGCAAGGTCAAGCCAGTCAGGATGGTCGGAAGTGTTTGGGCTGTGTGCCGTGAAATCTTGAGCATTAGTTCGTGTATATAGGGCTCGTGTGTTTTTGTTTGTTTGTTTGTTAGAACTTACTTCAGGTTTGAGTAATCCTGCTTATTTGTTGTTTTTTTTCTTCATCGTCTGCCATTTAGTAAGAAATTAGATAGGAGATGGCCGAGCTAAGGCAATTAACTTGTCGTGATCACTTTAACGAGGACGTTAAGCTCTTCAGGATAGCCGAATGTTGGAACAGCGCTAGCGCCATGGTGAAATGCGCAGGGTTTTAGGTGAGGCCAGTCGAAGATGAAGATGTTGAAGTAGAGAGACTCGCGCGCTGTTCGCCTGTGTGGTGTTGTGTAGCCTGTGTGGCATACGAGTGATGTTTTAGCAAATTATTTTATATCCTTTTATTACGTCTTGTGTGTTCAACGACGCCCGAAGACAACATTCAGGTATCACGATGCAGAATGGGGGGGCCTGCCAACTGGCTAACACTTCTCAACATTCAGGTATCACGATGCAGAATGGGGGGGCCTGCCAACTGGCTAACACTTCTTTTTACAGTTACGGCTACCAAATCAGATAAAGGAACTTCGGAACCAGCTGGTAGTTGTGCTTGTTGCTACGACAATATTAAAGCCTAGATAAAATCTACGCCTCTAGTAATGTGTGCATTTCAAAGCACAATTTATATAAATTACCCAATAAAAATTTTCATACTTATGATATTAAGTCATTTTTTGTACACTATGTCGTCTTTCTATTGTGAACTTTGAACGAAGTTGTCAAATTAATATATTTTACAGTAAAAATTTCGTATTGCAATTTAATGTAGAAACAGGTCACAATTTCAGCTGTAGAAATTTTACAGAGTTCATGACTAGGGGTTTTGCCATGGAATAACCCTTCAGTTATTTCATCGCGCAACAAGTAGAGAATTAACAACATTGTGATTGAAAAGTAAGTTCTCTTTTCAAGTGTTAAAGCTATCATTAATGGTTTCCGACTTTTTCAAAGGCCTTTCCTGCACTGTTCCTAACCTGTTTTGCCTCGCGAGTGGTCTTTTATAGTCACCAGGGAGTTTTATGGTACATTTTGACTGGCCGTTTTTGTGTGCTCCGGAAGTTCTAAAAAATTTATGTAAAATAGCAATTAAGCATTACTACTAAAATGGGCTGGCCACTGTGCATAAGGAAGGAGGAACACTACTTGCATACCTGCTTGTTTTCGTTGTAGAGCTTTAAAGCTGTTGAATTCACCACTTTCAAGCACAGTTCGAGCGCTCCCAAATGACTACCCGAATGTGCCATTAGTATTGCTTAAGTGGCATGAAGTTGCACACTAAAATATATTAAGGTCAGGCTGTGCATAAGCAAAATAAAATAACATTGCACTTAGTGTGTGTGTATGTGCGCGCGTGCGCATGCGGGTGTGTGTGTGTGTGGTATTTTTGAAATTTAGTGTAATGCACTAACACTCGCAAAATACGTTTAGTGTGCAACACATGGTGGCACTCTTAAAGGAGTACTGACACGAATTTTAAATATTTTCATGTTGGTGCTCTAAATAAAAACCCGGGTGTCGAGAACCCTAAAAAGGGTGTGTAGGGCTTGGGAATGCAGAATGCATTAGATATATTTTTAATACCGCCACCTTAAGGGGATATGGTAGGGTAGATCGACCGAAAAAGCGATTTTTTTATTTCATTACTAAAAAATAATGCACACTGAGAAGCAAAACCACCGAAAAAGCGATTTTTTTATTTCATTACTAAAAAATAATGCACATTGAGGAGCAAAACCATGCAAAGGTGACTGCGTTCAAGTGCTCCAAGCCCTATAAAAATGGCGCCAAAGACCGCTCCTCCTAACGGATACACGGGCTCTTTTCCATCATTATTTCTGCGTGTATGCATTCTTTTTTAATAACTATGGCTAGATCGGTTGAATATAATCACTTCCTACCATTTTCATACGTTTTCGATTGCAAATTTTCCCACAAAAATGCATTATCAGTGCGATTATTGCTGTACATTGTGAGCATGTTCCATGCATGTTTTTAAAAATAAGGTACATTTTTCTAACGATCAGCCTTTTGAAAATTTTACCAACTTGATGTACCTTTTCCGGAAAACTATCCGACCGATTGCGCTATAAGTTTCTCAGATTATACCTAAATCCCTTCGAAATAGTCTGAACTTAAAACATTGAAAAACTGTTTAAGTTATAATTAAGACAAAAAAGATTAATTGGAAAGTCTCCCTCATGGCGCATGACAAGTGAAGACAATAATTTTTTTTCCAGCAAGATCAGTATAAAAGCCCGTTTTTATAGGTTCGGATTAATACCAATATCATGTTGAATAAGCCTGCAAAATATCATGGTCATGCTGTTTTTGGTTTTTGAGAAAGGGTACATTTAACCCTTTGTGCGACAGTGGGACACATACGTCCCACTTTTCCGTCTACAGAAAAAAAATTCTCCCACATCAGCCGTTGCAATTAGCGCAACATTAAGTCACTCATATCTTACCTAAGTCTTTTTAATCTCGCAAAAAAATCTTTTACCACGCTTTCGAAGGGTGGATGTAGTGTTACAATAGCGTTGAGTTTCGGTCAGTTTTTTTATGATCGCTTCTGAATTTTCCTCTTCTTGAGATACATAGAACCTACCAATCAAAATGCCGGATAATTTCCTCCTTTTCTGGTTTTTGATAGAGACGACCTTAGCTTCCAGTCATCACGTGTTTTTGTAAATTTGCGAAATAACTTGACCAATAAATGCATCGGAACAATCCCCTTCAAAATTATCCCACTAATCGCGCAGCGCAATTGCGGATATTAATGCGTGGAAATATTTTTCTCGATATTATATACCTCTTGAAATGTAGCCACATGTTCAGGGATAACATCTGTACTCGAAAATTTCAACAGCAAAAGCTAGGACAGCCACATGGACAAAGAAAGTGGTTGATGCATGCGGTGAAGTAAGCTTTACAGGGACATACCACAGAGCTTTGAAGGCTCAAGAGACGCAACTGCAGGCGGCGTTCTCCTGCTCAAATGAGGTCCGCACTACTTTTCTCTTCACAACTTTAGAAGTGATACTCTGTGCCACTTGCGTCGGCCGTTTCATCCCAAAATTCCCGTTGATGCAATCGCGAGTTGGTGCCTTCATGAGGCAGTGGGACAGTGTTTTCCCACTTTTTGAAAACACTCTCATGAGTCAGTGGGACATATATGTCCCACTTTTTTTCAGTAAACTACTGGCTTGATTTTGATGAAATTTGTTTCATACTATTTCTTTCTAGTTTATATCAATAAAGCACAGCCAGTTTTTATATTGCCATGTCAAAAATATAGGACGACCGACAAAGGGTTAATTTTGTGCACCAGTCTGAAATTTGGTACCCCACCAGAAACAAGTAATAAAAGCTACAGGGTCAAAATTTAACAGACTGAAGGTGACTAGCTCTATTATGAAGCATGCAAAATTTCACAACAAAATATGGCACAGTTCTTAGATATAAAGCTGAAACCAGGATAACAGGTTTACTATACCATACCCCCCTTAAGGGGAGATGCGATTCGGAAAAAAAAGTTGCGTTAATCTGTAGCCTAAGGCAGTGACATTTTTGCTGTATATATATGATTTGATGCTGATTTCAAATATGTAATTAGTTTTACAGTAAGTTGTACAGTTTTCGTTTTGTGCCACGACAATGTGTAAAATATAGTTCTTTTTATAGACTCTTCTTTTGCGAGTAAATATTTATCCTTCTGAGCCATTATTGGCTCATGTTGCTCCACATTACCTGTAGAATGCAAATAACTATCAAGAAAGCGCGTATAAGACATTTTAATGGACAAGAAAAATTTTAATGTGAAAAGCCTTGGAATGCTCAGATCATATTAATTGCTTATTTTAGGTTTGTAATAATTATATTAGGGGATATCAAGTTTTACAGTAGATGCTTGCACTCTGGACATGTTAAGAAATATGTGGGCAAAATTTCATCCCGATTTGGCTATCAGAAGTACCAAAAACATGATGTAAAAACTCATGAAGTTGCCCAGAATTGTCTTGAGAAAAACGCATTTTAAAGGCATAAGTGAAAGCTCATCTATGCGGAGAAGATTTGTCATTTAAGATGATTTATTTCGTCATAAGAGCTTGGAAATCATGGTAATATTGAGCATGTGACTTTAGTGAACCCCTCTTGTGAAATGCAATGGCAAGCAGCCAGGTGACAATTTCCAGGGGACTCAAGACAATCAGGACTTCTTAGATTTTTAGTGGCCACCTTGTGCTCTTTAAAAGCGATTTTGACCTACTTCGAGTTTAATTACAATGTTCAGTTTTTTTGTCGTGAAAGTAGAGTAACTAAACTTGTGAAAGCAAATAAAAACGAAAATATGTAATTTTTGAAAAGAACTTGCGTTTCTTGACTCGCATCTCCCCTTAAAGACCAATATAGGTTGCGGTATTGACGGGGCAGCTTCGCAGTGACATGTCAACACAAGTCTGACATTACGGGAAAACTGCAACTCGCGACATACTAGCAACAGCTGTCAGTTAGCTGTCAGCCCCATTTTCGGGGAGGCGAATATGCTTGAGACCCGTCTATTTAGGTTTAGGTGCACGTTATAAAACCCCAGGAGGTCGAAATTTCCAGAGCCCTCCACTACAGCGTCTGTCATAATCATATCCTGGTTTTGGAACATAAAACCCCAATAATTATTATTAATTGTTGTTGTCCGAAGCATCACAAAGTGTTGGTGCCGTAGACTTCCCTACACTTTGGGGAAGCCTACATGAGTAGGCTTCCCCAAAGTGTAGGGAAGTCTACTCATGTAAAAGAAGTTCACTCAAGAATAAGGACCTACGATAGACACTCAACTCATGACTGGCACTTAGCTCAACAGACACTCAATTCATGACCACTGTCACTAAAGCAGAAAGTATACAACAATTGTATTTTGCCACTTCTAACACATGAGGCAGAAATCTGGAGACTCAAGAAAAAGTTAAAGGGCTTATGAGAACCCCTCGGGCTTGTTGAAAAAACAGATCCTGTGGAAAGCAGACACAGCTATGAACTGCTCAGCGAAATATTCCAGTCGTGCGCGTTGCGTAAAGGCTACAAGCGGAGTGCGAAGTTGCTGTTTTCTCGGGTGCCCTCCTTTCAAACAGAGGCCGGTTCTCACTCTCGTCGGTGGGCGGACCTCTGTCATTGGACGTCACGTTTCTGTCATCCGATGTCGCAAAACATTATTGGCCAATAGCCAACATAAATCACGAACGCTGTTTGGATCAGATGCGCTTGCTCCCGTTGACACTGTGTGTAATAGTTGTAGTTAAACAGGGTTCATGCGGGTCCTTGAAACCCTTGAAAACCCTTGAATTTGAAAAGTTTGTTTTCAAGACCTTGAAAGTGCTGGAATTTTTGCAGATCCTTGAATTTCCTTTTTTTAATTTTTAATAAACGTTGTTGCACATTTCACAGCGCATTTTTTGTGATGCCTAAAAGTAGCAGGTGGCATATGTAATGAGCCCATCAGTGGCGTAGGGGGGGTTCAAACCCCCCCCCCCCCCTTCCCCTTTGAAAAAAAATCACAGCATATCCACAAAGTGAATGATGATCAGTGGGCGAAGCTGCCGGGGATCATTCGGGTAAGCATGAATCTCCCCGTACATTGCCCACTCGATCATGCAAAGACGTGACACGTCGTGTCGCGAGCCCTCGCCGCCTCTGGATCAGCTTGCCGACGCTGCCGTGCCGCTGCAGCTTCGCGAGCCCTCAATTCCGGGTCGGCTTGCCGGCGCTGCCGTGCCGCTGCAGCTTCACGAGCCCGCAAATCTGGATCCGATTGTCTGCGTCGCCGGCGCCTACTTCTCTCTCGCGCAACTTGAGAGCTCGCGCTGCAGCCACCTTGCGAGCCCTCCGCTCCGCCGCCACCTTGTCTCCTTCGTTGTTCATAGCAGTAGTAGGTAGTAGTAGTAGTAGTATCGAAGCGCACTGAGTGACGACCGTCGAAAGAGAGAGGTAGCGTGCCGAGAGCCGAGAGTGGAGCAAGCGCGCCGGAGAGTGGAGCGAGCGTCACAGAGCCATCTAGTAGGTGCCATGCAAATCAAATGAGAGCACAGCTGCACCTCTAGCGGGCGCAGCGAGTACTGGTGTGGCTACACCGGGGGGAGTGATGTACAAGCCTCGACCTTAAGGAGCTTCGCCCCTAAAAGAGAATGTGCTCTGGAACGCGCTTATTGTTCATTGTCGTCAGCGTCATCGTCATGGCGTACAATGGTTACCTTGCATGTGCTGTGCCATGATGGCAGCGTCATCGTCATCGCACTAGCGTGGCTACACCGCACTCCCGTGCTACACCAAGTGACACCGGGGGAGTGATGGACAAGCCTCGACCTTAAAGGGACCCTGAAACGGTTATTTGAAGCTTTGTCAGCGTTTAGACTAGAGAATCATCGAACCATTGGCACCACATATTTAGCGGCACGCCGTGTACCAAGGCGGCTACGGACAATTATATCATACCCTCCTTCTCACCCCTGCCTTGCCTCCTCAACTCACTAGACACGCTGGCATCGCTGGCGATCGCAGAGCTCACGTGAGCACACTGACGATTTGAGCTTCGCCCAGTGATGACCTCAGAGATTGCACGCCGACAGGTTGCGTGCATCTCGGAGACCATAGCCCAGTGCGCCCGGCAGCACGCACGCCGTCTGGCAACAGAGACATCGCGGAGTGGTTGATATCTGCTCCGACAGGTGCCGCCACCCTACCAGCCAATTTTTCTTGCGCGCACACCGCAGCCCCAATGACGTCGTGTGGACACTGCATGTCGTACTCGCAAGGGGCGGTTGAAAATGCGTTGGGCTGAGCTGCAGTGATCTGCAGCGATTCGCAGCTTTTTAGCGTTGTAATAAATTACACAGTGGTAATAAATTACACAGTGTAAGCAGAGAGCTTAAATTAGTCTGTAAATGAGCCTTAGGACTTGGTCTACTGGCCCAATCTGTTTGTACAAAATCGTCAAAACCGTTTCAGGGTCCCTTTAAGGAGCTTTGCCCCTAAAAACTTCCCCATCTCCCGCTAATGGATGCGAAGCAGCGGGGAGATGGTTAGCTTGAGCGGGAGAAACGTCGCCGCTCCCGTTTCACGGCAGTGGCCCAGGCGCTCATCACGGCGCTGCACAGGAGAGAGAATGAGGCGCGCGCGCTCCGTCATTTTCATACCGCGGAACTACCGTGGCGCCCCCCAGCAGAGTATGCAGCTGTCGCACCACCTGTCGTGCGCGCCGCTCCATAGAGTAGAGGATTCCTAGAAGAGAGAACGGGGGCGGACTGTAGGAGAGGAGAGAGAGGGGGGAGGGGATGCGCATGCGCTGTGGGGTTGTGGGACGCGGGCGCCGCTCCGTAGAGTAGAAGATTCCTAGAAGAGAGAAAGGGGGGGGAGCGTAGGAGAGGAGAGAGAGAGGGGGGGAGAGGATGCACATGCACTGTGGGAGTGTGGGATGCGGGAAGCAGGGACGGGCAAAGCCCCGGCAAGCACATGCAAGCAAGATCAAGGAATGGAGTCAACCTGGGCGACAGACACCACCGGTAGTGCGTGTTATTCTTTGCTTGCACCCACCACCTGCCTAGCCATTGCTAATTAGACACTCTTTGCTCTCAGCCATGACTCCGGTGACTGTACTGTGGTGGTGGTTGACGGCCTTATTGTACTACAGTGTTCTGGTTCGCATAGTGGGTGCTTCCTTACTTTATGAAAGTGACCGGACGCGGGACACGGGAGGGAGGGACGGACACAGCCTCTGCCATAAAATGCTTCGCATCTAAAAGAAAAAGAAACTAGAAGCCGCTGTTAAGGAATTAACAGCTACAGCAGACTCGTATGCAGAAAAGGCAGAAGCAACTAGCGAGCTGACATGCCTCATCATGTCAAACACCCTTAGAAAGACTGCCAAGACCAAGCAGCGGGAGATAGTGGACATTGATATGGAGATTCAGGAAAAGTGATTACTGAAATACTGAAATTCAGGAATACTAAAAGTGATTATCCATGCAACTCCAAGAAACTATGATTGAAAGTTGTCTAGAAAGAAAATGCAATTGGAGCCATGTTGTTGATGTCTGCTCCAGCGACGTTACCCTTTTCTAATGAGTTCTAGTTATTTCAAGCCTCCTTCCTCCCCTAAAATGTGTTAATTGGGTCCTTTGAAAATTCACAGTATGGTCCTTGAAAATTCACAGACAAAGCCTTGAAAGTCCTTGAAAACCCTTGAATTTTTGTCATGTAAACGAGCATGAACCCTGTTAAATAAACAAATTAAAATATGGCAAAGCTTTGTTGCGAGTTTTCAAAAAGATGACTCACTTCCGGTCGAGGCCAACTGTTGTCTGCTGAACTCAGCGCACCAGCGTACTTTCGAGCGTGCTCGCATGGAAGTTTGCTTGGAAGTTGAATGCAGCTCACATCTGCGGGTACGCTAACATGTTTTTTGACAAAATGTGCCAGATAGATGTTCTGATCCTGGGCAACCCATAACAAACGAATTAACTATAATCTATTAGGTTGTCGCGAGCACTGAGACACAGAAATCTGCATTTCTAAACAAGGTGATGAAAAGACAGGCCACCAGAATTGGGTATAAAGTAAGAACACCACGCTCTGTCTTTGAAGTGTGGTGTAGTGGTAGCGTGTCAGCTTCACACTGCAATGTGCGTCGACGGGGTGGGTTCGAGCCTTGCTCACTCACTGTTCTTTTTTTCTTTGCGTTTTTCTTTCTTTTTTTTTTTCTTTTTTTTCTCCCTTTGTAGCAGTGCTTGTGTTTTAGCCAGAATTACGATCTGGCCATGACCAGAATTTTCAAAAGCAATTTAAAAGCCCGATTTCGGCCCAAAGCGGGTGTGCCGCACACCAACGTCAAGCGTGCATGGTGCAGTGTGCCAGCCTCCCAGTACCCTGCTCCACATTGGTCCAATAATTATGTGTGGCACTGGGACAGAGTCACTGGGTTTTCCATTAGGGTAGCACGTAATGAGCGCATGCACCGTGGAACCTGCGCTTGGGAGGAAACGTGAACGTACCCGCCGATTTATGCGACGCTGAAGCTGTTGATGCTACACCAGTAGCACTTCGCATAGGGGATCTGCCGCCGCAGAATCAGACACAGAAAGCCTGCAATCTAGCCAGCTATATTACCAACATATGGTGACAGCGAAGGATTACGCTCATCCTGCCCTTCGAGTTTTTTTGTAGGGGAGCTGACAAAAATGCAGGCGATTCCCAATCATACCTCGCTGCTTATTTCCTAGTAAAATGAGCAAAACTTGATACGATTTCGGAGTACCTTCTCGTGAAACTTCTTCCTTGAAGACCTTTCTAGTCAGCTTGAGCAGTTTATAGCACTACAGGCAGGCATTGTTTCAAACTGAAGAAAAGAACCGCTGGCCCGCCAACGGCAAACGAGTGGTCGCGCACTTGCTTCCGGGACGAAACGGCGGCTTGCAGTGGCTTCACCCGCGTGCGCTCGAAATGCCATCTAGTTCCCCCCAAGTGGAGATAGAATACACCGCGCCAGACCGCACAGCTGGAGCAGCTACAGCGCAGCAAGAAGCAGCCGGCTGGAACTATGAGTTGCCAGCAGCAGCAGTCAGCACCGCCATGTTATGTGGAAAGGAAAGCACATAACATAGAAGCAAGGTGATGTAAGGCACTGGGCAGGGCGCCGCGAACAGTGCTGCCCCCTTCTGCGGAATGAAGCGAGTTGAGGGGGAATACGTCAGGCAAATATTGCGATCACTGTATCTCCGGTCCTACTTTAGCTTTTCGAAGAATTCTTTCGGCTATGTATTCCTAGGAGGTGTTCGACTCATTTCAAGGCGTTTTTCACGCCAAGCGCAAGGTGTGGTTCATGACCCCTTTTAAGGACCACATAAAGTGCGATGGAGCAAAAAATATAGGTGTAAGCAGAGTACCGTACCTCAATACTTTTTACTGGTCACGAAACTTCTCCGTCATGCTATGGGAGAGCGTTGTGTGCTGCCAACGGTGCCACCTTTACATTCGGGAAGTGGCGAGGTGACCGTGCTGTAATGTGGCGTAGTATTTTTATTGCGGATATGTGGTGTTATTTGGGCCCGTTATAGTCTTCAGATGTGATGAATAGTTGGTGGCAGCTTGACAAACGATGCTGAAGACTTGATGTGGGCTGTACTGTTGCTCCAGCTACAGAGGAATGGTTGAAAAAGTATTGTTCGCTTTGCCCAGTGGCTGTGTGAAGTGGTAATAGGCAGTGCTGCATCAAGAAATGAGTACCCTATTTTCTTTTACCTCGCCAAGTGTTCACATGTACGAAAAGCGCTTCTGTAAGAAAGACATTATTTGTGGGACGAGTGCATTATACAAGGCACTGTTGTGAGATTGCATTGCGCTAGAGCGAAGCATGAAATAGCAAAGCTGACAACATTTCGCGAGTGTTCATAGGACTCCCGGCTTACTTGTAGAAGAAGAAATCCACACCTTGGCAGGTGCTGTGAAAGGAGCCCATGAAGTGTCTTTGGGAATTTTCAAATGATTCTTGTGGGGAAAAAGCTGCGCAGATGAGGTGCATGGATGGCTCCGATGGATTTGATGTGGTGAATGACGTTAAGTATTGCAGCTTTGCACAGCTTGTCCTTCTCTGCTCTAGGCGGGTGCAAGAAAGCAATATTTAAGTTTTTGCACGTTCAAAAGTACAGTGGAATCTCATTGATACATTTTTCATGGGAACCGCAAAATAAAATGCGTTATGCAAAATTCGTATTAACCAAAGAGTTACATTAACAAAAGGAGGAAAACATGCATACTCCTCCAGCTGCTCAATTTGCGCTGCACTTTCTTGCTTTCAACGTCAAAGAGTCAATTCTAGAAAGTAAAAAAAGCTCCATTTTTCTCCCTCACCTCTGCATTCGCGACGAAGCTACGAAGTGCGTCCAAGTGTTTGAGTCCGTCGCTTGCTGTTGAACACTGGTTTACATGGTCACATCGGTTGTGTGGCTTGTAGGAATGCGGTTTGAGTTAGTTTTAATGAAGAATAAACGTAGGATTTCAAGATATATTGGTCAAGATCCACTTTTGCAGTCAAATTATCCAATGTTGGGCAGAAATGTGATCATATTAAATGCATGGAAATGCGCTATTTCCAAGGAACATTGGCCGGGAATAAAAAAAAGAGCGTATTAGGCTGAAAAACGCATTATGCAGAATCGGATCAACGAGATTCCGCTGTATTCTTATAACACGCTTGTGACATTCACTTGAGAGTTTTTTGCATTTAATTTCTCCCGAGACAGAGAAGACTGCGTCGTGCAAACAATCTGCTTTTTTCTTTCTTTTTTTTTTTTTTTTTTTTTAACCACCATTCTCCAACACAGTATTTCCTACACCGAGCACCGGTGTAATACAGTAAGGTACCCTAAAGTAACTTTTAAATGCGGTCATATATATTCTGAACAATTTACGCCGAGTGTTTTTTCAATGCGTAAATACAGCATCACAAAAGAACATCATTGTGTAACCTGCATGCTTTACAAGCAATAGGTTTCTCGGTGAAGAGGTGTGAAGTCCTCCCATCTCCAACGGTACCTACGGCTGCGCACTGGCCAATTAGGTGCCAGCTCGTCCACTGACGTCGGCCACAGCCTTGGAAGAAAAAAAAAAGGGGGGGGGGGTGGGTCATCAAAGGGCTTAATCAAAGAGTGCTTACAAGATCAGTGTGCAGCACAGTGCTGCTCCCTGTAAGCGAAGGGTAGACCAGCATGTGACACACCGCTGAAAGGTGTCCGTGAAGCCACCCAAGTGAGTCTCTGCCACGGAAACATCGGAATGCCCATGGGCATCATTACGTAGTGCTGACTTCTTCGATTGGTCCTCTGCATTACGAAACCACGCCTTGACTCTGGTGTTTCAGATTTGGACCGCGCATTTGTTGCCCGTGTTGTGCATTTGCTTACCTCGCCACTTGCTCGCATCCCTCACACTGTGCCTCCTCACCGTGCTGCTCTGACGTGAGCGAAACAGGGAGGAAGCCTTGCTCGGTTGTTGGCTGCGTGCTGATGATGTAATCGCTGACATCGTGTTACATTGCTGATGTTGGCATAGTGACGACGGTGGGCCCCATCTACCTCCCTGCGACGCGGAGAAGCTGTTTGAGGCTGAGTGAGAAACCGAAACCAGCTGAAATGGTTGTTATATCTCCAGTAACTTTATTACTACACCACTTATTTGCAAAATTATTGCGACAGTATGTTCACATCACACTAGTGTGCAGTTAGTTCATCTGAAATTTTGGACAGCGGGGTTGTTTACTGGCTTTTTAACATCTCACATTGATGTGAAGGGAACTGTTATTAAAGTAAAGTATATTTTGTTTGGCTTTTTATGTATCTTGGATCCTGTTTTGTTCTTGTTCCCAGATGGCTTTGGCGAGGATGAGTCGGAGGAGATCACACCTGACCTTTGGCAGGAGGCTTGCTGGATTGTCATCAGTGCCTACTTTGATGAAAAAGGCCTGGTGCGACAGCAGCTGGATTCATTTGATGAGTTCATCCAAATGTCAGTCCAGCGCATTGTGGAGGACACACCACAGATCGACCTGCAAGCTGAAGCACAGCACACTTCTGGTGAAATAGAGAATCCGGTAATGCATTGCTTTTGGTCACCTAAATGCAATGATACTTGAGTGTGTCAGCCATGACAGCGGGAACTTCGGTGAATATTGAAGGGACCCTGCAACACAAATTAATCTTGCTGTTTTCAATGGTTCCGGTACAGCCAAGGCTCGTCAATTCGACCCTCGTTAATTTGGAAATTCGGATAATTCAGATGGGTTCTTCGGTCCCGCCAGCATACTATTGTTTAATGGCGTCACTCTCATTAATTCGGTCACATTTGTCTGCAACCTGGTTAATTCGAATGATCCTGGCAGTGCCCAGAGCTCGAAGCGCCGCAAATGTGCTGTGCAAAATAGCTAAAACGATGTTCATGGCCAACCTAAACAGGGTGGTGCAGTTTGCATTGCCATCGCCAGCATTGCAAATCACATGATAATGAAAGGAAAGCCAGAACGCTTTATGCCTATTTGCGTTCACCACCGCGTGCGACACCTCGTTGGCTTCGGGCATTCAAAAAGCCGGGGTCACCATCCACAATCGTGTTCTTGGTGACCAAGACTTCAGGGGCTGCGGCAAATTTCTGTCATTTAGTGGCGTAAAAAAGTATGATCACGTGTGATGGTGGCAGAGGTGGGGGGCAGTACATAATAAGGTAATGGTGCAGAACATGTTCCGGGCTAATTAAGACATGAGCTCTTGCGCCGTGGTAGCTTTGGAAAAGAAGCTGCAGGATGATGAAAATTGCTGCTTTTACGGTGCTCTTATACAAAATAAGTACAGCATTTACGTATTCATCAAGGAAATTAAAAGTATGTTGATGGCTATAGACATTTGTTGACTGTTTTCTTGGTACTTTTTATGATTTGGAGTTTGGTTAATTTGGACAATCTTTCCGGTCCCATGAAATCCGAATTAACGAGCTTTTACTGTATTGTAAAATGTGGCAATATTGTAGTGTAAGCAGAAACACAAGTTATAATTTCATTTGAATGGACAAACAATCTTCTGCCCCGACAACAGTGACATACAGTAGTGATTATAGGGGATATTCAAAATGTACAGCGCCATCTGTCGACGATCCCGTAAGCTCGATCCGCCGTGTTTTGTTGGGCACGAACACGAAACCAGTCGCATATCGCAGCCTTTACAGTGCTAGTTGCTGAGTGTTTATCTTTGTTCTGCGACGACTTCCCCATGCTGTGTGCGCTGTTCAGGCAACGAGGGAGCCCTGACAATGCTGGGAACCAGGTAGGGCTTAATTTTAATTGAATTTATCAGTTACATGAACAAGGAAAAGAACATAATGATGCGCACTTGTTTCGTCAACAAGATCGGCAATCTGTTTATGTTTGGGAATGACCTGATCGCAAAGATTCACACAGCCACCGCTTCGCAGGGCAGTGTGCGCCCACTTTGTGTGTGCCGAAGTACGTAGTCCGCACGCCGCATCCGCCCTTCGCTTTACACCCCCTTATCCCTCCGCTTTTATTTTTCTTCTGCTTCCTTCGGTCAGTGTGTGCTGCGAACACGGAGCGCTCAGTTACGGAGCCGTACTATAGATGGAGCTATTTGTTCGGTAGATCTAGAGTTACTGTATATGCTACCTTTAGGTAGCAGAGTTGCGCATAGGTCCGCCATCTTGCCCGCCGAGGCATCCACGTCATGCAGGAAAGCCACCCCTTTCGAATGTAGGAGCCGACGCGGCCCAGCGGCTCCGTGCGCTTTCTCGCTCGTTCATAACCCGTCGCTGGCGAAATGACTTTGGCTTCGAAGAAAAAAAAAAAGAACTCGAGCAAATAATGACTTCAGATGAAACTGGTGTTATAGCTTGTTCGATGGCAGTCACCACCGGAAGTAATATTTTTGTTTTAAATAGCGAACGGAAAACTTCGACTTAATTTGTTTAGATTTCTCGACAAATTAGGTTCAGCAAATCGCTCGTTTCACGTAGTTTTTGACGCAGCGCTTAGGTGGCTCGAGAAAACAATTGCTAGAACTATCACTCCGTGTTTTACAAATAACACAAGCAAACGAGAATTTTCCGCATATCTACGTAGCTGTGGCATAAAGTAAACACTCGGTGAGGTTTCGAATGCAATGCCGCACAGTGCCCGGACTGAATTATAATGTTTTGACAGACCTGTAAGGTGCATATTCACGCATTCACTCGCGCACAATTTTATCGTTCCGTCCCATTCGATTTATGTCAACGGCTAGCCAGCCGTTGACCAGTGGACAGCACTGAGTCACGGCGCTACACCGCACAGGCACTACTACTAACACTGACGTTCACTAAAAACGGACAACGCAAGACACAACCACGACACCAACGAAAAACATTCCGCACTCAGCCGGATCGCCTCGCCAGAGTCCTTGGGCAGCGATGGCGATAGCGGTGGCACCGGCGGTAGAGCAGAGCAGCGGTGGTGGCGCCGGTCGCCAGCACCCGCGCGGCCGTGAAGTTGGCTTTCCCTCAAAAGGATGCTTTTTGCGCACGTGAGCGCGCTTGGCGAATAGGGGCGCGAGCGGTGAGTTCTATCAGAGGCGCAACTCTGCTACCTAAAGGTAGCATATACAGTAACTCTAGGTAGATCATCGTACTCATCTTTTTGTTGATCATGGGCACTGTACGCTTCTATGCTGTTAGCAATTTTGGTGGCGCACGATAATGCACGCCTCCATGGCATGCGAAAGCAAAGAGTACGTGATATTTTAAAGAGATAAGTCAATGAACGCACACGTATAGCATTCAAGAAAACCAGATTGACAACACTAAATCCGCGCGATAGATTACGACCACAAGGCATTATAAACAACCAGTGTGTAATAAAAGAGCATTAGTTGGGGCGCTGTCTCCTTATACAGTAGAAACGCGTGATCAGTATATTTGTTTGGTTTGTGGCGCACTGCTCATGCACATGTCCATGCCTTGTTTATTTAAAAAAACTACGACACACGTTATTGCGAAGGGTGTAGAGATACCTGTGGCTAAAGAAATGAGCTGAGGAATGCAGCACAGTGTTGCACAGGTCGCGCAGAAAGAACATGGTTTCGATATCTGGCGCGTGTTATTATAATTGCAGTGGGAAATAAAATGGAGCTGTATTGCTGCGCAAGGTCATCTGAGAATTTTGAGAGTCGCACCTCCTCTGCAATGAACACTTTTCATGAACGCCTACCTCAGATAGGAAGCACACGCCACTAGAGAACAGCAGTTCGGCTTTGCGAAGCAATGTGCCTCATGCAGCTGCCGTCCGGATGAGTTTTGAAGGGCGCAGAGCTTGGATATTGCGTTCTCGTTAAATTATGGCAGAACAGTGAGGTTCACTCACCGTTCGGCGCTGGATGACAAAAGAAAAAGCCATATTTTCTTGGTCCGAAAGCTCCGTCAACGACAGCTGCTCAGCCTCTCCATGGCCTCTACTTATGGAGACGCTAGCAGACGATTCCGCGACGGTGCCCAACAAAAAATAGCGGACACGCCCAGTGTTGCCAGAGCACTAAGCATTATGAATATCCCCCATTGGCATCAGAAGTGATGCCTGGTCATCTGGCAGTGATGCCAGTGGCTGTGTGATTTCTGGTTGGTTTGGCACACCAGGTCGCACATAACAATTCGCATGCTCTCTTCTAGGCTATACTATTGTGAGCTAAAAGACATAGGTAAACCTGGATAGAACGAAATTGACAAATTCCTGAAAAAATTCGTTATGTAAACAGGTTTTCATTATATGCAGTTTCAGCGCGAAAATTCGTGAACAAAACACACAAATTAAACAAAAGGAAAACTTAAAGGGACACTAAAGCGAAACAATGACTTGGTTTAGATCACAAACTGCACTCTGAGAACTCTAATGCCGTATGTTTCACTATCATAAGTTCATTATTAGCGGAGAAAATCAAGGTTGAAGTTTTATTTTTAAATTTGGCGCCGATATCTGCGCACGTGACGTCAGAAATTCCAAATGTTTTTCGTATTTTCGCGACATTGGCTTGATGAAATTTTCTGAAACTTCATATGCTATGTCTATGGCACCCACAGATGACAATGCACCTCATTTTTATCGATTAGAAGCTACGTAGGACTCAGTAGACGCCTTCAGAATCTATGACGTCACGGTGTTTGGTGCGGGAATCTCAAGGTGGTGTCTCCACCCGCATTTTCTTTTCGCGTGTTTTCTCGCTTACCAAGCGTCGTGTCGCAGTAAGAGTGGTGTTTTTGGGATTGTGAAATTGTACTTAACTAATACGCGAAAAATCGTTTTGCCCTTTAGTGTCCCTTTAAGGCAGAGCTCGCCCAAAGCATTTATTTAGTGGTAAAAAACTGCGTTATTAATGCAATAACAATTATCTCGATACTCTGTACAAGTTTTTGCCATCATGTTCCGTATGAAGTCCCAATTGATAACATCTGCTCGCGCATCGTAAGTTCTACCCGCGGGTAAAAGCGCGCGAGCGGGGACGACGAGTGCTGCTGAAGCAGAGGTCAAACGAGCCGGTCTATCTCCATCGCGCGGAGGGCGCATGCAATAACATCTCCTGCGGGTTAGACCTGCTGTCGAATGGTGGGTAGGGGGGGAGGGAGGGTTGCTCGAGCAGCAACAAGCAAACTTTGATTCTATGGCTGTGGTCGTGATCACTGGCGCGCGTGCTATCTCGCCAAGCATTAGCGCACGGCTCGTATACCTTTCTACATGCTGCGCTCTCGACGCGAAAAGGGTTCCTGGAGCGGCCGTATTCTCTTACACCAGCATTTTGTAGAGTTACGCGATATCGGATCCAAAAGAGTTAGCTACCAGCCTTACTTCGTATAACAATAGAATTTGCTGCTCTCGCATTCATGGCTTCGCCCTTGCGGCGAAACTGATTTTTTTTTTTTTGCTTTATTGAACGTACGTGGGATATCAATACAACGCTGCTCTGTCATCATCCAGCCGTGGCCTCCGAGATTGGCTCCGGCAATGTGCCGTCGCAAAGTCCACTAATCGCAAAGTACACGGTCTAGTAAACCCACGGCGGGGCGCAAGATGTTTTTGGTTTGAAGGGGGGGGAGGGCATATCCGCGCATGCGCGAACGGCGGCAACACCGGCTCGAGGGGCGCCGGCCCGCCTTGCACACACCCACGCGCACTAACGAGCGCTCGCTCTCGCCTTGCTGTCGCCGGGGCTTCAACTGCGCTGTGCACGACGTCACCGCTTCCCGCTTCGTCGGTGGCGGGGCAACCGCAGAAGATGCATGGTCGAGCCAAAATGACATTCGGGGCAAAATTCCTAGGTTGTTGGTGGCAAAAATTCGTTATATCATAGGTGTCTTCCGCTGCCACTTTGTTACGTGGAGGTCACAAATACATGCGCCTTTATGGAGTAATGGCGGCGAATAGAAAAACTTCATAATATCGAGGAATTCGTTGCATGGAGGTTCGTTATAGGCAGGTTTAAGTGTAATACCATTCTCTATGCTTCATCAGATACAAGAGGATCTATGTTTCTGAATATATTTTAAAAACAATTACAATACTGCACTAGGTGTGCTGTGCAAGCCACCATTGGGTCTGACTTCCGGTATATCACTAAAAGGGGCACGGTAGTTTGAAGTAACCACTGACGCCACTGGGAGAGTAATATATGCAAGGGAATGCTTTTTTTTCGTTATCTGTTCGGGTTTTGAATTTGAAGGCTAATAACTTTAGTTCTAGTGCACCAAGGGCGGTATTTTGTAAACATTCTATCTAGAACCGGGGAGCGATCGAACAAATAGGAAGAGAGGGAGCCAGCAGCCAATAGGCAAGCTGAGGGAATTCAGAAATGCTTTCAACGCATGAAAAATATAGAATTAATACAGCTCAACATAAATATTGACAGGCATTGTTTTTCAAAGCTTGAGAATGCAGAGCAGGATGACTTTAACAATTTATTTGTGTTAATGTCTTGAGTGGACGCTAGGTGGTGTCGCAATTTGATGAGTCGTTCGGTGGTGATTTTCGGCGGGGGATTGGCGTTAGCCAGGCGCAAAACAGGCTAATTTGATTCTCCGGGCTCAAGCGCATACGTTTCAATGCAATGCACGTCTTTAGCAGACCGTTTTGTATCCATTCTATCGATAGAACGCACGGAGGAAACGATAGAATGCGGCCGCCGCCCGTTCTATGCACATTGCGTGCCTATTCTCACGTCTTGACCGTCAGAATAGCCTCGACCAATCCCGTGTGGCTCCCTCTCGTCCTTTTGTTCGATCCCTCCCCCATTCTAGATAGAACGCTTACAAAATAGCCCCCCCCCCAAGTTTTATTGTTATTTTTGCGTTCATCTCAGTATTGAACACTACACCCACCCCAGTGCTGCAGAAAGCAGTTGAAAAAGTGTTGCAGGGTCCCTTTAAAGCAGTGGTAGTGTTCTTTCATTTAATGCATTATCTAACAGGGTGTCTACCAACTGGGGAAAGTGGAATTATCAGGGATTTTAAATAGTCTGTCAGTACTCAACGAAAACTTGGCGAATGTGTGCTTCTGTCAGGGAAAATTACTAGCAGTAATTTTATAGAAGGGAAACAAAAGTAGCATTAATGTTGGCTTGATTGACAGAGAGGATGCACTTTACCAGCTTGTGTGAAGCGCGTCCTCTCCACAGCCACCTCCAGTACTGTTCTGTCAAGAGGCTGTACATGCAAAGTGATAAAGAGTATTGCGATGCGTCGAATGTCGAAGCAAGTTGAAAGCGGTCGCTTTCCTGTGCTGTCACCGATGATACCACGGGATGCATAGATTATGCTTCATGCGTCTTTCTTTTTGGCCGCTGTCCACCTTCATTTCTTGTGTTTCCCAGACTGTAGACGGCCCTTGCAAAGTGGTAGAAAATGTTTCGGGCTAAACTAGTTGCCACGCTTCCACTTTCCAATACGAGTCCCAAGTGAACTCTTTCTGTACAACACCTTGATAGAAACGTTCATTTCTACCTCAGGAGGCATACGTCGCACGTACGCCACGCTTGCGCCTTGTCGCAATCTGCCGAAACTGACAGAGGTACAAAGTATATCGAATTGTGTCAGTATTTTATGTAGCCATTCTTAATGAATGAAACACCTTTATTTAAAATTTAGTGAAGTTTATATGAGGGTGGGCCTCAGCCATGGCAAAGGCATTGGCCTTGCGCGAGCCCTTGGGCTCAAGTGGTTTCCTCAGCTCACTGGACGGCCCAGAGTTGGTCTTTTAACGCAGAGCTGTGCAGTGCCACCTCCCATTGCACCTTGTGGTTCTGGCTTGCTTTTGCTCACTGCTGTGGTACCACAGGCAAGCTTTGTTTGATGCAACTATTATGACGTCATTCATGTGCACTTTCGTCCAGGACAGAATTGTCAGTTTGCAGATTGGGCTGGCCCGTTGGAAGTTCTGTGAGCTCCATGAAGAAAGCAGTTTTCACTCAGCAATATGGGAAAAAGAGCTTTGACAATTCATGTCAAAGTAAGATGCACAGACTTTCTGCGACCGGTAATGGGACATCCTCTGTAGCTTCATTTTTGACACTGCTCTCAATTTGGAATCTATAAATTTTTTCAAAAACATGTTATTCGATGTGCATTTTAGTTACCATCCCTTCTACGCAGGGAAAAGTGGGAGTGGGAGGAACGTATGACTAGCTACAACGAAATTACACAGCACTACAAGCTAGGAAGGCGCAAAATCCCACCGCCACACAACAGATTAACCCTTTCAGCCCTGAATTTTTTTAAACGGGTAGAGAATTTTTTTTCTTGTTGATTTGGCTTGGTTACCACCTCTAGAACACAAAAATAATGTAATCTGAGCACACCATCAGCATATAAAAAAAAGTGGCGCCATGTCCTATATATAGGACACGAGTAGGCTTGTGCGAATATTCAAATGCTTCGAATATTCGAACGAATATTGCAGTATTCGAATTCACTTCGATTCGAATTTTAAAAATTGAAAATTTCGAGGTATTCAAAACGAACGAATAGATGCATATTAGTCCGCATGTAATCCCCTGTAAAGGTGGTTTCACTGCAGTGGAGGGGTGCTAAGCCGTGAAAGCACCTTTCCAGGGTTATATTAGTCCGCATGTAATCTCCTGTAAAAGTGGTTTCACTGCAGTGAAGCGGTGCTAAGCCGTGAAAACACCTATCCAGGGGAAGTCCGCACTGCCGCGAAGCCCCATTTCACGATTAAATGAAGATATTACCCCCCATATCGATTCATTTTTTAAAGTTTAAAAGCTTGTTATACCTATACCGGCTTATATGCTCTAACTATAGTAAATTTTAAAACGTAACATATTTTACAGGTTATCACTTGCATTCTACCAAAAGTCAAATTCTGCTACTATTCAGTTTTTTCTACTTTCTTTGAAACAAAAAAAATGGCATTTGCACAGGCCTTGTTTGAATTTTTAAAAAATATTGTGCAGGTTAGTTAGGTCATGACAAATATGCCCATTTTTCTTCATAATATGTGATATATACTACCGTATTTACTCGCGTAATGAACACACTCACATAATAAAGGCACCCCCCAACTTCAGCCGTCGAAATTTGGATTTTTTTTTTCTCCCACGTAATAAACGCACCCCCCTTCATTCATCCGCTGCAGTCCCGCGAACCGACAAGTGGCGCCTCCTTACCCATTGCTCTTTTCCGTTTTTTATTATGCCGACCCCCCTCGGTTCGCTCCCACCCCCCCCTTCGCCCGCTGCCGCGCGCAGTTCTTTGTTTTTCTTTCTATCTGTGCACGGCACGTCCCCTGTCTTTTAGAATTATCCGTGCGCCACAGTGGGATTCACGTACGGTGCGATTGTAGAGACATCGCGGCTCACAAGCACATAGCGAGCGAAGGTCACTAAACTGCCCGCGCCAACCAACGGTCGCTTCCTGCAAATACGAAACTTTCAGGCCCAAGCACATGCACGCGATTTTCGAGCGACGGCGACAGGATTTTCTGTCGCGAGGGGCCATCCGTCGCCGTCGCAGGCATGCCGCAGTTTTCTGGAAAACCAGAAAAATTCGCCTGTCGCCCAGAAAAGAGCGTGACGATTCCCGTAACATGGTGGCACCTCTGATCCTCGCTTCGGTTGCAATTTGCTATTCATGCTTGTTTTTCACGCGTACTTCAAGGAACGCAAGATATAGGCTACCTTTTTACAGTCATATCTCACGCGGAGAGCGAGGCAGTGGCCGTATTTTGTCGTTAATCCAGTGATTCCACTCCTGCGCCAACTGCGCCAAAATGCGCCAAATCAGATTTACTGCGTCATCCTGATAATATCAACGGAAATTGCGCCAAACTGCGGAAATTGCGCCAAACTGCAGCGTGTTTGCGCCAAACAGCGCAAACACGCTGCAAATTTGCAGCGTGTTCTCGGGGCGGCCAAAATCACAACCACGTACCAAGAATTATTCCGCTGAATAAACAGTGGTCGCGCATGCGTCCCAAGTAATCCACGATGCTATGCTCGGTGCCGATGCAGCTTCTGTTGTGCAAGTCGGCCCAACGGCAAAACACGCTCTCCGCAGAGGCTCGTGACGTTTTGGCCAATCGGTAGCTTGTAAGTGTGGCGGCGATTCATCGGCGGACGTCGTCCGTTCCAGAAACGCTGCTGATACCCCGTTTCAAGAGTCGCACTGCACGTAATTAAAGCAATTTTTCACTAATAACTGCACGCGTGCCGCCAGAATGTTTGTCACGTCTATTTCTGGACATCGCGGAATGAAATCTGGGAACACCATAGGAATAGATACAATGTTACACCTCCGCCCCTCGCTTTCCAGGATCAATAGCTGATGGTTAAAAAAAATTATAAAATTACGGTATCGCATTCATAGTAAAAGAACTCGTTGTTGGGCTAGTTGGTTGCTGATTTTCAAAAAATAATAAGAGCACAAACACACGGCACATTCACACACGCCTACACACCCAGGTGCGTGTTTGGTGCCTGGGTGTGTGCGTGTGTGAATGTGCCGTGTGTTTGCCCTCCAATTATTTTTTGAAAATCGCATTCATCGCTTCGTTCTGGGGGGTGGGAGGCAGCGTCGCCCGAAGGGCGCAGTCGCTGGCGCGCGCTATCTCGAGGCATGGTGAGACTGCTCGTAATCTTGCTGTGCTTTCAACGCTTACTTCGCGTTTAAAGAACGGACAACACGAAAACCGCTTCGGCACCTGGAGTGCCCATATTCCCATTAACCAGCGTTCTGTTTAGTTACGCGAGATCGGGTCCAAAATAGCTGCTGGCCTTGCTTCGTGTAACAATACAATTTGTTAGTTTCACTTAAGCTCGAAACAGTGAATGCGATACCAACAAATTGTATTGTTATACGAAGTAAGGCTTGACGTCATCCGCGAGAAGCGCTAGCGGCGGGGTTGCCATTTTGAAAGTCCGCGCACTCGCCGCACGCGCAAAAAGCTTTCTGCATGCGCTGTGTTCGAGACCCGTACGACGAATTTGATGACTAGAGACCTCCGGAACACCTCTTGCACGCCGATGTACGTGCAGCACGAACGGCGCGTACGAACGGACCTCCAAAATGGCGCGGCGATGGTATTGCCGCCTTGCGGATCTAGGCTCAGTGGCCGCTCCAGGGAGAGAAGCACTTTTTGCACTGTCTGTATGCGTTGAGAGCACAACACGTAGAAGGGTATACGAGCCGTCTGTGATGCCTGCCGAAACAGCGCGCGCCAGCGATCGCGACCACGCCCTTAAAGTCAAAGTTCAGTGCTGCTGCTCTAGCCACCCCACCCCCCCCTCCACCGCCCCACCCTTTGCGTTCTTTCATGCTCTTTGAAGACGGGTGGGGCGTTCCTTTCTGTTTGAGTAGCAATCGATGGCAGACCTGGCACGCGCGGTGATGTTATCGGATGCGGCCTCCGTGCAACGGAGATAGGTCGGCTCTCTTTATCTCTGCTTCAGCCGCGTTCGTTGCCCCCGCTTGCGCACTTTTACCCGAGCGTAAAACGTACAATGCGCGGGGGGATGTTATCGATTTGGACATTACACAAAACATGACGGCGGCGGCAAAAGTCGAGAATGTCCATATAATTGCTATCGCAATAAAAACAAAATGGCTGTCGCCTTCGAGTCGTCTGCATGAGGTACGAGTCGTCTGCACGAGTCGTCTGCATGAGGTACCCAGTGAGTTTTATTTTTTTTTGCCATGTTTTCTAGAGGGCACTGAACGGGGTTTTCGGTGTACAAACAGAATTCCCTAGCCATATACAACTTCACTGCTAAAGGACAACAAAGTTTGTTAAATCATGTAGTCCACCGTTGAACGAACTTCCTGACAATTTCGCGGAAGCTCGATTGAAGCGGATCTCCATATCCAGGCAACCCTGCGCATGCGCCAACGATAGTCTGGAAGCACTGTGAGAATGGTCTTGCTCCAGCCCAGAGCGTCGTCAGAGAGAGGGAAAGGAGTTTCGGAGGAGGTTGGCTTTATGAGGCTAGCTAAGTGACGTCATGTTACGCCCAGCAATATAATCGATCGTGAAGAAAAAGAACCTCTCTTTCTCCTTGGAGTTGTCTTAGGGTAATGCATTTAGGACAGTGTGAGTCTTTAGCGTTGAGGCATTGTTGTACGTCGCAGCGATTGTCTACAATGTCTGCTGATTATCACATACATGTATTTAGAATGTTATTTCATAAAGTACGATTTTATTGAACCGGTATTGTGTTTATATGCTACGAAAATAATCGCTGAACAAGTTGTCCCAAAATGCTCAACCGCATGACGCCCTCATTTCTGCATCATAGAGTGAAATAGGGAATGTTCCTGAGATGATTGGTTCCTTGAGATTTGCAATGAATCGAAATATTTCTAGCTCTTCACAAGAGCCCCAAAATAATTATTTAAAGGGGCCCTGCAACACTTTTTGAGCATGCTCAGAAAACGCTGCCGATCGGTAGTCCAGGCTCTCAAGAACACGCGAGCCAAATATTATAGCGCAGCACGCGGCGTGGAATTCACAATAAATTCTCAAAGTCAGCCAGAAATTGCTTTCTCTTCTCTCGACAAATGGCGTTGCGTACCCAAAAATCACTCGTCACCGACGAGAGATTTTTTTGTATCAGCCATTGGCTGATTTGAGCATGGCGCGCTCGGTAGTTACAGAGGCCGCCGCGGGAGGCCGCGACTTGTCCACGCGTGCGTGCGCGACCGCAATGAAAATTCGCGTATTCGAACAAAAAAAAGAAAGAGAAAAGGCGCTCAAGATCACGAGGCGCGCGTGACGTATTTTCTTTCCCCGTGCCATCCCTCCCTGCTTGGCTTCCAGCGCTTTCGACGGGATGAGAGAAGAGAGAATGCAATTGCAGCGTGCGAGAAATATTTGTAACTGCACTCGTACTGGACGGATTCCAAAAATTTTTGCGGCAATGAATTCGTGAGGCAATAAGCTCCTTTAGTGAATCTATTCCATGGCTACTTGGAAAAGTGTTGCAGGGCCCCTTTAAATCCTTGAATGTAAATGCAACTTGCTTCTCCAGTGTACTCTAGGATGTTAGTTGCTCCAGTTGCTCCATCTGGGAGCACTCCAGAGTGCTCCCAGATGCTAAATTACCTGCTCCAAAGTGCTCCAAAATGGAAATTTTTGCTGCTCCAAAGTGCTCCAAAATGAAAATTTTGCTGCTCCAAAAATTGCTCCAAATCAGAAGACCTCGGTAGCATCACTGTTAATCTTGTTATCGACGGTTTGTTTTGATGCTTCGGTGGTAGCTTGCTGCAATGTCAACTTTGTCATCGTGCGAGTTTGCCACGGAGTTTGCAAAGTGCGTCCTAGCGTACGCTGCGTACGCTTCCGGCCGCCCCTCGAGATCACAGCAGATACCACTGTCGCGGTTAAACAAAAGATTGCGAAAAAAGAAAGCCGCAAAATGCTTTTATAGAGTGCGCGGGGACAGCTTGCAGAAGATAGTACCATCAACCACCGAAGATGTGTGAAGTGCAATAAAGAAGCTGTTTCCAAATAGTGTACGCGTATGTCAATTGCGAAAGGTTAAGCTACCTAACTTTTTTTTTTCTTGTATTACCGCATTTTTTGCTCATCCCGAAAAAAGTTTTCGTAAAATTTACCCCGCATAATAAACGCACCCCCCCAAGTTTGCTTCAATTTTTCGGGGAAAAAAGTGCGTTCATTACGCGAGTATATACGGTATTCGAATTCGGTTCGAAATTATTCAACCAAAATCACTATTTGCTTCGAATTTGCTTCGAACCTAAAATTCACTATTCGCACAAGCCTAGACACGAGGGCTTAGTCGTTGTAAAGTGAAATATGGTAAATTTAAATACTTCAAATTTTGTACTCTACTAACGCGTGTAATTGTTGTGTAGCAAAACATGTAGCAATGATATATTCATTAGAGTGTCTAAAATGTAAAAAAGCAAGTTTTTGCGTTCATGATACGCAGCTCCTCATTGCACTTGAAAGGTCGTTGTCTAATATTGGACGATTTGGAAGATCTAACATCGTAAAGATTGCTGAATCTGGCTTTGCTGCGTCAAAATAACGTCTGCCCATGTCTGAAAGTTCAAACTGACCGAACTTTACTTCATCGTCGTCATCTTCTAGCTCCCGCCCGTTCCTTTCATGTTGTGCCGAAAACGTATTCAGACCTAATACGTACAATCTCGCTGTTGGAAACCCCTTACATATTTGCTAAGAAATCACGGCTGGGTTCTCGAGTGAAAGAACGAGAAATCAGAAGCTTACTCAAGCACTACGGCTCTGGATCAGTATGCAAGAATTTAGGACTCTGATAACCACTGCGCCCTGGTGTCCTATATTTAGGACATGAAGATTGTGCATTACTGCGGGTGACGCGTAAATGATAGGGAAGAGTCACTTTGTAAATAAGGAGGTCAACATGTTAGAAACACCAGAAAAAAAATATGATAGCTTCCAATGCAATAGTTAATCACTGAAGTATCATCAAACATATGGTTCCGGCGATTGTCGTCTTTTTTACCTTCCGCCATCTTGCTTTCCACTTTGCAGATTTCTGAGAAAGACGACGACGAGATAACTGATACCTATGTTTGCGCAGGTGTTTTCACACTACCTCAGACATATTTTTGAATTTCGCTAAGTTATTTAGGTCACAATTTGTAGCAATATTTGTTCGTGTCCTTTTTATGGGACACCAGGGCCGAAAGGGTTAAATAAAAAACAGGCAGTTGTGTGGCGACAACTGCAAACACACACCTACCCAATCCCAGTTCTCTTTCGTCTCTGTTGGCCTGATCTATATTTGACAGACAAATGCACGGTTTGCGATGCAAGGGCGACACTGGCCCACATACTATGGGAATGCTCGAGCTTTGATGCCAAAACACAGAGAAACCACGAGGAGGCAGTCTCGAACCGCAGGGCGTGCTGGGAGGAGGCTCTGCTCAGCTCCACATTAGAAGACCAACTGTGGGCAGTCCAGTGAGCCGAAGAAGCCGCCCGAACCCAAGGGCTTGCGGCTGATGCCTAGGCCGGGGCTGAGGCCCGCCCCAAATCAACTTCGCTGGACATTGTTAATAAAGTTCTTTCTTCTTCTCTTCTTCTTCTTTGCTTGAGATTGATTGCATAGGTGGCATGGTGTCAGCCCATCTTCACGTAAAACAAAGTTCTGCATCACTTAGGAATTTTGCAAAATCACTCGGGAAAAACCTGAATGACGCAATAGCTGCACCAGTTGTGCCTAACTGCATGGAGTGGTCGAACCTTCTACATCCTGCTACATTTCGGCAAAAATCACCAACTTTGCATCTACCAAGTGCCAAGACATTATTGCAGCCTTTTGGAGAAAAACAGTACTGCAAGCGCTCAATGTAAATAAGTCATCAAAATTTAAGTTTATGTGTGCATGGTTTTTCTGGCAGTCTACTACGTGTCTATTGTTGGGTAGAACTTAGATGAAAGAGGCGCAGCCCAGGTGATTGAAGTGCGGCAACTGATTGCCTCTGTGACTTGAAGGTATAAATGAAATTTTCGCTTCCAATATTTACAGCCAAATTGAAAGATTAGGTGCTGCAATCAATTGAAAAAAATCTTCATTTCAGGCAGAAACTAAAGGAAAACAGTGAATTTTATGCATTTTTATACAAACTGCCGCGTCTAGCGGCTGTGCCATGAACTCGAGGAGGTGACATTTGGTGACGTTTCATGCACCGGACACGGGCACATGAACAGTGCTAGCTGTCGCCCGTGTCTCTCAACCCGCTCAGCTCCTACTGCGGTTCCCAGAACCACAATGGACGGCACCGGCAGTGAACAATGCTCCCAGCTGGGTTAAAGCCCCTAAATGGTGGGGCGTGCCTCATTGCTTAAAGGGGCCCTGCAACACTTTTTGAGCATGCTCGGAAAACGCTGCCGATTGGTAGTCCAGGCTCTCGAGAACACGCGAGCCAAATATTATAGCGCAGCACGCGGCGTGGAATTCACAATAAATTCTCAAAGTCAGCCAGAAATTGCTTTCTCTTCTCTCGACAAATGGCGTTGCGTACCCAAAAATCACTCGTCACCGACGAGAGATTTTTTTGTATCAGCCATTGGCTGATTTGAGCATGGCGCGCTCGGTAGTTACAGAGGCCGCCGCGGGAGGCCGCGACTTGTCCACGCGTGCGTGCGCGACCGCAATGAAAATTCGCGTATTCGAACAAAAAAAAGAAAGAGAAATAGCGCTCAAGATCACGAGGCGCGCGTGACGTATTTTCTTTCCCCGTGCCATCCCTCCCTGCTTAGCTTCCAGCGCTTTCGACGGGACGAGAGAAGAGAGAATGCAATTGCAGCGTGCGAGAAATCTTTGTAACTCCACTCGTACTGGACGGATTCCAAAAATTTTTGCGGCAATGAATTCGTGAGGCAATAAGCTCCTTTAGTGAATCCATTCCATGGCTACTTGGAAAAGTGTTGCAGGGCCCCTTTAAGAGGAGGACAGGAACATGTGCACCCTGCATGCACCACAGTGAATGTGACGTCACACCTTGCTCTGGCGAGCAGCTATTGCACACTGACATTCCATTAAAAATACAGCCAACTGTTCAAAAATGCGTGAAATAGAAATAAACTCTGTTTATTGGAGCAGTTGCGTCTTCTGAGTAAAATTTCAGTCTTTTTGTCTGTTTTTTAAATTTTTTTTTTTTCGGTAACGCTTTAGGACATGACAGGAACAAAATGTGCACAAGAAGAGGACAAAGAAGCACTAGTGTGCCTCAAGCCTTTTCTACATTGTCTTATGTGCTTTTAGTTTCTATCACGGCTAGGTTGTACTGTGAGCACAAACCAAATGTCATCAGAACAGTTTTTGTTTTTCGATAGTTAAAAATATTGCATGGAATATTTACATAGCTTGTGCTTCCATACATAACTATAGCATTGGAGAAAGCCTCATATCATTATAAATATGAACTGTATTGCAGGCAAATATTTGGTGACCGACAGTCGTGGGGTTGAAGAAACTGAGGGTTAGGTGCAAGAAGACGAAAGAGCAGTAACTTAACTTCTTTTTTCTGGAATTTCATGCATTCATGTGTGCATGTATCCATTTCATTAAACAGGGTATGACAGTACTACTGCTCCGTATGAGAGAAAAATATTTGTGTTCAAAAATTTGGTACTGGTAACGGCTCCATAAGGCTCATTCGCTGCTTCAAAACAGGTTATTATCTGATCTGGAAGCTGTGCCAAAATGGCTTTGATCATTCGCATCTCTGAAACCTGGAAAACTGGGAATGTGATAATGTCAACTTGGTAGACACCCTGCCTAAATAGTTTTGCTACAACTGAAACAAAAATTATGAGCATTAGCCAGCCCGTGAGCATTAGATTATGCAGCTGCACAATGCTGCATCTTGACAACCAAGCATTTGCTTTGTCCGATGGCTCAAGAATGCAGTTTGGCATGCTTTTATTATTTTGTGCCTGCCTGCACATGGCAGTTTTCACGGCCAGCTTGAGCGTATTTAAAACTCTGCTCATGTTTTTTGCTTTGCAGCCTCGCTATTTGTTGAAGTTTGAACAGATCTACCTCTCCAAGCCAACCCACTGGGAAAAGGATGGAGCACCCAGTCCCATGATGCCAAATGAGGCTAGGCTGCGTAACCTTACGTGAGTACCACACCTTATACCCCTGTCACACGGCAGATCAAACGTCATTTACAACGAATGAGATTAGGGGAACTAAATGTAATTTTACCTGCCTGCTGTCACATGACAAAAACGAATATCATTTTAAAATGATGACCATGACATATAGCCCTTCCGATCCTTGACTTTGGGAGAAATAAAAATCTATCAAAACTTGCATTCAACATGCGTGTATTCTCGAAAAGAATTTTTTTTATCTTAAAAGCTGCTCCAAGAACATAAGCGCAGCCATTTAACACAACTTGCCACTGCTGCATGACACAGACGAAGTCAAGCCAAGACCCAATCCAAAACTAACATGGCGGATGATATGACGAGGTGTGGGAGCACGACTGACACTCCGGCTGCAGAAACAACACGCTGATGCTGATCGAGGAAGGGAGGGAGGAAAAAAAAAAGAAAAAAATCGGGGTGGCCTTAGCTTGTTCGATGCTGTACTTTTGCCGCAGTACGCCGTCAGTTTTGCAGCCGTACACTGGTGTTGTGCAGGATAGCGTCCTAAGAATGGAAAGGAGCGACAAACTGTCACAGGACGCAACACATTTTGTCCCTTAATTCACATGCGTGTGTACGTTGTATAATAATGAGTACCACTATAATCACTGATGTGTAAACGAGTACCACTGTAATCGCTGGCAATTATGCAGAGCTGTCTGATGTTGCTGCGGCACTGAGGAACAATAAGCATCACAACGCTAGTTGGTATGTTGCTCATAGTCATATTTATGAGAACTTCTGATAATTGAAACTTTTGATAATTCGAACAAAATCTTGAGGTCCCCTTGAGTTAGAATTATCAAGAGCCTACTGTATCATGATGTTTTCATGGCTGCTCTGCTCTGTGGCACCGTTGGTGACACACAGGTGGCCATTTTGAATGTTTTGGCACCTGGCGTCATCACAACTAGCCATACTGGTGTGTGAAGTCACCAGAATTGACACTGTGGCGTGACGTCACGGTAGTGTTGATGTCAGTAGGTGCACCATGCAAAAATCGAATTTGATGTCAAAATAACATATCTTATACAGTCGAACCCGGAAATATCGAATCTGAATGGGATCACAAAAAAGTTCTGTATGTAGGTAATTTGACATATAAAATATTTTGTGTATCGAAAATATTTCAAGGGGATTTTACAACTGTTGGATATACACGATAATTCGGTATATGTGGGTTCAATATATGCTGGTTCGACTGTATCGGCATTTACTGAGGTTCACACTTGCTCAGAGTTGTCTCTGTATACAGAAGGTTTGTATGGCAAAGTAAACTGGCCTTTGAAAATTGGTGTCAGTACCCCTTTATTGCGCATCTTGATGTCACATCTGCCAAGTTTTACAAGTGCAGAGTAGCAGTTCAAACGTTGAAACAAGAGATAGGATGGAACGTTCGCTTTGGGACGAACATGCATGCTTCCCACTGCTGACACTGCTCAGTAGCCTGTGTTGCAATAGCAAATGGCAACAGTACTTGTCTAAAGACTGTTCATGTTTACAGCACAAGGCTACATGTGGATGAAAGCAGAGACAAAGACACGCACAACGGCATCACATAGCAAACACTTTTATGCTTTTTACAATGGACACGTTTAGGGGCTAGTTGGTGCATTTTACAATGAAATTGTAAGTACACACACCAACTGCTGTCATCTAATGGCACAAAAGTTAGTATTGTGTGATACTATCAAGGACACATTCTGCTTGAGTTAACGCTGCAGCATAGCTTTTTGTGAATTATACCTGCTCTAAAAGTTTTTGCAGTCAGTGGTACCTTTTGAATCACTTGAATTTTGAAGCATTTGAATAAAAACTCAGAGGGAAGGGCTTGCCTTTAATCATGGCGGCCTCACTTTTGTCATTTTTCAGTAAGTAGAAAATATCTTTATCTGCAGGTACTCGGCCCCACTTTATGTGGATATCACCAAAACAGTATTGAAAGAAAACGAGGAAGCTGTGGAGACGCAGCACCAGAAGACCTTCATTGGCAAAATTCCAATAATGCTTCGCTCCACATACTGCCTTCTCAACAACCTTACTGACCGTGACTTGAGTGAACTGAATGAGTGCCCTCTTGATCCTGGGGGCTACTTCATCATCAATGGCTCTGAGAAGGTGAGCCAAAGTTCGCTTTGATCGTGAATTATAATTGTATGAATTTTTTCCTCTAGTGTGAAACCTGCTCTTGTAATGGGCTGTGGCAAATGCTGATGCTGTCCGTTTTATTGCGATAGCTATCATGGGGATAGTAAAAATGAAAATTTGCTGATGTCCTTGTCGTTATTGCCGTAATGATTCATACAAGGTCAAATTGCAACACTATGCTATCATGCCACACGTGCGGTATGCTGTGGAATCAACAGAAAGTGTACGAGAGTGTGTGCCACCTTTATGTCTGTGTGAGAGGGCAGAGACACTGATCATGCCAGAGAGTGAGGGGGGAGCATGCGTCTTTTCTTGACCCTTTCAGGGTCGAATTTTTTCGCGAAATGCGTGCCAAAAATGTGTAATTTTTTTTATTGTTGAAATAAATTCTTCAGACCATTCTATTTAAGAAAAAAATTCTCTAAAACTTTTTCTCTTGACCGTAAAGTGACAAACAAATCATTTTGTGTTGTTACATACACATGGTTTATTCATAGTAACATCAAGCAAAATCCTAAACAAAAACACTTTTACGATGTCTTATAAATAAAAATTATGCATTATAATAAACATAGCTCACAGACATACAAAAATAAGCGCACCAGAATACTTTTCCGGTAAAAAAAAATGTTTTTCCTCTAAAACTAAACAATGGGGAATTGTCACCTTTGATCTGATCCGGATCATCTCACTGCACACGTTTTCAAGTTGTCGCTCCTTCATCATCATCCGAGTCTGAACTCGTAAGTAAATCCTCACCTGACGAACTGACATCCAATGTATCAGATCCGGCACTTGGGGAATAGTCCACATCGGAAGAATCGCCGCTCGACTCCCTAGCACCATAGCAACCGGCGCGAGCTTTCATAGCGTAGGCGGACTGCGTGAGTGAGCGCACAGAAGAAAACTGTGCGGTTGTGCGCCCGTCCGGAAAGCAAAACGAGGGAAAAAGCTATAATGATCCTTCGTCTTATCGCCAACGAGACGGAGTTAGTTATTCCGAGTTTCCTAAACAGGAAACTCAACCACGGCGGCAAGGTTTGTGTAATTTAGCTCCTCCCGAAACAGATGTAATCGCGCCTCGAGGAGCAATAAACGAGATAGTCACAAGCGGTCACCCTTTAAGAGCTTAAAAATCAGACAGCCATCAGCTTTGTGGGCGCGAGAAGCGATAACCAACCGAAGGACGAAACCGAAACCAGCCGCACGGCATGCGCGCGTTCAGGTGTGCAAGCGAAAGCCGCCGCGCCGCTTTGGAAAGCAAAAAAAGCAACAGAGAGACATCGGCGCATAAAAAAAAATTCCACGTGTTCGGAAGTGTGGCAGCACATGTCAAGCAAGAGAAGTGATGGAAAAAGGCGCGCGTTTTAAACCAGCCGCGCCGCGGGCACGCTCGAAGGTGCAAGCAACTACCGGCGCGCCACGTTGCGAAGCAAAAAAAAAAAAAAAAAAAACGACGGACAAACATCGGCGCATGAAAAAAATTCCACGTGTTCCTGAAGTGTGGCAGCACACGCCAAGAGAGAGAAATGATCGAAAAAAGCGCATGTTTTAAAGATAAAGGCCGTGTCGTACATGTACGGTGAAAACCATTTGGGCACTGTTAGGTGCTGCCGTACATGTACGGCGAAAACCATCAAAGGGTTAAAGGGACCCTGAAACGGTTTTGACGATTTCGTACAAACACATTGGGCTGGTAGACCAAGTCCTAAGGGTCAAGTACAGACTGATTTAAGCTCTCTGCGTAAACTGTGTAATTTATTACAACGCTTTAAAGCTGCAAATTGCTGCCGGTCACTGAGGCTCAGCCAAACGCGTTTTCAACTGCCCATTCACAGTAAGACATCCACTAGAATCGCGATGTCACCCAGGCTGCTGATCTGATTGGGTGTGGAATGCGTGTAAGCAAGATCGGCTGGTAGGGTGGCGGCACTTGTCGGAGCAGATATCAACCACTCCACGATCTTCATCTCTGTTGCCAGACGGCATGCATGCTGCCGGGCGCACTGGGCTATGGTCTCCGAGATTGCGCGCAACCTGTCGGTGTGCAGTCTCGGAGGTCATGACTGGGCGAAGCTCAAATCGTCGAGTGTGCTCATGAGAGCTCTGCGATCGCCAGCGATGCCAGTGTGTCTCATGAGTTGAGGATGCAAGGCAGGGGTGAGAAGGAGGGTATGATATAATTGTCTGTAGCGGCCTTGGTACATGGCGTGTCGCTAAATTTGTGGTGCAAATGGTTTTGATGTTCTAGCCTAAATACTGACAAAACTTCAAAAAAACCGTTTCAGGGTCCCTTTAAAGGGGAAGCACCAGCATTTTTTAAACCCCTTTAGCATATCGCCATTTTCAGGTGGTATTGACAAACCTATAACTGCTGGAGTGGTTTAATTTGCTTAGAAACTGATCAATAATATTAAATACTTCCAATGTGTTAAAACCGAAATGGATAGCTGCTTTGTTGAACCTCGACAATGACGTCCTAACCTATCCCACCATAATGTGAACACAGCTGTACACGTACATGGTGGGCCAGAAAAAAGATTCTGGCAATGTCACCTGATGATTCATAGAGTTGTACCAGCTTGACAGCGGCAATCTTGGTGACAGTTTGAGTGCTGAAGGATTGTCATTTGTTTTCGACCCACCACGGTAAGAGGCAGCTGATGTGCTGAATGCATTCATTTGAAATGCCACTGATCACATTTGCTTTTTATATTGAACAATATTTATCTGAAAAGCACATGAGGAAATGTCACTACAAATACACTCGCATGGCAAATGCATGCATACAAGAGTCCTGGCGCTGTGATGGCGGGAGTGTATAATAGGTTGCACACTGCACACCATTCGCTTGGGACGATCAGTGCTACGTTGCAGAAGGTGCTGGTTGTCAGAGGAGGGGCGTCACTTGTTGTTCATTAAAGAAAGCTGTGCAAATGCATACACCTGCACGCACACACATACACACATAGATGCAGTATATATATATTATATGCAACCAATGCGGCCACTCCGCATCAGCCTGTACCACCTGCTAGCTCCATAGTCTGCAGGTGACCGCATTCATTCACAGCGCAGACAAGACCTGCAACGACCACTCGCGGCGTACTCATGACTGACCACCACGGCACTTTTCCCAGTGCCGCCCTCCAGAGACAATTTCAGCAGCTCCGCACGTTCGCAGTCATGGCCGAGTGTAATGCATACCTGCCAAGTCCCGGATTATCCGAGAGGCTCCCGGATTTCGACCATTTCTTACGTTTGTACGGTTGGCAGGAAAATCTCCCGGAAAGGCAGGAAAATCTCTCGGAAATCGAGGAAATTTCTGTGAGATCTGGCCGTATTACCAAAAATCCAACCCAATCTGATCTAGGCTTTTTGCGAACTCATCGCATTATAATGTAAACCGATTTAGGATGCGTTGACGGTTAAATGCACTGTAGAATACAGTCGAACCCCTTTATAAGAGGCACTGATGTAAGAGACAAATGGATATAAGAGACACCGGTGTGCCTACAGTTAAATACGTGTCGATAAGAATATGCATATGTGGTACCCTGCTTATAAGAGACACCTCATATAAAAGACAAGAATTGCTCCCCGGTGCATGTCTCTTGTAAAGGGGTTCAACTGTATATGAAGCCGGCTGATACGAATTGGTGAAACTCCCCAGCCAAATTCCACTGTGTCTATTGGGCCAAAATTCGGATGTTCCGAACACTTTTCCTCATCGCAGCGGGTGATACGAACTTTGATACCAAAACCGTCGAGCGATGGCCTAGAGCAGCATGCTGGAAGCTTCGGAAGTACATGCGCGGCCAGCGCACGCACCATCAGAACTGTGGTTATCGTTTGCCACAACCTCAGTGGACGAAATCGCAGTCGCTTTTGACACGATCATGTATAGCGACGACGAAACTGACAGAACGCTGGTTTTTATTAAATTCGACATGTACCAACTAGCCCAGTCCATCGCCTTGATATGACAGAACTCCGTATGTGCACGCACGTCCAACGCTCGACCAGTCAAAGCGACGATGCTTCCCAAACGCTGCGGACAAAACGGCAGCAGATGCGATCATAGATAGCAACAAACGACGTAGTTTTGAAGGTACATACGTGCACGGCCAGCGCACACGGATTGAAAACAGAACTACTGTTTCGTGCGCGGCAGCCACGCACGAAATCGCGGTCGCGGCGACGCGATCATCGATAAGTACTACGAGCTCTGAAGGCACGCGGCTAACGCAGCGGTAGATTAAATGCATTAAAGAAGTAAAAAAAGGCTAGAAGCGTTTCGGCGTTCCTGTCGGGCTTTGGCACTTAGTTTTCAGTTGGCCTCAAGTGAAGCTTTGACCCGCACTTTCGCGGCAGCCAGCTGCGCCGTCTCTTATTGGTTCGTTCACGTGTGTCCCAGAAAGACATACGGGAGTTCTTTTGACAGAAATAAATGTTTTGTGTGTGTATCGTGGTTTGAAAACCGATTTTGCAAATTTTTTTATGAAATAAAATTTTAGGCGATGCGAATGCTTCGCTCCCCCTTTGAGATTCGCTCATTCTGCTGTAGTTGGGAACGTTGGGAAACCCTACCTTCGTTGTGTGTTCGGCCACTTCAAGCTACTATTCGCAACTTTCACCTACCTTGGCGCCGCCGAGCGGTGGCCACCGGAAGCTCTGTCGAGATTATTAAAATGTTGAACCTGCTTGAGACAGCAAATGGTTCCACTTGTTTTGTATTGTTTGCAGTCGTTCCGCGACGTCAGGAATAGTCTCAATGTAGCGTGACACATTGGGTTCCTCAAGGTGAACAGAGAGTAATAAAGTGAAAGCAAAAAACAATTGTTTTTTATTGTGGGCCTCTATACTCACTGCGAACAGCGGAAGGCAACGTAAGACTCCCCTTCAGATTAGTGCCTTAAAAAGCCGTCAGTGGTTAAGTGGCTTAAACTTAGCAAGCAAATAACCAAGGCCCATGAATGTATGCAGCACACGTTTTGTGTCCGAGTATAGCTACTTTCAGGGTTGCACCTAGTATCTCAATTCTCGCGCTTCGTTTCTCTGCTTGACGCAGTCGCTGTGCAAGCAGTACCAGAACTGATTAGGAATGTGTTCCACCTCTAGATTAGGATGAAAAATCCGGTTTCAAAACATCGATTGCATCATTCCACGTCTGAAGCATCCGTGAAGAGCCTCCGTGACCTTCACATACCCCAGCACTTTTTGTTGAGTATAACACTTGCTGATGGCGCTGTTTTTGTAGTCTCTGTTCCGTACCATGTTGTTTCTTGCACTTCTCAAACACCGAAGACATAGATTGATAACAGGAAAGTCACTTCTTAAGCGTGAAAATTGCGTCTTGCCGCTGATTTTATTCGCGGCTTGCCGAAGTCTAGTGGTTTTTGCTGTTTTTCTTTTTTTTTTTTTAATTCAGAAAGCACACACAAAAAAAAAATCGCCTTTGCCGGTGGTTGGGCATGCCTCAGGTGAATTTTGTGCATCGGTCTCGAAGGGCAACACGTTTTTTTTTTTTTCCGTCTCCTTACTCCACTTCATTCCTTTAAGTGAGATGAACAAGCTATGTGGCAGGATGCAGTACAAGCAAAAATAAGGGAAAGCACGGCTCCGATAATGTCTCTGATATTACTGAGAAGTATTAACTGAGACTCCCATTATAATATATTGTGCTAACTACAGAGCAAGCATTGCAAAACGCGATTAAGCGCTGCTAGCAACACTATAAAAGTGTTTGCCTTATTTGCAATTCTGTGCATATTTATCTTCCTAATGTGGTTGCGATCACGTACCAGACATTTCATTCCTTTACTCCTTACACTATGTTCTCACTCCACTGCTTTCTCAAGAACATAAATCGGAGGGCAACCGAGGCGCAAAGAACCGCACACTTTGCAAAATGTGTACATTCCTAAACTGTCTGTCGCGGCGCGATAATCTCGACGACCGCCGTGTTGGATGTACAGTTGCGCCACCTGTAGGCCATGAAAGTTGCAAATAAGACCGCCGCGCTGATGTTTACTCATGCGGGGTTCATAATCTTTCAACTTGGCAGGTATGCTTTCCTATCTTTACCTTATGGTTTGTCCTTGCAGGTACTGATTGCACAGGAGAAGATGGCAACCAACACAGTGTATGTATTTCAAATGAAAGATTCCAAGTATGCCTATAAGGCTGAATGCCGTTCTTGCCTGGAGCACTCGTCCCGACCCACCAGCACTCTCTGGGTCAACATGCTTGCCAGAGGAGGCCAGGTAAGCACATTTCATACCAAAATACCAGGGTGTCAAACCGAACCTAAACCGAAACTGATATTTTTGGCACTTGCCTGAAGCGAAAAATATCGGATATCAGTTTGGAACAAAGTGTTTCAGTGTAAAAGCAACAGTAGTAGTTGTAGTTTACATGGCAAAGGTGATTCCAATGGAGACTCATCTAATTAATTCTGGTGTAAATTGCTTCTTTTGCACAGATTATGAGGTTCCTGGACATATGCACTAATCATGTCATCTATGCAAAATAGTTGCCCACCATTGAGTGAACATCTCTGGCCTTTCAATTTATTGTCACCAATCTCAACACATTTCCATTCGTTAGAAGTTGGGCACAATGCCGTAGCCTTTAACCCTTTGAGGGTCAAAGATACACGTGTGCGTCATCCGCTAACAGCCACAAGACGGTAATGACGTACATGTACATCATTGCCTCTGTGCTCAAAATGCGCACCTTTTTCGATTATTTCCCTTGCTTGGCATGTGCTGCCACACTGTGGGAATACGTGGAATTTTTTTTTAGCGCCGATGTCTCAGTTTTTTTAATGCTTTACTACAGCGGTGCCCCAGCTAGTTTTGGTTTTGTCCTATGGCCAATTCCCTCTTATTGCACACAAAAAACTGATGGCTTTCTGGTTTAGAATCTTCTAAAGGTGACCGATTTGTTACGCTATCGTTTATTGCTGCCTGGTACGCAACTGCACCTGTTTCCGTGGAGGCGCTAACTGACACAAACTTTAGTTGAATGCTGAGAGAATGGAACTTCAGGGAAAATCTTCATTTAAACTAAAAATTAAGTTTTTTTTAAATTTGTGCTGAAACAATTATTAAAATTAAGGACAAGAAGACCTGATGCCGTTGTGGTTGTGTTTCCTGTTTCGGGGACTCACAAAAACCGCTTCTCTCTCGTTGGTGATAAAACTTTCCGTTGGCTGGACTCTTCAGCAGCAAAAGGCTTTCTAGTGTCACTTATGTTTTTTCACCTAGGACTGTCAAGAACACTTGTGCCTTCCTTTGCTGATCGATGTTATTAGCGCTTGCGAAGACCTGGAGTATTTTAATGTAGACTTTGATGCTGCGTCTGTCCGGGCAAAACTGCGCTGCGAGTCGACCAATGTTGCTGTGCAGTCTAACTATGTTGCTATGAGATCTGCCGATGTTGCAATGATGGACCAGTCCAGTTTCACCAGGATATTGTTAGCATTCATCTTGAGATCCCATCCTTGTCGCCAAAAGTGTTGTATGTCAAGAACACAGGATTGGAGTGCACTAGAGAAATTAATGAGCTGCTTGAGTTTACAGAGCCTCGAGCAGAATGACCCAAGGGAAGCTAGGTTCTTGAAGTCAAGGAGGGCCATTAGAGTGCTTCCTGATTACAGTAGATGGCGAGAGGGCGTCATAATGAAACGTAACTATACAAATGTCTGAAATTGACATTGGCTGCAGGAGTACATAATTCACAGCTGCAATCTGATACAGTCAAACCCAACTATATTCAACTCAGGTTAAGGGAATAATTCCTTTACATAGAACTTTTTTTGATCACGACAATGTTTTAACGTCAATATATATGAAAATTTACACCTACATACGCCCCACTCGCCCCACCTAGTTTTCCTTCACAAGAAGCATCCAGAACAATAAGTTGGCATTTTCTCGCACAAGAAGATTTTCTCGCATGCTTTTGGAGGCGTGATTGGTGTGATTAGAAGGGTGCCACACACAGCGAGTAGAAATATCGCTTGCCATTACGTGCTTTCTCCCATGATCCCTTGTCGCGGCAGTCGTGCGGGGTCGCCGTTCACTTCTCAGCTCCCTTTGTTAACCCAATGACTGCTGTAAAATGCAAGAACCTGGCTGTTCTCCTCAAAGTTGGTGATAATCAACACAGTTGAACATATAGAAAAGAAGTTTGACGTCACTGGTGCATACAGCATCCTGAGAAGCATGCCTAGTACAGTGGCGTAGCCAGGGGGTGGCACACCGGGCACGTGCCCCCCCCCCCCCCCGAAATTTTTTTTTTCGCGATGGCATACATAGCTAAAAATGGCCATTTCAAGGAGGTGCCCTCCCCGAAATCAAGAAGGTGCCTCCCCCGAAAAAAATTTCTGGCTACGCCCCTGGCCTAGTATGATATTGAAAAACAATGCCAACATAAGGGCCAAGGCAGACAAGAAGCCTCTGGCACTCGAGGAGCATGCACAGCTGCGTATTAAGATGTTGACTCGCTGTTTACATCGATTCCGTATTTTCTCGCCTACAACTCGTGCCTGCATATAACCCGCATCCCCAACTACAAACTGCGGAAAAATAAAAACCAGAAAGAAAAAATTCTGCGAATTGCCGTAAGCCGCCTTCCTTGCATTATCGTCAAGCAGTGCCGTAAAGTCCAACTCGGGCACCAAAAGATTACACCAAAAATACAGTAAACTTTTCAAAAGTTTTATATTGAACGTATGATGTACCAAACTAGTTCCGATTTTTGAGCAAGTTCGATATATGCGGATTCAACTGTATCACTTACACTCAGTTTTACACATGCACACTTTGCCGTAGCTACTATGTGTGGGCCTTTTTGGTTCCTAACACACATAAATTATTCGGCAGTGGTTCTCTTCAAGTGCAGGGCCTCTTGAGAACATAACAGACAAGTGGAAGGCTTTTAATTGTTAGAAATATTATAACGAATGTGAGCATGTTTTTATGCAGAATTCAGTGACTCAGTACCTTGTTTTTGTTTTAAATCTAGTCAGTTAAAAAATGAAAAATACTTAGTGGGTATTCAAAGGTGTAAGTGTTCTGGCAGTGCTAATCTATGGTGATAAACATTCAAGACTGAAAATAACCTGTAGGTAGCATTCATACCACTTGCCTTGGCACATTATGGTCCATGATGGCCTGATTGCAAGAGACACTCAGTAAGCTTGAAATACATGCATATATTCAACTAATAGTTGTCCAAGTGAATGCCTACGATGCCTTAGCATTTGTGTTTTGCATTTATGCAGGGAGTTCGCAAGAGTGCCATTGGCCAAAGGATTATAGCCATATTGCCCTACATCAAGCAAGAAATTCCCATAATGATAGTGTTTCGAGCACTGGGCTTTGTGGCTGATCGTGACATCCTAGAACACATCATCTATGATTTTGAAGATCCTGAGATGATGGAGATGGTCAAGCCTTCTTTAGATGAAGCCTTTGTGATTCAGGAGCAAAATGTCGCTCTGAACTTCATTGGTTCACGTGGAGCACGCCCAGGTGTCACCAAGGAGAAGCGCATCAAATATTCCAAGGAAATCCTTCAGAAAGAAATGCTTCCTCATGTTGGTGTGAGCGACTTTTGTGAAACCAAAAAGGCTTACTACCTTGGGTGAGTCAGATAAGTGTTTTGTTATAGAAAAGGCAATACAGTTCTGCCACTTTAACACGTTCGCTGCGGCACGCTTTTTTTAAGGTCTCGTTTTAGGTGTGGAGTGACCCACCCGTGAGCCACTCGGCATATCTTTCAGGTGCGCCGTGACCCACTGGTGGGTCACACGCCTGTGCCTGTCTCATTCGCTCCAAAGAGATGGCGCTGCTACCTTTGCGGCTGGCGTTTGGCACGCTTATTTGAAAGACACAGATCTATTCCTTGCGTTCTTTGCGTAAAGCTATGCTGAAATGGAAAGTTCCTGGCACCAGAAAACACAAACGTTTTTTTTCTTTGTGCTTTCTTTTGCGGCTGCAAAAGGTATGAAGATTCATGAGTCGTGCTAAAATGTTTGGTAGTAGCAGAAGGACCGCATCTATACTTATTCGATTGAAACGTATGTCAAAAGCCGCGGCAAAACGATGGCGAGAAACACAATAGGGAAATAGGCTGCCACTCCGCTCCTTCAAAACAATATCGCCATCTCACGTCGAACGCAATAAAAACAGATGTATTCGTTGTATTATGAAACCTCAGACCACAGCGCATGACGGACAGTACTTGAGCATGGGTCACCGGTGGGTCACACAGCATGCAGCATGAAAACATTTTTATTCTGTGCGTCGTGGGTCACCGGTGGGTCACGGCATCTAACACCAGAAAAGTATTCTTCTGGTTATTTCAAACCTCTTGCAACAAAAGTCGTACATCTGCATTCAACTGTCATGAAGTTATCACATTAGCAAGCAGATGCATGCTCGTAACATCGCGACCGCATAGGAGGAGCACAGGCCGTGACCCACCGGTGACCCACGCCGCAGTGAACGTGTTAAACACCAAGATAACAGTTAGGATGGCAGTTAGCACGCTAAACCAACTAGCAGCAAAACTAAGAAAGGGGATGAGGAATTGGTGCATTAGGATTGTGTCCTCACCAAGTGGTGTCCTAGTCACCTTCACCGTATTGTGTTTAGTCCTTGGTTTCTGTATTGAATTAATTGTCATCATGGCTGAACTCCAACTCATCCATCACCTTGTTAACCAACATATTATTTTTTAGTGAAGCAGCCTGGATTAGGAATGCCGTTGCGATCAGGTGGGCTGCTGTATGGCTACTGCATACTGCCACGCGCTATTCTTATTTTCACTTTTGTTGTATTCAGGTTTTCGCCCACAAAGACCGTCAGCAAAGCTCAACTCAAACCGCGCCTTATTGTTCTGGAACCTTCGCGATTATTGTAGATCGTTTTGTTAAGATTGCGCGTAAGACGCGACCACTCGAGATTATTCCAGAGCTTGCGCGATGACCAGTGATAAGGCTAGAATGTTCGACGCGTGATGCATAAAAGCCGGCGCGCTCCAACGATGTTCAGTTTGATCGACGGCCGACGCTCTGTTCGCCGCTATCAGTGCCAGCGTGTATTGCTGTAATCTTACTTTCCGTTTACCGGCCACAAGTTCGGCCTAATAAACAGTTTCATCTTAAACACGTCGCCTGCTGCCTTCGTCGACGTCACACCCACGTGACATCTGGTGGAGGTGCTTCCCGGTCCATGTACCGAACGCCCCCTTCCAGCCGTGAGCCAAGCCCACAACGCCAAGGGGACACCGACGTCAACACCGAGCAGCGAGCCAGCCGCAGGCAGCAAGGTCTCCCACCAGAATACGGACCCCTACCCGACAAGATCCTGGCCCCAGCGACGAAGACAACAAGCACGATGACGGCCGCAGTGCCTCCCGCGGCAATCGTGATGCAGCCACCCAGAGAGCCGCCTGACGTTTCACGGATCTCAAAGTGAAGACCCCGAAACCTGGCTTGAGACATTCGAAAGGGTCTCCACATTCAACAATTGGGATGCCGACGACAAGCTGCGCCACGTGTACTTTTACTTTGACGACGCAGCTAGGACCTGGTTCGAGAATCGGGAGTCCACTCTTCGAACCTGGGACACCTTTCGCGGCACTTTTTTGGAAACGTTCACGAGTGTCGTCCGAAAGGAAAGGGCTGCAACCTTGCTGGAGACACGGGTGCAACTTCCTAACGAAGGCGTCACCATTTTCGTGGAGGAAATGACCCGACTCTTCCGCCACGCTGACCCAACCATGTCCGAAGAAAGGAAGGTTCGCTTCTTGATGCGTGGGGTTAAGCAAGGCCTGTTTGCCGGCCTTGTACGCAACCCACCAAAGACAGTCACGGAATTTGTCTCGGAGGCTACGACGATCGAGAAAAGCGCTGGAGATGCGTACTAGCCAGTACAACCGCCTTATTCCCTCGACGACCTACGGGGAGGTTCAAGCACTGCATCCCGACGACCTGCGCGACACCATCCGAGCAATCGTTCAGGAGGAGCTGCGCAAATTGTTGCCAACTTCGCAGCCTCAGGAGCAGCCGATCGCCGACGTCGTGCGCCAGGAAATCCGGCAAGTTCTGGGCGCACCTGAACCAGTGCAGCGCGAGCCACAAGCGATGAGCTACGCTGCTGCAGCGCGGCGTAACGCTCCCCTGTCGCGCCCACGTGAAGACTTCGCACTGCCGCAGTTCCGCCGCCAGACACCGCCCCCACCACCACCGGTGCCATACCGGCCACCTGCCAGCCAGCGCTACCCTTCGAGGAAGACCGATGTTTGGCGCGCCCCCTGACCACCGCCCCCTGTGCTACCACTGCGGTGAAGCCGGGCACACGTACCGCCGCTGCCAGTACCGGGAGATGGGACTGCGTGGTTTCGCCGTAAACACGCCGCGTCCGCAGCCGGGCGAACGACCTCGTGACATCGCCGACTACCTCACAGGAGCGCAGTGGACACCCCGACGACCTTCCCGTTCGCCGTCGCCACGCCGCTACACCTCACCGCATCGCAGGCAGTACACCAGTCCGGCTCAGGGGCCGATCTCCGAGCCCTTACCCGGAAAACTAAGGGCAGCAACCGATGGAGGTGCGGTTGCTGTACGTCGAACTACCGAAGATCCTCCGCCGACGCCGACGATGACGCCGCGACGAAACCTGCTGACCACGACGCGAAGCAGACAGAGCCCTGCCGACGAAACCTCACGGACCGAGCTAGATCTGACGACGCAGCATGATGGAAGCAGCGCAACAAATCGACGCAGCCGTGACCCGACGCCGCGAGCTAACCGCAACGCAAGACGACGGACTAGCGACCTTGACGTTCTCATCGACGGTCACAACGTCACCGCTCTCGTCGACACTGGTGCCGACTATTCCGTCGTCAGTGGGCCATTCGCCGCCAAGCTGAAGAAAGTAAAGACCGCTTGGAGTGGACCCGACATCCGGACAGCTGGAGGCCACCTGATAACGCCAATTGGAGTCTGCACGGCGAGAGTCACCATCAATAACAGGACTTATTCTGCGAGCTTTGTTATCCTACAACACTGCTCAAGGGATGTGATACTTGGAATGGACTTCCTCAGTGACCACGGTGCCGTCATCGACCTAAGGTCTGAGTCGATAACACTAACTTCAGAAAAAGCGCTGCCTACCCAGACGACGCCGGGCAACCATGCATTGAACGTGATAGACGAGCACGTCACCGTTCCGCCTCTCTCCAGTGTCATAATTTCCGTCGGCACCGAAAAACCCACAGACTTCGAAGGCGTCATCGAGGGCGATCAGCACCTGCTTGTAAACCGTCAGATTTGCGTCGCTAGAGGAATCGCCGAGTTGCGTGAAGGGAAAGCAACAGTGATGCTCACGAACTTCAGCAACGAATACAAGCATGTGAGCAAAGGCACGACGGTTCGCCTACATCGAAGAAAATGAGGAAGCCAGCGACGCCCTCGCCCTCGCCGAGTTTACCGAACATGCTACGACGAACCAAGCTCACCAACTAACTTTCGATGTCAACCCGAGCCTTCCGACGCATAAACAAGAACAGCTAAAAACCCTGCTCCTGCAATACAAGGACTGCTTTTCGTCATCGTCAAGAGTTCGACAGACTCCAGTCGCACAACACCGCATCATAACAGACGAAAGCGCCAGGCCACTACGTCAGAGCCCGTACAGAGTTTCAACGCGGGAACGCGAGGCCATAAAGAACCAAGTCGACGAAATGCTACGCGACGACATCATCCAGCCTTCAAAGAGTCCGTGGGCGTCACCCGTGGTGTTAGTGAAGAAAAAGGACGGAACCCTACGCTTCTGCGTCGATTATCGCCGCCTGAACAAAATAACGAAGAAGGACGTGTACCCTCTACCACGGATCGACGATACCCTGGATCGACTCCACAACGCCAGGTACTTTTCGTCGATGGACCTCAAGACCGGCTATTGGCAAATTGAAGTCGACGAGAGAGACCGAGAGAAGACCGCGTTTATAACACCAGACGGTCTCTTCGAGTTCAAAGTCATGCCCTTCGGTCTTTGCTCGGCGCCTGCGACTTTCCAACGGGTTATGGATACAGTGCTGGCAGGATTGAAGTGGCAGACTTGCCTGGTGTACCTAGACGACGTCATTGTGTTTGCTTCAAACTTCGACGAACACCTCCGCCGACTTGACGCAGTACTTCAAGCAATAAAGGCCTCCGGACTCACCCTGAAGCCAGAAAAGTGCCGCTTCGCATACGGGGAACTCCTGTTCTTGGGTGACGTCATCAGCAAGCCTGGAGTTCGCCCCGACCCACGGAAAACAGCTGCCATCGCTGCCTTCCCGCTGCCTACCGACAAGAAGGCCGTATGCCGATTTCTCGGCTTGTGCGCCTATTATAGACGCTTCGTCAAGGAATTTTCACGCATCGCCGAGCCACTAACTCAGCTCACGAAAAACGACGTGGAATTCAAGTGGGAAGCGGCGCAAGTCGAAGCATTTCAAGAATTGAAACGACGCCTGCAGACGCCTCCAATACTTGCGCATTTCGACGAACACGCCGACACGGAAATCCACACCGACGCAAGCAGCGTAGGACTCGGCGCCGTACTTGTCCAGAGAACTGCCGGCGTGGAAAGGGTTATCAGTTATGCTAGCCGGTCGCTATCCAAGGCAGAAGCCAACTATTCCACAACAGAAAAGGAGTGCCTTGCCATCATCTGGGCAACGTCAAAGTTTCGCCCCTACCTCTACGGCAGGCCCTTCAAAGTTGTGAGCGACCACCACGCCTTGTGTTGGCTAGCTAACCTGAAGGACCCTTCAGGTCGTCTCGCAAGATGGAGTCTGAGACTTCAAGAATTCGACGTCACCGTCGTTTACAAGTCCGGACGAAAACACTCTGACGTCGACCCGCCGCCGCAGGATGACCAGGAGGATGACTTCTTCTTGGGAACCATAACTACCGACGACTTCGCCGAACGACAGCGAGCCGATCCGGAACTCAGGGGCCTTGTGGAGTATCTCGAAGGCAAGACCGCCATTGTTCCAAAGGCATTCAAGCGAGGACTCGCGTCGTTTTTCTTGCGAAACGGCGTTCTCATAAAGAAGAATTTCTCGCCACTTCGAGCCGACTACCTTCTCGTGGTGCCTGCAGCAATGCGACCAGAAGTCCTCCAGGCACTACACGACGACCCGACGGCTGGACACCTCGGACTTTCCCGCACGCTCGCAAGAGTACAGGAAAAGTACTTCTGGCCGCGCCTTGCCACCGACGTCGCCCGCTACGTAAGGACGTGCCGAGACTGTCAGCGACGGAAGACACCGCCCACAAGAGCAGCAGGCTTCCTTCAGCCGATCGAGCCTCCTCGGCGACCGTTCCAGCAGATCGGGATGGACCTCCTGGGGCCGTTCCCAACGTCGACTTGCGGAAATAAATGGATCGTCGTGGCCACCGACTACCTCACCCGCTACGCCGAAACAAAAGCCCTGCCCAAAGGCAGTGCCGCCGAGGTAGCCAAGTTCTTCGTTGAGAACATCGTCCTTCGACACGGCGCCCCAGAGGTTCTCATCACCGACAGAGGTACGGCGTTTACGGCTGACCTAACCCAGGCGATCTTGGGATACAGCCACACAAGCCACCGCCGGACCACCGCGTACCACCCACAGACCAACGGCCTGACCGAGCGTCTAAATAAGACCATCGCCGACATGCTGGCCATGTACGTCGACGTCGAACACAAGACGTGGGGACGCCATCCTTCCGTACATGACCTTCGCATACAACACGGCCGTGCAGGAGACGACACAGATGGCGCCATACAAGTTGGTCTACGGTAGGAACCCGGCAACGACGCTCGACGCCATGCTGCCCAACGTCGCCGACGAAGAAAACCTCGACGTCACCGTCTACCTTGAACGCGCTGAAGAAGCCCGACAACTCGCCCGCCTGCGCATCAAGAATCGGCAGACGACCGACAGCCGCCGTTACAATCTTCGACGACGCTTCGTGGAATACCAGGCCGGCGACCGCGTTTGGGTGTGGACACCAATACGCCGACGTGGACTTAGTGAAAAACTCCTTCGGCAATACTTCGGGCCGTACAAGGTGCTTCGATGTCTCGGTGCTCTGGACTACCAGGTCGTCCCGGATGGCATAACGAACTCTCAACGGCGACGTGCGCGACCTGAAGTCGTCCATGTCGTGCGCCTCAAGCCGTATTACGCGCGTTAGCAAACCTGAGGACTGCATTTATTGCTTAATTATTGTACTTTCTTTCTTTATTGTTGTGATTTATTATTGCATGCATTTTCCCCCGTGTTCTGTTTTAAGCATCGGGACGATGCCTTTTCAGAGGGGGGCATTGCCACGCGCTATTCTTATTTTCACTTTTGTTGTATTCGGTTTTCGCCCACAAAGACCGCCAGCAAAGCTCAGCTCAAACCGCGCCTGATTGTTCTGGAACATTTGCGATTATTGTAGATCGTTTTGTTAAGATTGCGCGTAAGACGCGACCACTCGAGATTATTCCAGAGCTTGCGCGATGACCAGTGATAAGGCTAGAATGTTCGACGCGTGATGCATAAAAGCCGGCGCGCTCCAACGATGTTCAGTTTGATCGACGGCCGACGCTCTGTTCGCCGCTATCAGTGCCAGCGTGTATTGCTGTAATCTTACTTTCCGTTTACCGGCCACAAGTTCGGCCTAATAAACAGTTTCATCTTAAACACGTCGCCTGCTGCCTTCGTCGACGTCACACCCACGTGGCAATACATTTGATTTTGAATTACTGCTATGCAGGTTCACGCTAGCTGAATGGCTGCAAGAAGTAGTATTGTAAATCTTGGAAAGCTTTTAAATCGGTCAGTAATGCGTCATTTATTGGATTAGAAATAGCTCATTGGCCAAAGGGATTGATTGATTGATTAATTATTTCCTGGGTTTTATGTTACAAAACCACAATATGATTGAGGCGTGCCATGATGTGAGACACCAGATTAATTTGAATGATCTGGGGTTCTTTATCATGCACCTAAAGCTAACTGCACGAGTGTCCTTGCATTCTGCCCCATCAAAATGCGGCTGCCATGGTCGGGAACCGAACCCGCATCCTTCAGCTTAGCAGCACAACATGGCCTGGGTGATGGAGTGTATAAGGAAAGGGACAAAGAAGAGGTGCAGTAGGCAAAATATAAACAGTTAATATTTGGAAAGGTGATGTATCCCGCTTATTGTTGTGTGTTCTGGCTACATTTCATTTCACTGTCATGTGGTTGTGACGTTGACGAAGGCAGCAGTCCGCGTCTTCAAGACTAAAGTTTTTATTTGGGCAAATTTGTGCCCGGAAAAGGAAAGCTCAAGTACAAGCAATTCACTTTGTAAACTGATAGCGGCGTGAACAGTCGCTAGCCGTCGAGTAATGTGATCTTCGGCAGAGTGCACCTTTTATAAAGCAGTTGCTGAACCTTCCAGCGTTGTTGCAGTTGCTCGTGTATGCTCTCGAATAAACTTGACCATTCGCGTCCTGTGTGTAATCTTAACAAAATCATCTCAAACAATTGCGAAGCTTCCCAAGCATTGTGGCGCAGTCTGCGCCATGTGTTGCTAACAGTTTTTGTGGCTTAAGCCGGAGTACATCAAAATAATGTTTATAAACACGTATGGCACTGCCAATATGTAATTGATCCTTACGAACTTCATTTATTGCTGTCACATCCTTCACAGCTTCGAGCTTTACACATAATTCTCTTTTCTACAATATTGTCACAAGTTAGTGATGTTCATGCAAAAACAGCTAGACTTGAATAAGAAGGATAAAATGGTTTATTTGATGAAGTTGGAATTAAGAAGTAAGCCTTTTTGATGGTCATCAGTGACTGGTCAAGTCTGGCTGCCACTTTTTATAGATTCCTCATTGTCCATTTCAGAACAGTCATTGATGGCTGCATCATTTGAGGAATGTACTGCAATGTTAGGAGTATATTGCACTTGAGAAAATTGTGGTCACTGACAAAGTCAGAAAGAACAGTTTTGACATTTCGGAACTGGTACAGTTTCCTTGTTCACAGCACAGTTTCCTTGTTCACAGCACAGTGGACGTAGTGCCATTGTCCAGTTCTGTAAGCAGTATGTGACGTAATGAACAACAATAAACATGGTGCACGTTTTTGTCTTTCCTGATAATGGTATCTGGTGTCATCTGTTTAACGGAAATTCAAGTAGCAGTCTCGTCACGTTTCTTTCTTTAGTTATGATTGTTGCATTCTCCCAAGCGATGGAGTGTCAACTCTTGTGCACATGCTCGGCAAGTGCATTGGACACATGCTGATGATTGTGAGGCGCCCATTCTGAGGCGCCCATTTCTCTATCGAAGAGATAACAATGCTCATAAAATTTGATTGGGAAAGTGTCTTGTATGAGAGTGTTGGCATGACAACGATGACTGTTTTGGAAAAGTGGTCATTCATAAAAGGTGAAACAGCCTCAATGGGGAAGTATATACTGCAAAGTTTGTAAGGGTGGAAAATGCCAACATTGTGTTGCAAATAGGCAATCTAGAACCGTGGGCTTTCATTGGGTGGCAGGATAGATCTCCCAGTGATTTTCTGTTGACAGTAACTGCTGCAAAAGCTGCCAATGGTTGTAAAGCGTAGTCAACTCACTGATGACATATGTCAAGCAACGATTGTGGCTTCTCTGCAAGAAATCTCTAGATGCAGCACATAGCGATCCTCGTGTGCAGTTCAAAATGTATGCACAGGTACATTCCATAACTTTCCCTGGTACAACCTTCAGTGCTTGCAGCCTTTGTACTGCTCCTGTTGTTCATTCTTCCCCATATCTAGATACCGTCATGAAAGGGTGAGGAGTACCTTTATTGCGATGTCAGCAGAAACCATGTACATATGCTGTAGGCATGGTAAGACATGTATTTATTTGTGGCCTACCTGCTACATCTATACTTGTTAATGCTACCCAGCTCACTGCTAGCATCCCTATGCCAAAACTTTTTGACAGTTCCTACAGCACATTTATGGTGGGCCACAAAATGAGGGAAGTGAAACTGTTAGAAATTGTCATGAGCAAGTGGTGTTCACACGAAATGAATGTGCCTTGTTCCTTTGACTGCTGGATGGGCAGCCTGCACACTGATGTGCTTCATTTCCTTTATTTTTCTGGCTCTTAGGATTCCTGTCTTTAGCCTCTGCAGTCCAAAACTTTTACCTTCTTTCCAGCCATTCTGGTCCGAAACTATTATACCAGTTTTGGGCACCGCAAAAGAAAAAAATTGTGCGAGAAAAACCTCATCGGATGTTTATTTTTGCAGTTGATTTTGTGCCTAAGTTTTTTAGCGATACTTGGGCAGTGTGTGAAAGCAGGAGAAATTCTGGGAAATGAGCCGTGTACACTTGCCAGCCTGTTGCACTTCGTCCTGTTACCAGAGTCATCATCTTCTTTGTTTCTGGCATCTGTAGAATCACTATCTCCATCGTGTCATGGAGATGCCAAGTTCTCTCCCTCACTAACATCTTCGCTTTAGCTAAAAGCTTTAAAATAATCACTGTAAAAGGCTCTTAGCGAGAAGGTGGTCATACTGCGCGGCAAGTGGCGCTGAAAGGGATCCATTGAGCCCGCCTAAGCACTCAAATATTTCCAGGCTCTGAACTGCGCAGGTGCTGCCATCTATTGTAAAAAAAGCACAGCTCAAGTAAATGTTTATGTACTTTTTGATGACGCATAGTGAGAAACCACCCCGCTTGCGATTTAACCACGAAAGAGCTTGTCGAGCAGTGCCCGACAGCATACTGCTGCGGCCGTGTTACATTGTCGGGAGGGGCCTGACAACTGACCGCGAAGGATTAAGGGTTTCATGATAGTGTCATGTGTGAACGATAATTTGTTTTTGTTTGCAACAGCTCCACTTTGTTGTTTTGTAGTATTTGTGTCTTTGCATTAAATGGATTTTTTTTTATCACTCTGAAGGTTCAGTAAACCATTCTGAGTGACTGTGCTAGCACAGCAACAGAATCATTGCACTTTGTTACATGGATACACGTTGTCTTTCTGTGGCCTTGCAGTTACATGGTTCACCGGCTGCTGCTTGCTGCTCTTGGACGAAGAGAGCTAGATGACCGGGATCACTACGGCAACAAGCGCCTAGATTTAGCTGGTCCCCTAATGGCTTTTCTGTTTCGGGGTCTCTTCCGCAATCTCACTAAGGAGGTACGCATGTATGCTCAGAAGTTCATTGATCGAGGCAAGGACTTTAACCTGGAATTGGCCATCAAGACCCGTATCATAACTGATGGGCTGCGCTACTCTTTGGCAACAGGAAACTGGGGTGACCAGAAAAAGGCACATCAAGCACGTGCTGGGGTGTCTCAGGTGCTCAATCGTTTAACCTATGCTTCAACTCTGTCACATCTTCGGCGTGTCAACTCTCCCATTGGTCGAGATGGGAAACTTGCCAAGCCCCGCCAACTCCATAATACACTGTGGGGTATGATTTGCCCAGCTGAAACACCAGAAGGCCATGCTGTTGGTCTGGTGAAGAACCTAGCTCTTATGTCCTACATTTCTGTGGGCTCACAGCCTTCACCCATCCTTGAGTTCTTGGAAGAATGGAGCATGGAGAACTTAGAGGAGATTGCACCCTCAGCCATTGCGGAAGCGACAAAAATATTTGTCAATGGATGCTGGGTGGGCATTCACAGGGACCCAGACCAGTTGATGAACACACTCCGCAAGCTGCGCCGACAAATGGACATCATTGTGTCAGAAGTGTCAATGGTGCGAGACATTAGAGATCGGGAAATTCGGATCTATACAGATGCAGGCCGCATCTGCCGGCCTCTCCTCATTGTTGAAGACCAGAAACTTCTGCTCAAGCGACGCCATATTGACAACCTCAAGGATCGTGAATACAATAACTACAGTTGGCAAGACTTGGTGGCCAGTGGCGTGGTCGAGTACATTGACACACTTGAGGAAGAGACTGTTATGCTGTCAATGACCCCTGATGACCTTCAGGACAAAGGACTCGCATATTGTTCTACCTACACACACTGTGAAATCCACCCATCCATGATTCTTGGCGTGTGCGCATCCATCATCCCCTTTCCTGACCACAACCAGTCACCCCGTAACACATACCAGTCTGCCATGGGAAAGCAAGCCATGGGCATCTACATCACAAACTTCCATGTGCGCATGGACACCCTTGCCCATGTGCTGTACTATCCCCACAAGCCACTGACCACAACACGTTCAATGGAGTACCTCCGTTTTCGTGAATTGCCAGCTGGCATCAACTCCATCGTAGCCATTATGTCATACACAGGATACAACCAGGAGGACTCCATCATTGTCAATGCCTCAGCAGTCGACCGGGGATTTTTCAGGTACGCCTGTCTGCCTTGTAGCTTTGTCGCATTATTGTGCATGGCTGACGTGTCAGCAAATCAACTGTGTGTCTGTACATTGTGTGCCAGATCTTACTGCTGTGTTTTGCAGGTGGAACTGCCATATTTTCTCACATGTACCCGACATAATATATGCAAAAATTCAGAGCTAGAGTTGGGGTGCGGGTAATACGCGAATGGACTTTTTTTCAAGCAATCTCACAATGCCTCGCGGGTGTGCGGAGCATCTTGTGAAAAGTGTGAACACCACGCGAGTCGGCTGGTCGGTTGCCTGCTACTTGTTGGTGCGGTGGAAACACAAATTGATGAGAGCACGTCGTCGCTTGCTGACTATTCTTAAATGTAAATGCTACACATTCTGAATGCATGTGCAGGTATTAATGAGCGTATGTGTACCGGATGTTGCAGTTAAGGGGAGACACAGCTCTTGAAAAAGCTTTTTATTTCGAAACCGATTTGATGAAACTTCGTAAGTTTATGTATATTTGTGTGCCGATTTCAATTAGGCAATTATTTTTCTCATACAGTCGAACCCGTTTATAACGAACTCGAAAGTGCAGCGAAAAGTGGTCGTTATATCAGTAGTTCGTTGTATATGGAGGGCCCTTAAAAACATGCACTTTGCGACCAAACTGTTTCCTTTTTCTGCGTACCTAAATAAAAAGTGCTACCAACCCCTCCCGTGACAAGTTAGGCCTTTTCCCGTGTTAAGCGACGCCCGCGCGTGCTCACTAGTGAATTAAACCACCTATGCAGTGAACTGACGCCGTTTCAATAAACCGCTGCGCCGCCACGAGCCCATCAACTCTGGCTAGTTGCGTGCAGCGCGTCGCCTACCCGGCTCACGCCGTTATCGCCGGGCCGTTTGCTGTCTTCTGTACGCGCGCTTATGCGTTCTTCGTGCATGCTTCACTCCGTACCGTGCACGGGTGCGGCGGGTAGCCGGTTCATTCAACACGACGAAGACGAACATATTGCAAGCAACGCGCAAGCGGACTCGCACTACGCGGCGGCGGCGAACTTGCGAACGGCAGCATCGCGCGCTTGTACTGCGGTTACTCGATCCTCGCCCGGTTTACGCCACACGCGCAGCGGAGCAGATAGTTGCAGATGACTGTGATAAGGTCGTCAGCGATTAGTCATAATGGTATATTCATCGCCAGCCGCCACCTCACCTTTGCTCTTTTATCCTTGAAGTCGTCGCATTCGCGCGGAAGTCGTAATCATTGATAGGCCGGTCTCGCCGTTGCCGAAAAGACAACGCTTTTTGCGGCACGTAGCGGTTTCGGCGAGCTGGCGGTCGTTGCGAACTTTTCAGCGACGAAAAGTTATCGCTTGTTGCATTTATGGCTTCTTGCGCTCCAAGGCGTTGTTGGGTTCATCGTCGGTGGTCGTAGATGCAGAGAACGGCGTCAGAAAACGTTGCCGTGCGACTGACCGCAAAGCGTCATGCTGCCACCTATTTTTTTTTTTTCCCCTCACTGCCGTTCTGCGAGTGAAGAAACGCCTGGAAAGTGAGCGACCTCGCTCGCAGCGTCCGAAATGTGCTTGCGGTGCTCGCCGCGGTCGTTGCGAGTGGAACAGCGGCGGGGCACGCGAGCGCGCGCCTTTCTCGTGCTTTAGAATGCCTGTTTTAACTTTGTTTCGCTTCGTATGCGCCATATTTTTACCGCGACCGTGTCCGAAGTGTTCGTTATAAAAGTAGGAGGCCTTGAAAAATGTTCGCTATATGTGGACGCAGTTTCAATGGGTAGCATAGGAAAATCGTAAGTGCACCGAAATATGGTCGTTATAACCGATAGATCGTTATATCTGGGATCGTTATAAGTGGGTTCGACTGTATAATGTGTAGTTTTTAAAATACAAAATATTTCATGTGCCTTTTGGGGAGCAAGTTTTTTTCCTAAACTAAGAGAGCTACAAAGTAAATCAGCATATCACAATAATCTGGAATCAGAGCTGTGTGCAGTGCAACAAAAATGGATGTTCTAAATCCATTTGAACAAAAGTTATGGTATGTTGAACATTTGTGAGTAAGAATTTCAAGCTGGGATTTCACTGGCAAATGTTCAACATACGATAGCTTTTCTTCTGATGGGTTTAAAACATCCATTTTTGTTGTACTGCAGTGTGCTAGAGTTGAAGGTAAGTATTATGTGCCTGATGGGTATTTCCTTGTTGTCTCGTCTGATTTTATTTTAGCCAATGATGTTTGTCTTTTAAATTCTGGTGCTGGCACTTATTGCTCCCCTAGTTCGGCAGCTATGAGCTGCCTGGACCTGGCGCTATGCTTTCCAGCGGTGTTCACATATTTTAAATGGGATGGGATAGATAACCCATACAGCAGTGACCACATGCCTGCACGCATCAATCTAACCACAGCACTTCCTACCATACCCTCCAGACCACCCCGCTGGCAACTTCATTTGGCAGACTGGGGTCTCCGTATCGATCAAGGCAGTCTGGACAAAGACAGACTAGATTATTTGAGCATTGATGAAAGAATTACAACTTGTATAATCGTGGCAGCAGAGAAAGCTATCCGTCAGTCTCCTGAATTTTTTTAGAAGAGATTGAAGCCCTGGTGGATGCGCGAATGTACGGTAGCCAAAAAACTCCAAAACAGAGCCTGGGGTATCTTCCAGGGATACCAGACACATTATAACCTCATCTCTTTCAAAAAAAGCGAAAGCTAGATATATTCGTAGACAAGACAAGAAAATCTGGCAAAATAACGTTTCATCCATACTTACTATCTCGGTCACATACAAAAGAATGTGGGATCAGGTTTTCAAGTTCAATGGCTACTACACTGCCTATACCATCGCCTTTCTTTCCACTATAGGTACTCGGACATCTCTACAGGAACAGGCAGACCTATTAGGGCTTCGCTTCTACAACATATCTAGCTCCGCAAACTATTCAGAAATGTTCTTAAGGCACAAACATTCTATAGAAAAACAAAAGCTTCCTACAGCTGGTTTTTTAGACCTGCCATACAATGCACCTTTAACCCTCCATGAAGTGAACACAGTTCTTTCTGCAGACCAAAAAGCAGTGCTGGGTCCTGACAAAATACACTATGCATTGCTTGCCCACCTGTCACAAAAAGCGGTTGAGATACTCCTGCATTTCTTCAACGTTATCTGGCAAACTGGTCGAATGCCCACACATTGGAAGAAAGCAATTATAATCCCATTCCTAAAAACTGGAAAAGATCCTACATTAGCGAACAGCTATAGGCCAGTTGCACTTGCAAGTTGTCTCGCAAAAACCTATGAGAGTGTCATTAACATCAGACTAACGTACGTCCTCGAAACAGAAAACTCACTAGACATCCACCAGTGTGGTTACAAAAAGGTTGTTCAACAACCGACCACCTAGTTTGGCTTGAAAACACAATACGAGCAGCTTTTTTACACAAACAACACTGACTAGTAGTCTTTTATGATCTTGAAAAAGCCTACGACACTACTTGAAGGTATGGCTTTTTATGAGACCTGGCGGATCTAGGAATCTGCGGCACAATGCTTAACTGTCTCTCCGATTTTTCGTCTAACCGAACCTTCCAAGTCCGCCTTGGCATGACACTTTCTCGCCTATTTACTCAAGAAAACATTGTACCTCAGGGGTACGTGTTAAGGACTACACTTTTCGTTGTGAAAATGAACTTTGTAAACAAAGTTATACCATCCACACTGATGCATTCTCTATACGTTGACGATCTCCAGATTGCATGCTGTGCGTCTTAACATGGTAACATGTCAACGACAGACTCAAATCACGTTGAACAAACCAACACAACGGGCTGAGAAAAATGCCTTTCGTTTCTCTGGCGAAAGGACAGTTGCGTAGTATATTCCCAAAAAAAGAGGCTTGCAGCCGGACCCAATTCTTGAACTGAATGAAACAGTATTACCAGTCAGACAAGTGCATAAGCAGTGACCATATATAATATGTACATGCATGCATGCATGTAATAAGGCCATTGTAACAGAATGTGCTTGCTATTTCTCAGGTCTGTGTTTTATCGGTCTTACAAGGATTCTGAATGCAAGAGGGTCGGTGACCAGGAAGAACAGTTTGAAAAGCCAACAAGGGAGACCTGCCAGGGTGGGTGTTCAGTTCAAAATGACAATGCTTATATTAGTCAATAGGCTCATAATGTAACCTGCAATGTATCTTTTCTTTTTTTTCTTGTAGGCATGCGAAATGCCATTTATGACAAGCTAGATGATGATGGCATCATAGCACCAGGTACCAGGGTGTCTGGAGACGATGTCATTATTGGAAAGACCATCACCCTGCCAGAAAATGATGATGATGTAAGGACACTTTGTTCAACTATTGGAATGAGTCCATTGCTGTGAGCACTAGATGTATTTCAATAGGTGTAATTGCTTCCCTTGAAAAGCAAATTTTGCAGGACTTTTTAGTGACTAGGTTGGTGTCAGTTTCAAAAAATACAATTGTTTACGCATATTAATAACCAACTAATGTGTCACGGGATAAGTATTAAAATTTCGCATGGATAGTTTTATCAACCGTTAGGTTCACAGAATACACAAAAGTACAGCAGCCATTTTATGGTCTCTGTGAAATTTTATTATTAATAAGCAAGTCACTGGCCAATGTAAAAATGACTTTAGACCAATGACCTTAGTGTCTTCTTGTTCAGGCTGAGTGTGCTGGAATTTTCTTCCGACAGTACCGTGCATGTTCTACCTTAAAGGGGTACTGACACAAAATTTCGCGGCTGAGGTAGCCTGCGGGATATATCCCCGTGAACATGCATATATCATCTGCAAAATATCAACAGTGAATATAGCTTGGAAGGTATTTTACATAAATTTTGAAGTTTGCGTGCGCGCGGTATTGACACCCTCAAATGTGACCCCACGGTGACCCCCCCTACTTCCGTCACGTCACCACGCTGCAGTCAATACAACAAGTTATGATGACATCATAGCCGCCATTTTTCTTTTGTCGTGTTTGCTCCAGCAGACTATACTACTCGGCGGCTGCTCGCAAGTCCGTGGTCGCAGTGCATGTGTTGAAGTTTTGTGCTTGGCGACACCGCTGTCCCATTTCCTGTTCGAAAGGACTTATTGATGAGAATCGTGTGGAAGTGCGTTGCAGTTCGGTGTGCTGACAGTGGCGTAGCCAAGGGGGTGGTTGGGGGGGGGTTCAACCCCCCCCCGAAAATTTTCAATTTTGCTTGCGTTTATATACAAGGACACATAGAAACGCACGCACGAACACACATAAAGTATGGTTGAACCCCCCCCCCCCCCCTGAAAAAAAATTTCTGGCTACGCTTCTGTGTGCTGACGTGGTCGAGCGTTCCCACTCACTAGGTGGGAATAGTTGCACCCGATGGCTTGTCGTTTTTGGAGCTCTCTCAAACCTTAACTGAGACTGGTCGGTAATGAGGACCCTGTAATTAATTATCTGTCACGTGCTGCAGCAAACGATGTGCCGTGTTATGGCTAATAGGCCCCCAGCAACACATTGCAGCAAAAAAAATTCGAGGCCAAAATTTTTGTGTCAGTACCCCTCTAATACCTATGACTCAGTCACTTCGAGGCCTCCAAGCTCAACAGCGTCTACTGTAAAGTGGTGTCACACATCGCAAAGGAGGATCTACATCTCTATAGGGGGGGACATATCCACTCCCCTTTACAACCCCTAAGGGATATTCTTGTGTGATGCACATGCAGCTCATTGACGAGACGAGCAGATTCCTCATAATCAGGAACAGAAAGCTTGTCCAGAAAGTAGGGAACTATTCTGTTTGGAAAAAAAAAAAAAAGCTTTTTACACTTAGCGGTCACTTAGATGGTCTGTCTGTGGCTGCTGTAGTGCCCTCAACATACATGCTGCTAGCATGTGTGTTGAGGGCACCTCAGCCACCTTGGGCCTCTGGGTCATTGCCGTCTTTCATTTGTTTATTTATTTATTTATTCTCATACTCACTCCTGCCCTGAGACATTGTCGTCACAGGGTATTCACAAGTCCGTGAAACCCCCGAAAACCTTGCAAATTGGAAAGTATGTTTTCTATGCCCTTTAAAGGGGAACTCCGGCGATTTTTCGATATTCACCGATTTCAGTAAAGCTTTCAACATATGTTCTCTTTGGTACCCTGATGATATGTGCCAAATTGTACAATGGTAAGTCATTTAGTTTTTCAGAAAACGTATTTTAAAAATAGGTACCCAATTCCGGAATCACGCCGGTAAACGCAGGCTACCCTGTGTATGTGACGTAACGTGCTTACTCTTCCAACTCGCCTCGTCCTGCAGACGGATGCAGTGCGCGCTTTCTTCTACGTGGCGACGACGGCGCAAGCACAGTTGTTCAATTTTGTTAGCTGCATAGTGTGTTAGTCGTCGTTGACATCGGGTCTTACAGTAAGCACGCACAATATTGAGCAACGAGGAGATCGATGCGGGGCACGTCAGCTATATACAGTGAACTCCCGTTAAACTCGGTTAAGACGAATTCTCGCTTATGCCGAACAACATGGGAACGTTTGTTTGGTTTCCCATAGACTCAATGCAAAAAAAATCCGCTCAAGACGAACCGCCGAACAGGTTTCTTCGGTTAAGACGAACTTTCGCAGTGACCGACAATGCTGGCGATTCTGCGCAAGGAACATTGCAGTCTTGGTGGGGCTTCAGGCGAACGGAAGAAAGCAAAAAAAAAAAAAGCGCTTCATGGCGCAAAGACCCGAAGCGAATCGCGACGCGGAAGGGAGGGAGCGAGATAAGCGGAAAAAAAGGCAGCGCATAGCAGCGGCAGCTCACCCCCAGCATGCGGGTGGGGAAAGTGCCGCCTTTATCAGCAAAGAAAGCAACAAAAAGAGTTGGGGACGCAATCGCTGGGGGGGACCCAAGCCTTTGCGTCCTTTTGTATTCTCCCACGTTCTTTGGTTCCCCCCGCTAGAGCTCAACTGAGAAAAGGAGAACACAAAACCTTGGGCCCCTTACGAGGGTTTCTCATCCGCTGTTTACAGAGGTAAAAACGGAAAGGGGGGGGGGGGGGGAGCCAAACAAAAGCGACAACGAGATTTCCTGTGCCTTTTAATCGCGTACGAAACCGAAACCACGTTTGCGGACGCTAGCACTCCCGTCAGAGGGGTCAGGTGCATTGTCATCGCCCTCCCACAATGGCGGCCGAGCACATGTTGGGTTCAGTTCGCGTTGTTTCGCATAAGGCCTGTGCGTGTCGTATGTTTTCCCAGTAAAGTGCAAATTGTGACGCGTCATTTCCATTATGAAAACTCACGACAAAGGATGGTGTTCTTGCGCACCGAATACAGCTGAGTTGCATCTTTTTCGTGTGCCCGAGGCTTGTGACCGTGAGTAGCGCGAACGGAGATCTTCAGCTGCACGTCGATCAGGAAACGTTACTACGGGCCGAAAACAGGAAAATATGCGGACCTCGAAGAAAAGCTCGCACTTTCTTAAGCAGCTCAGCGTATATTGGCTTTGTTGGCACGCGATCGAGGCTTATACAGAAGTGATATTAGAGCCAGCAAAGCAGGCTCACCGAAAAGAATGAACTGCCAGGAGAATAAATTTTCCATTCTATGAAGGAAAAGTGTGCTTATCTCTCCCCTTTTTTTATGGTTTTCGAATTGTCAACATGGGGCCATGCTACAGACTTGTTGTTAAAATGTGTTAGCAATACATTCAAGAGCATTATTATGAACCCGCGAAATCGGGTGCTCGTTAGATTCGTGTAAATGCTCTACTAGAAGGCATAGTTTTTATCAAGTTGAGCCAAATAAATGCTTTTTCTGGTTATTTCCACCCAATTTCAAGACTACTCCATTCAGTGTTGTCAAGAGACATATTTTAATGCACTTGGCATGTTAGCATGTCTTTTTAAGGGGGCACTTCTGATAAGCCGAACTCCTGATAAGACGAACAAATTTCCGTGGTCCCTTCGAGTTCGTCTTAACGGGAATTTACTGTATATACATCACGCGCCAGCGGGTCGAAATCATAAGGCGATGCTTCCGTGCTCAGATAGTAGCTGCAATCATCGCTGAACTTGTCACTGGTAAGTTCAGATAGGCTGGCACAGCTTGATTTCGCGTCGAAGGAGATCGCCAGCTTGCTTTTCGCGCGATAGAAGGAGCACGTGTGCAATGTATACACCCTGGCTAGCCATGGCGGCGTTGGGGGGTCTTTGAGACCGAAAATCGCGAAAAAAGTAGAATTTTTGAAAATGTTGTTTTTGGATTCTGCCACTACTGATGCTCAACCTCGCCAATTTTCATCCATCTTAGATCAGCATTTTAGCTGTAACAGCATTTTGTGTGACATCAGCAAGCTAAATTTTTAGCAATGGACGCGCGAAAAACGAGCATTTTCAGCGCCGCGCTGTTGCCGTTCTACGCTCCCTACGGCAGCCATCTTGGTTGCATTCGAAAGAGCCGCGCTTGTATCCGTGTGCTCAGAATTCACGCAGAAAATCCGCGCCAAAAAAATGTCCCTCTGCGTGAGCCTATTGGCACAATGAGAGCACATGACTAAAACGCGCCTTCCGATTCGCCCGGCCTCCCGCGCCGTCTGCTGCAGCGCACGCAAAGCAAGTTCATCTCGCTGTCGTGTTACCGTTTTCTCGTCGATTTACGTGCGTAAAGTCCCAACCCGCGCAAGCTGGCAAGAAATTGGAGCAGTTTTTTTTTATCCTCCTCAACAAAGACTGCACGTTGCGGCGGCGTACTGGCACGGCGCCATGCGAGCTAGACGAAGTGCACCGCAACTGCCGGGAGTGAACTCGGCCTACGCTCTCGGCCACGTTTTGAAACTTTGATCCTGGCGAAGCGATATCGAAAGTTCCTCAGCGCTCATAAATTCGGAAAGAAACGCAAATAAACTAGGGTAAAGCGAGGTCATGGCTTGGGTGCATCGGAAGCGCACCCAGGGCAAGACGGCGTGGCGGCGGAACGCGATTCATCAGTCGAAATGCCGACTTCTCCACCTGTTTCGGCGGCCGACTCGGTCGGCATCGGTGATAGGCAGCGTGGTACAAGGATCGACACAGCGTTCTTGACTAGCGCCGATTGTGCGCAACAGACTGAAGATAAGATCTCCAGGTTATCGGCAACTTCCGCTTGCGAGCTGCAGACGCTCGCGACAGCGCGCGGATCATGACCCGTCGGCGGCCAACCGGGTCAACTACGGGATCGTCGACTTATCCGCAATCAATAAACTGTTTCAAAGGACTAAGGGCCGGACGTGCAATGGGGCCGTTTCGATTGAAAAATGTGATAGACTACTCTCCTGGCACCTTATAAGGCATTTATTTGCAAAGTAAAGCATTTTTATTAGTGGAGCACTCCTTGAATATACAGAGTTTTGTTTGCGATTTTCTCAGTTTCAATTTTTGGCCACCTTTCATTCTTCTGACAAGCGTTTCTAATCTTTGGTACACTGGATTTTGATCATTTTTGTATTGCTGAAAAGCTGGATGTTTAGTGAGGTCAACAAAGTGTCATATGTTACTGTAGGAAGGTGTAAATTATTACTAAAGATAAAATAAAATAACTATCTTTTTTTGGTAATTGAATGGTGAACTTTGATGCTTCATAACTTTTGTTGTAGGAAAGCTAGAACCATAAAATTTGCTTTTTGCACTCTTTGGTAACTGTAGAATGCAATGGCATTTAATTCAGCAGGATCCGTGCAGCCACTTTATAAAAAAGCCAATCAAAAGAAGTTTTAATTAATGAATCATTTAAAAATTATTAGGGGTACATAAAAACCGAGTTCATATTTGATATGTACACATGCAAATGCATGATCACCAAAGTTTTCATCATCCAAACTTAAATAAAAAAATGCTTTATGTCAAAGTACCTCTTCCCCCCCCTTAAAGGCCAACTCCGGCGATTTTTTGACCATGTCAGGGTAATGGTGCCTTTATGTTCCTTGAGACACTCTTTTCATGCGCCCGATAGCTGAAATGCTCAGCAAATTCGAGAATAATTTTTAATAAGCAAAAAGGCGCAATACCGAAACCCAACCGAGTGTACTGTCTACGTATGACGTACTACTTTGTAAGAACCGGAAATCCTGCAAGGCATGCCGGTCCCGCCAGCGCGGAGTACGGAAACTGCGAAAGCTGCGAAGAGCAGACACTCAGCGGATAGGTGACCACGCCAGAGCATGGCTGTGACTGATCGTGCCACGTGCACAAGCTCCTCAGAGCTGTCGGACAATGACAGCTACGTTTCGGATGCATTTGGAGATCAACAATCGCCATTCCTCTTTGATGAAGCAGAACAAATTTTCATATGTGCTTGCCTGGTTGCCCATAATGCCGCCAGATGGCACTACTTGTCCAGGCCGTCCAAGTTTGTGGCTGCGACGATCGGCTCAAATGCTTATGCTGAGAAGTTTGTCGTCTTTTAATGTCATGGAAAGAGGGCATAAGTTTGTGGAATGCTTTATGACATCGATAAGAGCGATTATTATCTGCCAAGTACGTACCTTATTCAAGATACGCAGCTTACCGTATACAGTCTGGACGCAGGGTCACAGTGGACCCGGTATTCGTTACGGAAAGTGTTTCAGTGCATTGAAGTTTGCGCATGTGCACTCTTGAACAGGCATGGTATTACCGTACTTTCCGTGCAGTAAGCCGGCAGTGCTGTCTAAAACACTCTACCATCAAGACGAAGGGTAATCGTTAGCTGCGAGTAAACACTCGCAGTGGCTGTTATGGTGAATATACGGCGAATTGTGTGCGGCCCACAACGCAATACCATTTGCCCACCCACATGGAAAAGGAAATCGCACGCTCAACTAAGGAAGCACCGGCCAAACTCACACGAGCCATAGCAGATAAGCAGATGCTGCTGTGGCACCTGAGTTCCGTCACTTCCATCGCCTTGCAAACATCGACGTCACACACACAATGTTGCCATTAATTCTGGCAAGCCAGGTGAGCGTTTGGAGGCAATCTATAAAATTCATTTGAAAACAATCTGTGAACCTCTCAAGCCTGTAATTTGGCATGAATGGTGGAGACGTGCAAATGAACGTACCCAGTGAATTTCATTGAGATCCATTGACCTCGAAAAATCGCCGGAGTTGGCCTTAAGCGTATTTCATGACGTCATTGCATACCCAGCACGGAGCAGCTCCATGTTTTGGCTTGGGTTGTGACTCATCTTTTCTTGCGTATTTTAAATTATTGATGCGTCTCAGCAAAATGAACCACCCTAGCTGTTACAGGATTGTTCATACTATTTGAAAACGGCATTATCTCAATCCCCTTTAAGGTACTGGAAATTCTATTCCTCCTTGAAAACCTTTGAATTTCATGAGTAATACCTCATGAAAGGGGTTTAACAATTAGCTCAACCACTACCTCTGGTGGATCAATGTGGACCTTTTGTGCTCCCAATTATGGAAACAATCATGGAATTGAACTCTGATGTATCGTATATGGAGGGGATTACAAAATAGCTTGTTGTTTTGCTAATTCAGTGTACAGGTAGTGTGCTTTATCTCACTACACACCTGTGTTGCAGTGAATCGTATCAAAGCAAGTTCATCATTGAGTGCAAATAAGACCCTTGCTTTGTATCTCGATACACGCACTTTGCTCATTTATCCTCCATGGCATGGAATTCCTGTTAGATTCAATGCTTTGTTTGACAAGATTTGCAAAACAGTGCTGTTTTGTCGGCACGAATGTTTCTGATAATGTGATAAGTGATTGTAGTACAGTAAACCGGGGTGGGCGTTTTGAAGTGCTTAAAGGTTCCCTGCAACACTTTTCCAAGTAACCATCGATTGGCTTCACCGTCGACCCCAGCATCAATTTTTAAAATCCGTCATGTACGAGCAGCAGAGTTAGAGATTTGTCGCATGCTGTAATTGCTTTCTCTCTTCTCTTGTCCCAACAAGTACATTGGAAGCTAAGGAGGGGGAGATGGCAAGGGGGGAAAGAAGTTACGTCGCACGTGTCACAACCTTGAACACTTTTTCTTTTTTTTTCGTCTTTAAACGCACAACTTACTTTCAGTGTGATTGCGAGCATGGGCACGTGGCGGCTTTTCTTGGCAGCCTGGCCAACTCGCGTCGCACAAATCAGCCAACGGCCGTGGACTTTGGGTATACGGCGTGCTTGTTTGGGTGTATGGCATTATTTATAGAAAGAAGAGGAAGTGATTTCAAGCTGATTTTGAGAATTAATTGTAAATTCCAGGTTGCGTGCTGGGCTATAATGTTTGGCTCGCTTGTTCTCGGGATCCTCGACTACCGATCGGCGGCATTTTCTGACCATGCTGAAAAAGTGTTGTAGGGCCCCTTTAAAACAAAACTATACGTCTGCCCTTGTAGTGCAATGGTTACGGTGCTTGGCCGCTGACCCGAAAGTCGCTGGTTTGATCCTGGCTGTGGTGGTTGCATTTCGAGGGAAACGAAATGTTGGAGGCCCGTGTACTTACATTAATGCGCACATTAAAGAACCCCAGGGGTGTTGTACAAGGTAGAACACGTACATATACAGATAGAACGGAATGAAACGTCATGGGTGGAAGGAGGGAGCAAACTTTGCACTGTACGGGATTGGTTGAGGCTCGTCTGACGGCGAGACGTGAAAACAGAAACCGGGAAAGGCAGTGCCGTCAATCACTTTGGCAAAGAATGGGCACAGAACGGAGGGAGGCACCATTTCGTCTGATAGAAGGAGTACACAACGAGCCCCGGATGACTTGGATTGGATCGAAATGCAAAAACTTGGGCCGGAGAATTGAATGAACCTGCTTTGTGTCTGGAGGCACCATTTCGTCTGATAGAAGGAATACACAACGAGCCCCGGATGACTTGGATTGGATCGAAATGGAAAAACTTGGGCCGGAGAATTGAATGAACCTGCTTTGTGTCTGGCTTACTCCAATCCCCGCACCGATATTTTGTGAAAATCGCAACCACTGCTCCCATTGAATGTCTTGTGAGATGGCGATACCGCATAGCGCCCACTCGAGACAGTAACACAAATAAATTGTTAGTCATCGTGCTCTTCAATTTCAAGTATTGATGTTTAGTAATGATAATTTTATCTCTCTTCATGCGTTGATTACATTTCTGAATTCCCTCAGCTGATGATCAAGACTTGACGCGTTCATCTGGGGCGCTCACCCTTCGCCTATTGGCTTTTTGCTCCCTCTCGTGACATTTCGTTCCGTTGTGTCACAGAACGTGTGCAAGATAGCTCCCCTGCTGGACGAAATTTGCAGATCCCTTCACTACAGTGTACCTCATAATCATATTGTGGTTTTGGCTAGGAGCAGTTCGTGCAGATTACCTCTACAATCACGCGAAAAGATTTGTTTCTTGCACAATATCGCCTTCCCACTGGTTTAGCATCAAATTGACCATACTTTCTGTAATTAATGCAGTGATGCAGAATTCATTTGTATTTCAAGGTGATCAAAAATTAGTTAAAGAAAACAGTGCCTGAATGATTGTAGTCCCAATGGTGAGGTGAATGACAGTGCAGAAGAATTATAAGTTCTGGAAGGTTAGTGTGCATTGTGCAAATTCCAGTCTAATTGTAGATGGTGAAAGGGTTCCTTTTTTAACGCGACAGTGTTAAAGAGCTCGTTTTGCAGAAATGTCGGCGTCGGCGGTTGTGAGCGAAAAATCATCATCTTGTCCGTGACCGAAAAATCGAAAAAGATGCAAATAAAATAGATAATAAAAATTTCCGGGCCCGAGTGAGGATCGAACCCAGGCCGTCTGCGTGGCAAGCAGGTGTTCTACCACACAGCCACGCGTCTGCTTGGAAATACAGCAAAAATAACTTCCTCTGCTTGGAAATGCAAAGATGCAAATAAAATAAATAATAAAAATCTCCGGGTCCAAGTGAGGATCGAACCCAGGCCGTCTGCGTGCAGGCAAGCAGGAGCTCTACCACACAGCCATGCATCTGCTTGGAAATACAGCAAAAATAGCATCCTCTGCTTGGAAATGCAGTGAAAATAACTTTCATGCTTTACAAACACACACGTCCTGTATACAGGCGTCACAATACAACATGTAATGTCGCAGTAATATTGTGTGGTACAAGCGTGCATTGCCATCGGGCGTCAGAACATGTGCATTTCACAACATCGTGGTTTAAAGCCAGCCACCCATTACAAAAGGCACGCACGTTACTGCGCGTATTCCTTTAAGACCCCTTGTGGGCACATAGCAAGGTCGGAAACATTTCACGCCAATAATTGCTCGTGGTTTATAGCATGCTGCCCATTACATAGGATGCACTAAGGGATTGAAGTACGCACTAGGGACAGGATATCGCTATCGTGTTCAACTCTTAAAGGCGAAGCTTAAGGGTCCTGCAATTTTTTTTTCATGTGTGTGTTTCTTCTGGGATCAAAACCTTTGTCTAGTTGTGAGTTCATGATGACAGTGATATGATTAAAAGAGTCAATAATTTTTGCTCTTGAGAGGATGAAAAATGTGCATGTAGCAGTGTCTAAACTTCAAAATTTTAACCATTGCAATCTTGCTGCGCTGCATGCCTGGCATCTAGTAATAATTACTATAGCAGATGACATGACTAATTTTCAGCTGGAGAGTACCAACAGGCGGTTCACCAAGCGTGATGCCAGCACATTCTTGAGGAACAGTGAAACAGGCATTGTGGACCAAGTGATGCTGACTGTGAATGCGGAAGGCTACAAGTTCTGCAAAATTCGAGTGCGCTCTGTGCGCATCCCACAGATTGGTGACAAGTTTGCCAGCCGGCACGGCCAGAAAGGCACTTGTGGTATCACCTATCGGCAAGAGGTAAGTTTACACAAGGCCTTTCTGTGGTTTTTTTTAGCATGCTGGCAATCTTCTAGATTTAGCAAAGACTGTAAAACTGGCCATTTACTTTGGTGTATTGAATTTCAACATTATGTCGAAGTATGTAGTAGCCAATGGATTCTTTTTTTTATGTGGAGGGTGCCGCAAAAATTTTTGAAGAATAGGGCAGTATGGAAATTGCTGACCACGACTTGATGTCATGCCAGCCAAGTTTTCTTCACGATGGCAGTACATTGTGCATAAAATTAAAGGGGAGGGGGGGGGGAGATGCAGGTCGTACACATTGTGGTAATTGGTGTAAGTAAGGTTATCATGCTTACTTGGTCTGCCACCACAGCTTGTGATCAAAACCTCGGGTGTTGTCTACAGTTGTGACACTGATGCTATATGTTTATAGGACCAAACCACTTGCTCTCCGCTCATTATGATGAACGCATAACATCCAAAAGTATCGCACCCCACAAAAGCATCGCTTTGCAATCTGCAGGAATCTTTCCGGATAAGCTTGATTCTGTGCTTTCGAGCACGACAGTGGCTGCCTGACATGCATTCACACGTACGAGCACATGGTGCCAAATGTAAACATACATGTTCATAAAATACTGCTACGAAGACTTGTGATAAAAATAAGGTGCTGTGCTAGATTAGGTGCCCCAATTCAGTATACTTGCATTGCATACTGCATTGCTCACTTACTGTAAAATAAAGTAAAAGCTCGGTGATACGAATCTCGCGGGGTCACCAAAAATATTTGTATCATTGGAAATTCGTATCATTGGAAAACATTGAAAATTAGTATGCTACAAAAGAAAGCTGGTGTATGTTTTCATATATTGTTTCTCAGGGCCGCAGCAACGTCATGAACAGCTCTGACTTTGATTGCCAGCAAAGTTTTTAGACATCAACGATCATAATTGAACTCGTAATGAACCAGGCGTGCTGTGACCCATGACAGCTTAATTGAACTCGTAATGAACCAGGCGTGCTGTGACCCATGACAGCTAGTAGCCTCGTCCTGATTTAAATACGCTTTTCCGCATGGCACCAGAGTACTGTGGCGAAAGTGACTTAAGGGGTGCTTTGCACGCGATACATGAAGGCCAGAAAATTTTAGAACTGGTGTCCTTTGGGGTTATTTTCTTATTGTGGTAGTCTTGGGGATGTTTTTTGGGAGATTTACGGCCGTGCTCACACAATCGGGAGGTTTGATCAAAATTTGGGAGTCTCTCATGCAAAAGAGCGCTGGCAGGTGTGCGGGTCCCCAACAATTGTGCATGTTGCATTGCGAGGCCTAGCTCCTTCGCCAAGACCGTCCGCTTCCTCTTTCGGTCCTCGTCCACCTTTCATAGGATGTGTGATTGCTAGGGCAAGGCTTGCATAGACGGGACAGGCACATGTAAACATAGTACAACAGCAGCAGCATGCGGCGACAAATTTTAAAAAAAAGAGAGAGAGCAACACCAACGCAATCTGTAATCTAAACGCGAAGGCACACGAATAGGGCTTCCAAGATTTGCGCACATGATCTGGGAGGCTGCGCTGTGCCGCTGATGCCCTGTTCTGATGGCCTGTTCTGACAAAAGTGAGTTTGGGAAACGCATTCGCTTGCAACGTTTGCCGGCAAGTGCACTGTGTAGCAAGGGTCACTAAACGTTCCTGTGTGACAGCAAGCGAATGACACTAGTGGCGAAGTGCACTCCCGCAAAGTGAACTTAAGTTGCCCCATGTGACAGGGGTATAACACACTCAGACAGCACGTTGTTGTGTGCTAGGTGCCAGGGCACCACAAGATGCAAGGAATGTGTTGGTGGATGAGCTAGCTGCAACCATCCAGGAAAACGCTGCTGGTACATCCACAGCTCTCTCTGCACTAGACCTAAACCCCTTCTAAAACGAAAGCTCAGGGCTTATTGACAGTAGTTATAGGTTAGGAAAACACAAAATAAACTTCTTCTCATCGAGCCGCATCTCTCCAATGGGCCGCCAGTATCGAAATCACGCCACACAGAAGTAACACTTACTAGACAAAGGACAGGACACATGCACAGCACCCATGCCTTTCTGTCTGGTGGTGATCCACCCATGTATGAGAAATGTAGTGAACCGCTTACTGTCCTTGACATTTTTATCCAATGCAGTGAATTGGACACTATTAGAATAAAGCACTTCCATTAACTTGCCGGGAGCAAATTCCACTGTATCCTGTGATGTTCATAGGTAGAGAACTGATTTTTAACCCTTTGAGGCTCGATTTTTTTCGTGAAGTGCGTCCCCTCAGTGTGTATTTTTTTATTTCTGAATTAAATTCTTCAGACTAATCTATTTAAAAAAAAAATTATCAAAAATTTTTGGGGTGACTGTAACATAACAAAAAAATCTGTGTTTTTACATACACATGGTTTATTCATGAGCAACAGCAAAATAAATTCTAAAGAAAGAAACCTATATGACTGTTAAAAAATTATGTGCTGCAATAAACATCTGTGTAGTTCACAGATGTACAAAAATAAGTGCATGAAGTGGCGTCAAGTGGGAACATGGAGGGAGAAAAGCCACTTTTGATCCAGTCAGCATTGTCTCACTGCACTCGCTTTTGAGATGTCGCTCGCTCATCAACATCTGAGGCTTAACTCGTAAGTAACTCCTCATATGATGGGCTCACATTTACTGAACCAAATTCTGATTCGGCAGTTGAGCGCGATTCAGCGGAATCGCCGCTAGACTCACTTGTGGCAGAGAAATCGGCGCGCACTTTCATAGCGCAAGTAAACTGCACGGTTGAGCACACTGAAAAAAAACTGTGTAGTTGTGAGCAAGTCCGGAACACAAAAACAAGTCTGAAACCTATAACAATCATTTGTCTTATCGCCAACAAGACGGAAGCAGTTTTTGTGAGTCCCTGAAATGGGAAATGCGACCACAGCGGCATTGTTTGTGTCAGTCAGCGCCTGCACGGAAACGGGCGCAGTCGTGTACCTGGGAGCAATAAACGAGAAAGTATCAAATCGGTCACCTTTTGAAAGATTCTGAATCAGAAAGGCATAAGTTTTGTGGACGCATTAAGTGGGAACCGGCCGAAGGATGAAACTGAAACTAGCCGGCGCACTGCTGCAGTAAAAGCTTTAAAGGAGTACTGACACGAATTTTAAAAATTTTCGGATTGTTGCTCTAAATGAAAGTACTGGTGTCGAGAAACCTATAAAGAGTGTCGTAGTGCATGGGAATGCATTTTATATATTTTTAATACCGCTACCATAAAACAGCAATTTCGGTTTCGGTATCGAGGGGGCGGCTTCTCTGGGACGTATCGGAGCAGTGTGATGTCACGGGAAAACAGTAACTGGCGACGTACTGACGGAAAATCTGTCATCTGCTCGTGGTGCACGTAAACAACGATGAGTAATTGCCGTCCAGTGATCCTGACGTGATTTCTGTGATTTAGGCTGCATGACGGACGCAGAGCTCGCGAACTCAGAAATGGCAGAACTGACTTGACTTGTCGGGATAATGTCCATTGCAGTGGAGCTGGCTTGCAGATGCTCAGCAACGAAAACTTTAAAATTAAAATAAAATATTTTATACGTGTTGTCTGACTCCGCTGTGTGGAGAGCATTGACACTGCATGCCAAGGAAACGAAAAATGTCCCATTTGCGATGTTCCAAAATTGTGTCAGTACTCCTTTAAAAAGAAAACAGAGTCATCAGCACTAGAAAAAAAATCCTATGTATTCCCACAATGTGGCAGCACACGCTAAGCAAGAGAAATGATCGAAAAAGGCACGCGTTTTAAGCATACAGGCAATTACGTACATGTACATCTTTGACCGTCTTGTGGCAGTTAGCAGATGACGTACATGTACGTCATTGACCCTCAAAGGGTGTTCACATTTTTAAATGATGTTCATAGCTTTCATGTCATATACCCAGGCAGTCCGTAGCACGACCTCTGAAAAGAGGTTGTTGCTGCAGTAGCCACATTACAGAAAGCACCTGCCTCCCGGCTTTTGGCATCAAGGGCCTTGAGGAGGCATCCGTGCTGTTTACATCTCTCACTTGTAGGTATCATGCTCACTGGTCATTCATCCCACACCCATAGATTACATCACGTCTCACTGCCATAATTTTATACTCTATACACATCTTTTACGCTCCTATATATAGTGCGTGATATTAGACCTCTATACAGCCATAATACATTCTGTCACGGGTCATCGCTCACACCACATAAAAAAGACATGGCGCTCTTTGGCCACCCATGACCCTTGCGCCACGAAAACCCACTAATCGTCATCACCAGAACATTGTTTGGGTGCCAAAACAAAAATGGCAGGGATAATCGGTAAAGTTGTAGCAAAAGCAGTGACCTACAGTAAAAGCTTGTTAATTTGACCCATGTTAATTTGGAAAAATCTGATAATTTTGGACGTGTTCTCTGGTCCCAGCCAGCATATGCATTGTTTAATGGCATCGAACTCTCGTTAATTCGGTAACATTTGGCTGCAACCCGGTTAGGTAATTCGGACGATCCTCAGAGTGTGCTGAGCATGAAGTGCTGTAAATGTGTCATGCAAAAAGTAAAAACGGTGTTGGCAGACAACCGTAACGAGGTGGCGCCTTCTGGATCTCTATTTTCATGTTAATGACCACAGTTTTGTCCACATGTGGATCCGGCACTGAGCAGCTTCGTTTTGACTTGATGCAATGCGCGCGCAATGTCTGAAGTTGTTGAATGGCTGAAGTTGTTGTAGATGAGTTTTCTGCCGTGGTCCGCATGGTGGCATAAAATTCGCTTGCTACATCATGAACGAACTATCAGTTGCCGGCCATTTTACCTGCGAAAAAAACTATCGCCATGTGCGCGTGGTGGTGGTGGTACGCAGTAAGAGAGGGGTACTGAGCAGGTTTCGGGCAAATTAACACACTGGAGTGTTACGCCGTGGTCGCATTGGGAATGAAGTTGCTGGATGGCAAAAATTGCATCTTTCACACTGCTCTTATGCAAAATAAGTGCAGCATTTTTATATTCATCAAGAAATTGAAAGTGTATTGATGTAACAGATGTTTGTTTATTGTTTTTTTGATACTTTCGATAATTCGGCATTCGGTTGATTCGGGCAGTTTTCCCGGTCCCGTGAAATCTGAATTAACGAGCTTTTACTGTACTTTCTTTTTTCAGGGCATAATTGGACTGTGATAATGCATCTCAATCTGCAAAATGTGGCATGAAAATTGAGACGTGCTTGTAATGCCTAATGGTTGGCTTTCTTTTTCAGGACATGCCCTTTACAGCAGAAGGACTAACACCAGACATCATCATTAATCCCCACGCCATCCCTTCTCGTATGACCATTGGCCATCTTATTGAGTGCCTGCAAGGCAAGGTCTCGGCCAACAAGGGTGAAATTGGTGACGCTACTCCTTTTAATGACTCTGTCAACGTGCAGAAGATCTCCAACCTCCTTCAAGAGTATGGTTACCATCTAAGAGGAAATGAGGTAATGAAGACATATGTCTGTTATCTTTCAATTTCTTAAGTCAGTTAGTTGCTTGAAATTTCCGAACCAAGAATCCCCTGAGTGGTTGGAACAGCATGTGGGTTTCTGGAGCAGCAGTAGCTCAGTATCGACAGTACGCTAACAAATCCAATAACTGAGCTTAACTTTTCTTTCAGCGTAGCACTTATGTAATGAATAGATTTTTATTACATATTCTCTAATTCTACAGCGAAGGGTGTCAACCATGATGCATGGTAGGTTCTCTGCAGTGAGAGCTGCCTATGCAATGCTTTCATGCTGGCATTGCAGAGGAGTCTAGCACTAAGCACTTCTTTTATTTTATTTATTTTTATTTATTTAATCTAAGCATTTGCACAACTTTGGACCAGAGAGCAGTGAGGACATTTGGGGGGCACTTCCCAACCGCCCTCCTCTGAAAACAGACATTTTTTTGCTGCATGCTCATTGATACAGACGAGGGCCAAAGTCATAGGTAACAACAAGCTGGGATTTGCTGGGGTAGCAAGGCTGACCTCATAGTTGAAAGCAATTTTAGCCATTGCTCTTATGTGGAGCCGGTTTTTCTCCAGACAACTGCACAAACTTTGAAACCAAATGACAACTATTATCCTAATGTAAGTACTGTATTTCAGTTGATGTATTTGAAAGTTTGATTCAATATTGAACTTTTGTCGTTCTCCTATATTTCAATTCTACTATTTGAAAATGTTAATACAGTCGACGTCCGATTTTTTGGACGCCCGAAATTCCGGACATGCCCGATTTCCCGGACTCATCTGCGGCACCGTCAACTTACCCATAGAGGCAATGTATTAAAAAGTCCAAAATTTCAGACGCTTATAGCCTTCGCCGTCCGATTTTCCGGACTTTTTACCGCTAACCGCCGACTGTAAGTAGAGGTGTGCGCCGAGACGTCGGCGCGCCGCCGCCGACAGTTTTCGCTGCGCCGCCGCCGCCGACGCCAACTGATCGGCGCGCCCCCGCCGCCGCCGCCGACGTGTTCTCTCGGCGTGATCGGCGCGCCATTTAAGTACGATAAATTTTTTTTTTCAGTAAACCTACCTTTATTTGACGCCTTCTGCCACCAGTAAATACTCGGTCTTTTCTTAATTATGCCCACTTGGCAAACGCATCGCAATTGATTCGGCCTGCTGCTTCAAGTTAAATAACTGGACCAGAAAACTTGTTCGGTGCTCTTAATAATGTGGAAAGGTAGTGTTGGATTCAAAATAAACGTGAATTTTAAGCTACTTTCGAGCACACCGTAGTTAAGCGAATCCAAGTCTGTGACAAGCGGCAACGGTGGTGTTTGGCGAGGACTGTTGACATACTCGGGCTGACGAGTCTGCTACCTCTCACACAATATGTATTATATGAGGCGGGCTTTGAATAGTAATAAAATGTGTGGAGAGTTGGTGTTGGAATAACAAGAAATATGTCTGTGAAAGCGAGCCAAGTAACAACGGCAGTTCAAAGGGGAAGGGCGGGGGGCTTCGAATGGAGAGAGCAACAGCTAGATACAGTAAACCCTGTGCTCGAACTCGCTTATCTCGAAATCTCGGTTAAGTCGAAACTTTTTTTCGCCGTGCATTAACCTCCCATAGGTGCTATGTATTTGCCCCCTCTTATCTCGAAACGTTTTCCGGAGGGAACAGCGGATATCTCGAAATCTTGACCGGGAGGGCAGAAGGCAAAGTCCACTCCCAACAGGAAAGCGAGGGCTCCGTGCGAACGCTTAGCTCTTACTATACGTGCCGAAGCGGGAGTGATCACATGTGCAACTGTAGGGAGTGATCACATGTGCGCACCTGCGCGCGACTTATGCGCCGTGGGCGGCGTGTGCAGCGTGCGCCAGTCAGTACGCAACCTAACCCTTGCATGTGCGAGCTGGTATTCTTTGTTTTCCCCGCGATCTGCGCGACGCATCTTGAGTTCAGTTTTGCTGAGTAGTGAGTGAGGCAACTGGCTGCGTGCGATACTGAAGACGGCGTCGCCTTTGAGGTATGCGCTCTACGAGGCGGACGTCCCCGTTACCGGAATGCTGTCGGACGCCGATATCGTTGAGATAGGCCGTGAAGCAGCAGAAGACCATGCAGACGAGGAAGAGCCCCGAGAAGATGCCTACGCGACAGAAACGCGTAACGTGCTGCGCTTGCTCCGCAACAAGGTCGAATGCAGCGGTGGCGACAGTGACCTGGGCAAAAATTTTCGGCTTTTTGCTTAACTCGAAATACCGCTTATCTCGAAATTTTCCCTGGATTTTATGGCTTCGAGTTAACGAGGGATTACTGTATATATTTGGGGTATATATATTTAGAAAGAATCAGTTTAAAAACTGGAACACATGACCTTTAATGAATAAAGAAAGGGAAAAGGACAATAGATGAAATGCTTTATCAAACAGAAACGATCCCCTATAGGTTAGCAGGTTCAGCAAGGTCGACAATTGGACGAGATGGTGATCACCATAAAGTTCGTGTGAAGTAACGCACAGAACATGAATGCGGACGTAACCCTAAAGTGTGGGTGTATAATGTCTTGTGTTTCCTCCACTTTGACCTGCACTCAATGCGATACTCCACGCCAGACTATCAAACCGAGTAATGCGCCTTTCCTTCGCCTGTTCTACCTCGGACTCAATTCGACTAATTAGCGTACACGCCGATTTGTCACAGTCGTGTTTGAAACAGGACATCACTAACGTAGGTTGCTGGGCGAGTTGGTTCATAATATTCAGAAGAGGAAACCAGCGAAAGACGCGAAGACAGTGAAAGAGAACAACCAGACAGTACAAGCGCCGGACTTCGAACTAAATGATTATTACAGAATTAAGCCCCCCATGCACATTTTAACCAGCAGCGCATGCATAAATATAGGCTATCTGACCCGTTTCACAGTTGCACACTTAACACTACAAAGCCATGGTGAATGTCAAGGTGGTACAAACAGCACATTTCCATGAAACACCGAAATGACGACGCCACGTGGACCCGCTATGTATAGCACCGCGAATTCTTAATCTGTAAGGAAAACTGAGGGATCACTCACGCATGACACTTTGCCCTGCCTTGTTTCATTTTGAGGGCATCAAAAACTCCACGTTCAATCTTATTTTTTCCTTTGCCAATGACACTCACTGATGTGAAATCAGGGGCGCAGAGGTAAGTTTCCACCAGTGCCCGTAGGGAGTAGATTGCAGTGTTCACGCATCCTGTCATTGAATCATCGGCCCGTCTGACCGCTGTCACACGGTCCCATGACAAGCGAATTTCGAAACTTAGGTGCCTCTGCGCCGCAAAGGCTGTGGCTGCGCCCCTGATTTCAAATCAGTGAGTGTCACTGGCAAAGGAAGAAATAAGAGTAAACGTGAAACTTGTGAAGCCTTTGATATATATATATATATATATATATATATATATATATATATATATATATATATATCTATCTAAGGGGCAAAGTGTCATGTGTGAGTGATCCCTCAGTTTTCCTCACAGATAAAGAATTTGCGGTTCTAGATAAACGTGGCGTTGATATCTTGGCGTTTCGTGCCACCTTGACAAGTTTCTTGGCTTTGTACTGTGAATTGTGCAACGTGACAAAGCTCTGATAGCCGCTTTACGCATGTGCTGCTGGTTCCTGTGTGTGGGGTTTCTTTATTAAACATTTAGTTGTGAGTCCAACACTTGTCCTGGTTGGTTCCTACGCTGTCTCCGTGTTTTTCGTTGGTTTCTTCTTAAGCAGATCGCCAAAGATAATCACAATTATCGTCATGCGGGCGTAACAACCCCCCCTCCCATCGTTCCTCTTCTCCCGATATTTTCCCATCATGCACATGCACGAAATGTCTTCATCAAAGCGCGACATGAACGAAAGATGTGTTGCACCTTTCGCCCACGAGACCGATCAACCTCCTTTCAGCATGTTGTACAGGATATTAAGGAAGATCATTTGAATTTCCAAAAAGATAAGCGCCACACTTCACTTTAATGAACCTAGAGAAGAAGCTGCATTTAGGATAGTGTTTTACCATAGATCACCTGCATACGATTAATCGAATAATTGAGAAAACTGCTGAATAAAAAAAAATCTATATGACATACATAGGCATTCGACTCGGTAGAGATATATCAGCGGTTCTAGAGGCGTTCCCTCGACACGGAGTACACGTGTGTGTCAGTGGCGGAGCCAGAAATTTTTTCGGGGGGGGGGGGGGGTTCAACCATACTTTATGTATGTTCGTGCACGTTTGTATGTGTGCGTGCATATATACGCAAGCAAAATTGAAAAATTTCGGGGGGGTCTGACCCCCCCCCCCCCCCGCCTTGGCTACACCACTGGTGTGCATACACAGCTACTCTGCTTCTCTAAAAAAGTTGGGAAATCCCTCCTCACACTCTGGCAAAAGTAAAAGTACTTTTCAGAAAACCCCCTTTTCTTTTCCTCTTAGGACCCTTTCTAGAAGAAGTTGCGCCGAAGACAGGTGGTTCATGGCCTTCTCCTGTTTTCGCAGATGCCGAAAAAAAAAGTGAAAGAAAGGGGGAGAGAAACGCTACTCGTTAATTCAGCAGGAGAGGAAACATTTTTAAAATCACGCTGCTGGTTGGAGTCACGGTGTCAGAGAAATCACCGTGGATAGGGCTTTTGTTTACGGCGCCCATTGTTCAGGCTGCAATGCACCACACTATCGGCAAAGCAAATGACACTGCTGGCCTCGATTGGCAGTCATTTTTGGAGGGTCACGCATATTTACAACATCATGTGCAGGGATTGGATTAGGTGGCACCTGGGGAGACTTGGTGTTAAGGCTCCCCAGGTGCATTTACAACAAGTTAAAAAAGAAATATGGTATGTCAGGTGCCCGTGAAAGTGAGGACAGTAGGCGACTGGAAGTTGCCACGTTTTCAGCGATGTCAGGCTGTCACGATTTTGTGCAAGCATTGAAAACCAGAAATCAAGGAGCATTTGCAGTACTCGCCATGTCAATAGATTCACCGAATGAATCACAAACGTCATGTATCGCATGCCATTTCCTTGTGGTAGAGTGCATAGGACAGACGGGGCGCTGAAAAAACATGAAACGTCCGCCGCATCAGGGGGGCTCATTGCAGTGTGAGATTGGTCATCCGTTGTTAATTAAATAATGATATTAATTAATTACATTTTAATATATGATCTATCATTTAATTATGTATTTTAATTATTTCAATAATTATCATTATTTTAATTATATAATTAACTATACCCAGCCATGAAATACGAGGGAACTGATTGAAGCATATCAAGCGAAAAACAAAACATGGTCATGATCGTGTACCTTCCATATCGTTATCACGAAAAGAGGTTTAACCTACTTTGGAGAAATGTAATTAAGGTATACCGGCTCTTGCCTGTTTAGTGTGAACAAGTAACCCGTATGGGTTCCGAAACGTCTCTGTGTTTTTCACCTTGACTTGGTCAGTGACCGCATCTACATCTTCATCATGATACATGATCAGACGAACTTTCGTCGAACTCTTGACTACATAGTCGCAGCTTGTGTGTTCGTGAAATTTTCTCGTGTTGCGTACGCATTCTTCAAGGCTGGGTTCGTCGTTCTTTCAAACTATGTGCCAACAGCTTACCGCCATGAATCTTGTAAAACACATACAACCACGGTACAAAAAAAAAAGAAGCTGTGCTGCACATTTATGGAACAAATAAACACACATTCAACATTACCACGTGCCGCGGTGGCACGGTCTCTGATGCTGACCCGATAGACGCGTGTTCGATCCCGGCCGCGGTGCTCGCATTTTGACGGACGCTAAATGATGTCTGCACGTCAAGGAACCGTGCACGCAACTTCCGGAGTAGTCCACTGCGGCGTGTTTCATGTTCATATCGTGGTCACGGTACGTGAAACCTCAGAAATGATTAATACACTGTACATGACTTGAGATAAGTGCCCTCTCACCCATTCTTTTTTTTTAATTTTCTATGTGGACGCCGAAAAACAAAATATCTAAGAAACGTTTGCCAGTTCTCTGACTTCTAGTAAATATCTATGCTGTTCTCTCAGCCATTAGCGTTAAAAGCCCTGAATTTCAGCTAATTAAACAAAGAAGATGCAGTAAAATAGCTTTTTGAAACTTGTAGTTTCGGTTTCCACGCCGCCGCCGACGACGAAAAGTGGCCGTGCGCCGCCGCCGATGATATACCCGGCGTGCGCCGCCGCCGCCGCCGCCGCTGACTCGGATCGACCCCCACGTCGCCGCCGGTCAAAACCGCCACGACGCACACCTCTAACTATAAGTCGCCATCAAGGCCGCCATGTTGTATTTCTCGTATCCTCGAACCCCCCCCCCCCCCCATACTCGCACCATGACCTCCGAGATAGCACACCGGCGTGCTATCTCGGAGGTCATTCTCGCACCGCCGGAACAGGTGTGGCCAGCCGCACCGTGCCGCGGCTACCGTACCCTCGAAACCACAATTGCCACAATCTAGCACACGCCAATCCGTTGCCAGCCGTAGCTTAGCCAGTTTCATTCGCGTATTGTTTGGTCAGCTCTGCGGTAGATCGTGTGCTGCTGCGCGCTATCTTCAGCGTTCACGTTTCCCGATCTTCAGCATTCGCCGTCGACAGCGATGGCACCGACTGCTCCTTCGTCTTCGTCCGCGCCTTCGAAGCGCACCAATCCCCCTCATAACGCAAGAGACTCTCCGGAACTGTTTTCGCCACGCGGGCTTCACACTCGACGCCGAGACGGCCGTCTCGCCCGGAGTGGACAGCGTGTGATGAACTTCCATCCGCGGACGTTGCCTTCGACGATCTGCGCGCTGCTGGTGTTTCGATTCCAGCCGGCATAACCTTTGAGGGCTTCGCCGACGCTGACAAAGACCTCGAGCTCTGTGCGGAATTGACCAATGACGAAATCGTTCAAGTTACGGAGGCTTCCGATGACACCGAGAACGACAAGGCAGCGCCGACACAGCCGACGAGCTCGGAGTTGACGCGAGCACTGATGACACTATCATCGATGAGACAACATGACGTTAGCTGAAATTGAGGCAGACATCATCGCGGGCAAGCGGAACGCCATGCAAAAGAAAATACGCGACTTTATTGCGCCAGTGTGTTGACCAATGAAGTAGCGCCGGCTAAGTCGGATTTTTTTTTTTTTTTAATATAAACGGCTTTTAGAGCCACCTGAAGGACGCATTCGCTGCATTGCAATGGGAATCCAGTACTCCGGCCGTGGCCTTCTCCGTCAGAGAAAAATACCTATAAAAAAAGTGCGTTTTCGCGTGCAGTCGTTTTTCCGGACTGCCCGATTTTCCGGACGTTTTCGCGGTCCCTTGAGGGTCCGGGAAATCGGACGTCGACTGTATTTCTCACACCCCTGGTTTAACGACAATTTTCTACAGCTGTTCTATGTAAACATGTGCCCCGAAGTGCATAAAATATAATTGACATAATAGTTTTAATTAGTGAATGTGTTGCTTATGTTTTTATGCAAATTTTGAATGCATGTTAAGTTTTGCAACTAAAAAAAAAAACTTGAGACATACACACACATATAGTGTAATCCACTTATAGCGATACCAGATATAACAATATATCACTTATACCGATCAAATTCTTCAGATTTCTCAATTTATTTATTGCCGTCATAAAAAAAAGCAAGCCATATAGTATGTATAACGGTACAGTTATAAGTGATGTATTGGATATGATGGAGGTCTCACCAGGAAGGTGCTTGACTGTAATAATTAATTTGTAAGTTTGATGAACATTAAATACTCAGAAGCGAATGACACGAAAACTCATTACAAGCGCCCCGAACAGGCCACCGTAGTGAAATCTGTGAGGTGACGTTATGTGCGTCAGTGTCACGCTCTTATTATCACAATGGCTGAAGCTAGGAGTGGACGAGCTTGCTTGTTCGCAGCTGCATTCAAGCAAGCTGCATTGGGATTTTTTTCTGAAAACACCGACGTTTTAATAAAGATCCTAAGACTGACAAGGTCCTGCCCTTTTCGTATATGAACTCTTCGTTGAGGCAGAAATGCCGCAAATTGTCATCCACTACAACTTACTCACATAAACAACTACCGTCTGGTCAATAACAGTGATGTGATAGCTGCGCCAATTGCGCCAAACTGCGCCAAGAGGTGAAACCTGCTACATCCTGCTACATGTTGGCAAAAATTTCATTATTTGCGCCAAGCATGCGCCAAGACATCCTTTTTGCGTTCTTTCGGTGAGCAGCAAGACGGCAGCCGCTCGAAATCCGTATGTTACCCCTGCAATTTCGAGTGGCCGTTGCAGTAGGCAGGAAGGTGCTATGTAGCTGAAGTAGTTGCCGGGAACAAGCCTTCCAAACACGCCCTTACTGCGAAACTCACTGTGTTAGATTTCAACTCGTCCACACTGCGAAACTTTCTGCGTTAGTTTTTTTATTACTACTAGACACTATCGTTAGTTAACATTATTGAGTTTGATAAAATAGTTTCTAACTGATGTGGTTACAGTCGGAGAAAAGTAATAATGATATAGTTGTTCTTGGACAACAGTCTTACTTGACTGACTGTATTAATTACAGTAATTGAGTACGTGTATGTATAGCACCTACCGTTATTTAACTTCTTTTTTTTATTTGTAAATCTATTTGTTCCAGTTTACCGCTAAAATATTTCATGTAGGCTGTCTTTGCTTTAACGCCATACAATGGGCAGACTTCATCAACAATACAACGTGACTGTTACTTTGCTGAGAAAGCATGGTGTCCCAGTATTCCGGTTTATCTTGGCTGGGCTTCTCGACCTCGGCAAATGTACATGTCAAACAGCTTGTCAAATGTAAATACGTACTCCGCTTTCCCATCACTGTAGATTTTGTTGAGCACACATTAAATAATGGAAATAAAGGACCACTTAGTAAACTTTATTCATCATCACCCATTAACCAGGGCCCTAACGATTCTGTACATAAAGCATGACAGGAGACACCTCTCCACACGATGAAGGCCTAGGTTGTACTAAAAGCACAAACGTAATTAGACTTTTTCTTTTAAGTGTCGATAAGTTTAGGGGCCGGGCTCACGTATGGTCATCGCATGGCGTAACGCAGGCAAAAACCACGTATAAAAATAGAAAAGAAGAGGAAGCAAGCGGAAAATAGAAAGAGAGGGAAAGAAAGGTAAAAAAAGTAGGAAGAAAGATAGAAATGAAAATAAAGATAGAAAAAAAGGATAGAAAAAACGGAAAAGAGAAAAACAAAGAAAGAGAGAAGGAAAGAAAGAGAAAGCTGAAGAGAAACAAAGAAGGCTGCCCAACTCCACACTTCCTTCAGGCTTGGCGCCACTAGTGCGAAGCTGCTTTAATTTTTCGAAAGTAAATAGAATGCATGCAAATTTTAGACAGCTTCTGCTTCCAGTATTTTAACTAAAGAACCAGGGAAAGCCAGAGTCATTTACAAATACCAAGTGAATTCCTGGGAAGTGTTAGTTGGCTTGAGCTGACTGGGCTTAATAAATAGACTTGGGGATGTCTACAGAAAAGCAAAGAGCAGTTACCTAATTTCATATTTAGGAATACTGCAAGTGAACATGCATGCATAAATGGATTTCGTTTGACATGTCTTGCAACATTTGCTTCCGAAAATGTGCGGTAAGTAACGGCTCCAAACGGTTGTTAAGCTGCTCCGAAGTGAGATTTTAGTTGCTCCAGAAGCTGCGCCAAAATTGCTTTGGTCGATCATATCGCTGCAATAATTAAAGAGTTAAGAAAAAAACATGTTTTTTTGTTAATTACAGTCAACTGCCGATTTTTCAGACATGCGTAAAAATTCGGATGCTTTTGCGGCACCGCCACACGTCCAATAAACGTCAATGTATAAGAACGTCCAAAATTTCGGACGCAGAAACTCTTCGGCGTCCGATTTTTCGGACTTTCTGCCCAAACTGCAGGTCCGAAATGGCATTCATTGAAGCCCCCCACTTCAGCTGCTTGTATCATAACGTAGGTTCAAACCTGCGCTTTCGTGAGTCGATCCATTTGTGGCCGTAGCAGAGTTCGAAAGACAGCTTTGCCACAATCCCAGAGTAATGGGGTGAAGCATATCGAAAATCTATAGGCACCGGGCACGGGGACTGGTGGCGCCTCTTTCGGTGGCAACGGGGAACTAATGGAATGGGAGTGCCAAAAAGGGCGCAGGCGCTTGCTGCGGGGGGCGCAGGGCTGGACGTTCGTTTCTCTTCATTGTGCTCTCGTCGCTTGTGTCGTGCGCTGCCGAAATCTACGTGTGCGCGAAGACTGAAGATTACAATATCTTAAGGGTCGGCGAAGGATCGAAAATAAATGGAAAACATAACAGGAACGGGGGCATGCAAAACTACAACTGAGGAACAAGTGCAATCGGCGAAGCATCCAGTGAAGACGAGAAGGGAAATGGGAGACGTAAGCTCTATTTTTTTAATGTTAGGGGACAATGTTAACGTATAGACAGAATAACAAAGTATTAGGAAAAATTCGGCAGATCCCACGTATTGTGGGAACCGATTTTATGCGAATCAGCGAGTCTCTGCTGCATTTTTTTTTTTTAGCTTTAAGTCACGCGTAACGAGGTGGATCGACGTGTTTTTGTAGATGGAGTTGTGTGCACATAGTCTGCTTAATAAGCATGCCTGACTACACTGACGTTTAAAGGCTAACTTGTGGTCTGACGTAATGTTAGCGCTCATGTTAGAGAACAGACGTCAGTGTTATTGAAACGAAACGCACGCTACATTGCGATTCACATTTCGTGCCGATGCTGTGAATATCATACGCGTAGCGTTGATCAGAGTATTGTTCCGGGTGTCGAGCAACGCTTGAATATAGCTTGAAGATTCATAGGAGCACATATGTAATGTTTATCTGACGGTTATAAAAGCGGAGCCAACATTGAAATCAAAGGGGTACATAGTAGCACAAACTTAGAAAATAAAGACACGAGAAAACAAGTACGAGGGAGCGTCCGACCTTTCTGCTCGCTCCTACTTCTTTTCTCGTGTCTATTTTCTAAGTTTGCGCTACTATGTACCCCTTTGATGTTAACCAACTCGCCCAACAAGAAGTCTTAATAAAACCAAGATTGGCGTTAAGCCGACGTAACATCTGTTTCATACGAGTACATGAGTAATGTTTATTACCTTGTCATGAAATTAGATAGCCAGCACTGCAACCACAATTGACGTTCGTTGCACCGACATTTTTCTTGCGCATAGGATCTTTTCAAAAGTAATTTCAAGTCATGGCTTGGTTCTGTGGTAGAATATTTGATATCCACTCAGAGTACCTGGTTTCGACTCCTGCTGGGATCCGGATTTCTATTCTTTGCATACGTCGGGTTCACGTGGCTGATGCCGGATTTTTTCGGACATGCACCCGCTTAAATTATCAATGTCTGTTCTCGCCGTTCCTGGGTCAATCCATTGTGAATCACCTGTGCCTCATACCAGCATCCCGCGGCCCGTGGTATATGCCCGGTATGTGCCGCACGTGACTGGAAAGATTTTCGCGCTACTCATACCACCATATCACAACCAGACAGCCATGTTCGTCTTATTTCCGTACCCACCTATGCCAATTTTGGTTAATGTCAACTTAAGGAGGCGACCACGAGAGCGTCAAGACGTAGGCGGCTAGATAGAGAAATAGAGGCATTTATAGATAGAGATAAGAAATGCTTTGCGTTTAAAATAGAAATAGGAATGGGGATACCTAGATCTAGCTCCACATCGTAGCTTATCGCATTGAACTTCGTCTGCGGGGTGCACTTGCAAAGCAATTTGCAGTCGTTGTCGCTTTTATATTCCTTGATGTCAAGCACGTGGCCAGCTTCGTGCAAGCGGTGACCCTTCTCTAGAGCAAACGCATGAAAACGCGTACGCCGGCTGGTCAAGCCTTGAAAGCCGCAACGCAATGTAACTGGCATCGCCATTAGTGCACGTGCGCTGTCAGTACTCGCCTTCCCACCAGGAGCCCAACAGTGAGGAGCAGCGAGTTTGGCAGTTAAAATACAAAGATGTTTATTTTACAACACTTTCGCCAATCGGGCCGGTCTCATTTGCAGTCCCAAAAGGGAGGAGGCATCGTGCCTCTGGTGCGCCTCCAAGCGAAAGCAAACGCATAAAAGCACAGCACCACGCAAAGAAGCCTAGTCGATTGACGTTCCGACGGTGCTCCTGGGTGTGAAGACATGAAAAGAACATGTGTCATCCTTTCTTGGTGACTTGGCGACCATTGAATGCTGCCACGACCGCAAACGACAGCGGGGGAGTCTCCCTGGAGCCCGACGAGTGGCCCCGTTATCTGAACACATGTCCGACAGTCGAACGCTTCGTGCTTTGTTCAAGAAACACTGTTGCTGCCGCTTCTCTTTGCCTTGGGCGACAAACGAAACAGCTTACAGCTTGCGATTGTCTAAAAAGAAACGCCGCCGCTACTACTTGAATACGTTGCCGAAAGTAGCGGAGCCTTCTTTGCGTCGTCTGCTTCACATGCCAGTGCTTTCGCTGCCGCCGATAGGGGCGCTTTTTCGGGAGGGGCGCCGCTGGCGCCGTCTGACGGCCACCCGGTGCCTATAGGGGCCACTGGGCGCAGCGCAGTGCGGCGTTGTCTTTACGGATAAGCACCAGAAATGCATGGAGGTGTGATAGCGGCAGGCGGCAAATGCGCCAGTACGGCTTAATTGCTGACAATTTTCAGGCTAAGCATCATCAGCTAACTGCTCGGTAGTGCATGTGGCCTAGTGCAGTTGCATGCATGCTGCACCCATTTAATATGTGATAACCCAAACGCGCGGCACCACCGTTCGTGCTGCTTCTTTGTGCGATACAGCTAAGTGCGCCGCACCGATGCATTGCCTTTATGAACGAAAGCAGCTTGCCATCGCCGCACCCTTGTGCAGTCAGGAAATGAGGGGGCATGCCATCACGTATGCTTTCACGGCAAATGCGTACTTGAGATACAGGAAGCTCTGGCAGTGATGGCGTCACCTTATGTGCTACACACAACTAGGAACAATGAGCTTCACGCGGCAGCAGGCGTAACGTGTCAATGGATATTTTCGTGCAGCACATCTGGGAAAGCCGATGAGTAGTCCGCTCTTCCGCCACAGCCATTGTGTTTCGCGTCATCATTTTTAAATGCTCCATGAGAGAGAGCTGTAATTTTTTTTTTCGCTTTGCTGACATCAGTGGCGCTCATCACGAGATGCAAATTTGTAGTTGGCAGTTCGCACATAGTTAAGCAGGGTTCACGGCCAGTAATGAATGTGTTACGAGAGCTTGGGTGCGTACCAAAATGCCTGATAAAAGTACTGGCGAGCATTGCAGCTGTTTTTGACATGGCTGTGGCAAATTGACTAATTTGTTTTTTCGGAGAATTTCGCGGCACCTTGGGAGTCCGAAAAATTGGACGTTGACTGTATTCACTTACTTGTAATTTTGGCTGTAGCAAAGTATTTCTACCTTAACGTAGTTTGTGTGCAAAAACAATGGGAGCCTGACTGTCACAAGCTTTTTATGCAAAATCTGTATCATCTGAAGAAAGCAAAACCTGTATATGCATATATACACCGTATTTACTTGAAATGTAGCTGGCACCAAATTTGTGTGTGGGGTTTCAATATAAAAATGCAGCTGAATTTATTGTTACTAGGTTTTAAAAATTAAACTCCGACATGCTCCTATGTTGACAATGAGGGAAAAAAAAAAAGAGAGAGAGAGAAGTACAAGTTTATTCATAGAATGAGAAAGTTGGTCTTGTGGTTGTTCCTTTTCTTCTATTGTCCCATTTTTCTGGCTTTATGCAGAGATCCAGGCATGGTACAGGACATATACGTGACAGGCAAAGTAAAAATGTAGTGATTAGTATAGGCTAGTGAGGGCAGGAATACCCCTCAACCTGGGGAGAACAAGAGCAAAATTAACCACTGAAAAACAGGCCAACCTAGAAATACTAGTCAGATAAAAACAGATGAGTTTGTAATTACCCTCAAGAACAAATGGAACGCGTTAGAGCTTGAAGAAAATACCAACACAGAGGGAATGAATGAAACCGCAACTAGACTGATATCTGAAGCAGCAATTGAAGTTAGAGGTAAAGAACCAAGACATGAAGTAAGGAAACTATCCCAAACCACAGAAGATTTGATCAAGAAACGACTCCGGATGAAAGTGACTAACTAGAGATGTAATATTTAATTTGCTAAGCTAAGAAAGATGACCAGCGCAAAGAAGGTCGGCAACATAAGGAATTATAATGCCAAAGAGATGAAGACAGCAGCATCAAAATAGTTAAAAGTGAACTCTGTTTAGGAAGGACCAAAATGCATGCAACAGAAGATAAGCAGGGCAGTGTTATTAGCAATTTCAGTGGCACAGTGAAGATAGCAGAAAAGTTCTGCTTGGAGCTGTTCAGTTCGCGGGTCATTCATCCATGCTCAGATGAAATCAAAGTATAGAACAAGACACTGAAGTTAGAAAGGCCATTTGAGGTATGCTCTGCAGAAAAGTGGCTGGAGAAGACAGTGTACAGTTGAACCTCTTTATAGGAGACATGCATCGGGGAGGAATTCTTGTCTTTTATATGAGGTGTCTCATGTAAGCAGGGTACCACGTTTGCATTTTCTTATCAACCCCTATTTTAATGTTGGCCCACTGGTGTCTCTTATACCCATTTGTCTCTTACATCAGTGTCTCTTATAAAGGGGTTCGACTGTAATAGTCAATGTAATCAAAGATGGAACGGATTGTATGTCAGAAACTTGTGACTTTCTACCCTCAATTACGAACCCATCAGCTGACTTTTGATATGATAGAAAATATATATGAAGGTCACAGGATAAGAGAAACACTAGACTTAGCCTAGAGACCAAGTTGATTTTAGGAAGGGATACCCTACAGTGGATCACAGCCACGTGATCATTCAGATAATTTAAAAATCTGCTGAGTACAGCCAACCTCTATATACAACTTTCGTAGACAGCGAAAAGGCACTCGACTCGAAAAGATATCAGCAGTCTTGGAAGAATTGCATCACCAAGGAGTACTTTAAACAAATAAATACCTTAGCCGACATCTACAGATACTCCACACCACAACTAGTTTGCTTCTTCTCAACAGAGCAATAAAATTGCAATAGAAAAAGGGGAGAGACAAAGAGATGCAATCTCACTAATGTTGTTTAGTGCCTGGTTGTTGAAGCATTGAAACAACTGTACAGGCCATAAATACGAATAAAGATTAACGGAGAATATCTTATCAACTTATGATTTGCAGATGACATATTGCTTTTCAGTGATGATGGCGATGAATTGCAACAAAACGGGGACGTAAATACAAGAAAGTATAAAAGTACAACTAAAAATAAAATGCTGAAGGCAAAGGTAATGATCAATAGCCTGGCAAAAGAAAAAGCGTTCACGTTTGGCAACCAAGCCTGGTAGTCTGTACGAGACTTTGTATACTTATACAGTGAAATCTCGATACAGTGAATCTCAAGGGACCGCTAAAAATCATTCGTTATTTTGAAAAGTCGTTGTAGTGAAAGTATTAAAAATTTACGCAAAAATCGTAAACGCAACAACGTCAATCGCCTACCTGTGCATCCACGATCGCGTTGTACTCTAATAGGCTGAAATATTACGAAACCAGTGCACATTTATTCGAGGAACAGCGCGATCTTAGCCTGATGGGTGCATCTCGACTGCTGCGAGATGAACTCTTAGGCGTGCGCATCCTTCTTACGCACTTCGAAGCATCGGCGTTAGATATCGATTGTTCGCATTGGTTCGCGCGCGCTGCGTAAACGTCGTCTTCGCTCTCGTCGCCGTTTCCTTATGACGACAAATGATATGGATCTTATCGGTCGCCAGCTAAGCCGACGTGCATACTTCGTCGTCGCACTGTGCGTAGTGTTCAAACGTGTTTGAAGCATGGACGGGTTAATCATTGGCGACTTCATCCCATAGGTCACTCGCGTCGCACTTTTCACTGTCGCCGCATTCCTATCGTGCTGCTTCCGGAGCTCATCGTGAACGTACAGCCACCAATCCGTAGGCGAGAAAACAGCTGTGTAACAAGCGCGCTGGTAAAGCTGCCCGACGAAACAAACGCACGCGGCAAAACTTGGCGAAACGCCGAAGCCTGCGGCGAAAAACAAGTGCAGGCGATGGCGATAGGGCTACCGCACATTTGCCCTAGGGCAGGCGCGAAGAGCAATACGCGGGCGTTCTGATGATAATGATGATAGCGGCAGGTACTGAGCTGGGCATTGTTTCTACGGCCGCGAGTAACTTTTTGAAATTGCTATTCGTTATTTTGAAGTGTTATGGATATACAAGGGCGATTAAATTCGATACGTTATTCTGAAACATTCGGTATTCTGAAATTCGTAGTAGTGAAACATTTTTACATTAAACTAATGGGCATTTGGAGGGGGATTTTCGAAAAATTTGTTAATCTGAAAAAATCGTTAATCTGAGGTTCGCTATAACGAGATTTGACTGTAGTCTGGTACAACTCTAGAAGTCGGCAGCATCTGTTCCTCAAACGTGTATGCACGCAAGCTTGCATTAAAGGCCAACTCAAGCGATTTTTTTACCGTGTCAGGGTAATGGTGCTTTTATGTTCCTGAGACACTCTTGTCATGCGCCCGATAGCTGAAATGCTCAGCAAATTCGAAAATAATTTTTAATAAGCAAAAAGGCACAATACCGAAACCCAACCGAGTGTACTGTCTACGTATGACATAGTAGTTTGTTACGAACCGGACGTCGTGCAAGGCATGCCGGTCCCGCCGGGGCAGAATATCGCACGCTCCTTCACAGAGAACAGAAAATCGCGCGCCAAACCAGCGAAGCGCCGGCCAAACACCGTCGCCTTGTGGCCAGCACAATATACGCTGTAGCGGCCAAAGTTAGCGAATCCATCGGCTGCGTCACTTCCGTCGACCGGCAAACCAACACGTCACATACGCAATGTTGCCAATAATTGTGGGAAGACTGGGTGGGCGTTTGCAGACAATTCATTTGCAAACAATCAGCGCATCTCTCAAGCTTGAAATTTGGCATAAATGACGGAAATGTGCCAAGGAACGTACCCAACGAATTTCATTGAGATCCATTGACCTCGAAAAGTCGTTGGAGTTGGCCTTTAATGGGCACGCACTTCTGAATAACGTCATGAGCTGGACGTCCGGTGACAATGACACAGTCTTCACTGAGTTGCCATGAAAAAACGCAGTGATGCAAAGATCTTTGAAAACAACAAGCAGGACCTTCTGCCTCCTAGGGCATTTTCTTGGCATCAGGGGATTCCCGTGTTGGGAGGGCATCTTGCTTTCATAGAACTGAAGGGCAGCCAGAAAACTGAGATAGCACTAATTCAAGGTGCACATGTGGCACTTTTATAAGGACTTGGAGCACCGTTCCTGTCCAGGGATCGGTGTACGATGATGTATGCTTGAGGCACAACATGTGGTAGTGTAAGGTGCATACCTGCATTCCAATAACTAACGTAAGACTCGCCAGATTACCCACACGATACAATCTAATAACCAGGTCGATCACAACGCTTGTCATGGCTCCCTCGTAAACCATACATTTGTGGGGAACAGTACAGAAAAATTGCTTCATATCCTGTTGTTGGCAGTAAGCACAAAATCCTTTCGAGGAATCACTCAGCCACTTCTTTTAAAGTGCTTCATCCTTTCAAAATGAAAAAACTTGCCCCATGTTTTCTGTCTTGTACTTGCTTGAACATATAGGCACACAGCATTCATTTGGCATGTGGAAGCCTGCATGCCGCAGAAAGGGCATTAGTGGAACGAGCACAGAAGCAGCTTGCCCGATGAACTAGCCACATGCTGCAAGAAAGATAAGTGCTGCTAGAAGACGACGGGACAGAAATTGCCAGTACGAGGACACAGCAGGACACTTTCTTGAAAGTTTTTAGGAAGTGTCACAAGCCCACAACGCACCACCGCTGCAAACTTTTCTTTTTTCTCCCTCGGCTTCTTGTTGATTTGCTCCACGTCCCCTCCTCCTTTGGTTTACCCTCATCACTCTCCCTCCAGCTGGCGCTCCTTTGTTGTGAAGTGCACCTTCTGCCTCGTTTGACGGCGGGATTTTCCGGCAGCCACGTTATAAACCGGTCTGTCATCTTGGGGGACTGCACACTAAGAGGCATGCGTGTACACGGAGTTCTATGGGAGGGTAAATGGGAGTCAGAAAAGACCGTCTTATAGCCGGTCCTGCACTATAGCCAGTTACATTATAAGTGGTCTGTACTGTAGTTCTTTCATCTGCTCATTTTATTTTACGAGTCTGGAGTTATTCATGTGCCTGTTTTGCTACCCAGGTGATGTTCAATGGACACACAGGCAGAAAAGTGAATGCCCAGATATTCTTGGGGCCTACTTACTATCAGCGGCTGAAGCATATGGTGGATGACAAGATCCATTCTCGAGCCCGAGGTCCTGTCCAGATTCTTGTGCGGCAACCCATGGAGGGTAGGGCTAGGTAAGCACCAATTAGATGTGCCCACAACTTCTTGTGTGCTTCTACTGTAGTAGGAGCATGCGTACAATTGAAAAAAAACAAAATGTCACCAAACACATGGCACAACAAAAACCATTAACGATGACGGTGACACCGCCCGAGTGCCGCCCGTGGTGCCCATTGAAAGTACTACAGTTAAAACTCGATTTAGCAAATTCGAGTAGTTGTTATCTAATCGAACTGTTGAAGCTTTTGTGGCACTGGACTCAATTTAACGAAGTTTTCTGGGGAAAAAATGAACAAAAATGCAGTGATTTCTTTCCAATTTTTACGCCAACTGTTTTTCTTCAGACATGTGCTGTTGGATGTGCACTGTAAAGCTATTGCGTTAAAGCATGTCGCCACCCTAGTCACGACACTATTTTGACGAGGCTTCACACCACAGTCGGTAGCTCTTTTACTTATCCAGTGGCGCTGGGTGGTAGTGGTTTGTTGTCCTTGCAGATACTTCCGCAGAAACACGGGGGTTGCTTTCATTATTAAATGGTTTATGACACTGATCGTCTCCTTGGAACTTTCTTGCTCTGCCTGCTCGCATGTTAGCTGCACTCGTTCTCCGTCTTTGAATATCGGCAGCTCGTCGTAGCTTCACGTGACCGTCTATCTTGCCTGTATCGCCCAGACATTGGAGGAATTCATGCTCAGGCTTCCCTCGCAGACTTTTCGCATGCGTAGGCGTGTAGTGGCAAATAAAATGCCGCGGTAGGTTTCAGTTGACGCTACGTTACAGTTTTAGATTTTGAAGAACTGAAAAATTTCTTCCATGATTTTATGAACTTCCTGATTTAAGGAAATAATTGGAGCACCCTCATCGCTTTGTTAAATCGAGTTTCAAGTGTAGTTGATTTCGTTGCTGCTGCGTTTGGACAAATAATTGAATAAGTGACATACACAATTTGGGCATGGACACAGCATTTTCTCTAAATTGCAGTTAGAGTGACTTTTGCGAGCCAGCTAAGCATTTGAAGTGATATGCAATAATGAAACTAATCCTAAGACACAACTACGCCAGTGGAGCAGAGCCTGGCGAAAATGAAACCTTTCGGCCCCCCTGCGTCGTCAAGGGTCAAGTTCTTTTTTCTATGAACCCAACAGAGATGCACAATTAGCATTTTATACCGTCTGTTGATTCACTGCAGTGATCCGTTTTTAATATGGGTAATTAGAGTACTGTTAATTATGTACTGAGGCCTCACTAAATAATATTCGGCTAGTGCAAACCTGTATCTATCTAATTTCTCGATTACTAAAGTGCTGCTGCACATAATCTGGATGTTGTAGATGTTCTCAAGCATTAACCTTTCACTCTAGCATATATTGTTGTTTGCCTTTACTGTTTCTTTAACTACTGAATGCCATTTCTTGTGCCTGTGTGGCACTGGTATCAGATGCTGAAGGAATGACACAGCTTCCTCGAGTACATCAGAAAACCCTACATTATGGGGCCTCAGAAAGGCACTATAAGCTCATTTCTGAACACACAACACAAACCTTTTTCGTGCTAGTCTGCTCATGAGGGAAAAGTGTGTTAAAGGGAGTGTGTGGCATTTAATGAAGTAAACAATGTGGCTATGTTTAATTCTGAATTGGTGTTTTTTACTGCAAGCATAAACTTCTGATACGCAGGGATGGTGGCTTGCGTTTTGGCGAGATGGAACGCGACTGCCAGATCTCACACGGAGCAGCCCAGTTCTTGCGTGAACGCCTGTTTGAAGTGTCAGACCCGTACAGAGCACACATCTGCAATCTTTGTGGCCTGCTGGCCATTGCCAACCTGCGCAACAACACCTTTGAATGCAAGGGCTGCCGAAACAAGACACAGGTATTGGTAACCTTGTGCACCTGCTTTATTTATTTTAACTGATTGACCTATCGGTCTTTCCATTTTTCTTTTATTTAGTGCTATTATCTTCTTGCTGAAATCTGGATTTACCCTTATGGTGGTGCAAAAAATAAGGCATAGAACTGATACAGAGGTGCGGGCCGATATGTGACTGTTTTTCATTATCTTAGATGCGTGGCTGATAAAATTTCTACTCTAAGTACTTAGTGAGCAAATTAATTCAGGGTGTCTACCAACCTGTAAAAGTCTGGGAATAGGCATCACATTTCTGATAAACCTGGCCAGGTCACGGAAACTGACGGCAGTCTGTACGATTGTCATGGAAATAATCTTTGCTTTTGATCAATGCTTAAAAAGTTGCTCCTTTGGCAGCAACCACAGTGAACAGCTAAGCAGAAGTGTAAAAAAAAAAGGCAGTGCTACAGATGACACAGCATGTTTCAATTCCCAAGCACGATGTTACTCGTGCTGATAAATTTGTGCATGTTTGTCTTAGCCACGATCCTGACTCGGCCTGAAGGCATCCTGGTTAGGCATTCTGGTTGAGCTTCCATAGAGGAGTATTTAAACAAAGGGAACACACTGGCCTCTGGGATTCCTCCACGGAAAGCTGTTGCCTCCTCATATGGCCATGGTGGTACCCCGCTGACTGTTGCCGCCACACATTTGAGAGCGCTCTAAACACAACCCCCAGCTTTCATTACAGGTGTAAGAGAACCTGTGTCGCACCCCAAGTATCCCAGAGAAATAAAATGAAAACGTGTGTGCCCGTTATGTGGGGAAAAAAACAGAAATCCGTTTTTGGGATGTTGTCATTGGTTCCAACCAAAATGTTACAAGCCCAATAAGTAGGGATGGGCGAATATTTGGCCGCTTCGAGTGTTCGAATTCGCTTCGACACGAATTTAGATTATTCGAAATTCAGAAGTACAAGTCGAACCCGTTTATAACGAACTCGAAAGTGCCGCGAAAAGTGGTCGTTATATCAGTAGTTCGTTGTACGTGGACTCGCCCTCAAAAACGCGCGCATAGCGAGCAATCCGCTATTTTTTTGCGAACTTTTATTTAAAAGCGCTAAAAAGCCCCTCCAGTGACAAGCCTTGCGCGTCGTCCACGAGTACCGCCTTTGCAATGAACTGACACCTTTTCATTGAAGCGCGGCCACGTGCAGCCGATCATCCCTGGCTAGTCGCCTACTCGGCTCGCGCCGTCACTGCCGGGCCGCTTGCTGTATTGTGCGCGTTTATGCGCTGTTTGTGCCCTCTTCACCTCGTACTGTGCACGGGTGCGGCGAGTAGCCTGTTCGTTCAACGCGGCGAAGACAAGCATTTTGCAAGCAATGTGCACTCTATGTCTCCGCGTTGCTCTGCCGGCCCTGCGCGACGAGGCGCGGCGCGCCTGGGATGTCGCCTAATATCGGCCTTTCTCGGTGCCGGTGCCGCTCACACAAGTGATATCTCGCACGGCGCGGCGGCGGCGAACTTGCAAACGGCAGCATCGCGCGCTTGTATACTGCGTGTGCCGCGGTCAATCCGAACAGTTTACGCCACACGTGCAGCCGAGCCGATAGGTGACTGTGATGAGGTTGGCAGCGATAAGCCATCATTTCACGAGTATCGCCGGCCGGCACATAGGCTTCTTCTGATGTTTACCCGCGAAGGTCTCGCCGCAATCGCGCGGAAGTCGTTATCAATGATCGACCGGTCTCTGCCGTAACCGAAAAGACGAAAGACGTTTTGCGGCACATTGTGGCGTCAACGCCGTGAACTTTTATGCGGCGAAAAGTTATCACGGTCATCGCTTATTGCATTTTATGGCTTCTTGCATTCCAAGGCATAGGTTCATCGTAGGCGGTCGTAGATGCAGAGGACGGTGCCAGAAAAGGTTGCTGTGAGAAAGCTGCCCCCTATTTATTTCTTTTTTTATTACTGCCACTGAAGAAACGCCTGGAAAGTGAACCACCTCGCTCGCAGCGTCCGAAGTCTGCATACGGCGCTCGCCGATATCTTTGCGGCGAGTAAACTAGCGGGGCACGCGCGAGCACGCCTCTCTCATGCTTTAGAAAGCCTGTTTTAACTTTTTTTAGCTTCGTATGTGCCATATTTTTACCGCGACCGTGTCTGAAGTGTTCGTTGTAAAAAGCCTTGAAAAATGTTCGCTATATGTGGACGCAGTTTCAATGGGTAGCATAGGAAAATCGTAAGTGCACCGAAATATGGTCGTTATAACCGATAGATCGTTATTAATGGGTTCGACTGTGTTCGAAATGGAGGAATTTATGTATATTTGAGCGCATCTATATGTAACGCCCCTGTAGAAGTGGTTTCACTGCAGCGGAAGGCTGGTGTGCTGTGAAACCACCCACCCAGGGGAAATCCGTACTGCCGCGACGCCACACTTCAAGGTTGAATGTACAGGCATGAGCAAAAGTGTACAGACCACGGGATTGCGTGGCACCTGCTGCGGTGCGCATGCGTGTCCCGTCGTATCAGGTGGCCTCTCATGTCACCCTGTCTGACGCGGTTATGGCGCTCGTAGCCAAAACGACAACTGGGTACCGCTTTAATTGCTCCATCGAAGCAACATTTGCAGCAACTAACGAGGAAACCAGACGTAATAATGATTCAAGGAACACAGAGCGAAGTGACACCAAGACTCCCAGGCTACCGGTCGCACGACAGCCCGCCGAGCGAAAGGGACAGGTCCAAGGGCAAGGGCAGAGGGGTCTGCACCTTTGTTAGGAAAGGGATCACCTTCGTGGAACACGAACTGATCGGCAGAAGCGCCATCGAACACTGCACGGTGGAAGTAATCACGGGCAAGAAGAGGAAGCAGAGCACTTTCCTGGTGAACGTCTACAGCAATCCGTCTCACGGACAACAGAAGTTCAAGGCACTACTCCACAAGGCGAGCAGAGTCGCGCGGAGCAATACGCTCTTGGTGTGCGGAGACTTTAATGCTCCGAGCCAAGACTGGGGCTACCACAGGACGACGGTCAAGGGAAGAGAGCTGATGCCACCGACGTAGGACTGAACCTAATCACGGATCCGGCCTTTCCCACCAGGATCGGCACATCAGTTACGAGAGACACCACTCCGGACCTTACCTTCGTCAAAACCGACGGAGGATCGAGAGAAGCGAAATGTAGAGACACGGGCCAAGAGCTGGGCAGCGATCACTACATCGTAGAGGTCGTCGTACCGCTCGAAGGCCAAGGCAACACCGGCACAAGGAAGCATCGCATTACGGACGGGAACGCCTTTCGAAAGGCACTACCCGCGGTGCAACGGGACATTACGGATATCGAGCAATGGGCGGCTAACACTGTTGAGACGACGGAAGGAGCCACCAAAGAGCTGGAGACGGACGAACGGATAGACAAGATGGACAGTCGGCTGGCCCACTTGATAGAAGCCAAGCAGTCCATAAAGGCGAGGTGGCCAAAGCAACGAACCAACCGAAGTCTAAGCAAGAAGATTGCCGAGCTCAACAGGCAGATCGAGGCCCATTGCAGGGTGCTATGCACCCAACAATGGAACGAGGCCTGCAACGAAGCCGACAGACAGCTACACAAGGGCAAGACGTGGAACATGCTGCGGCATCTCCTCGACGAAGCAAAGACAAAGGGCCACCAACACAACAACCTGGCCAGGATCCTACACAAGGCAATCTGCGAACACGGGGAGGACGAGGTCAAGCGGCGCTTAGACGCCAAGTACATACCGACCACCCCTACGGAAAGCCACCCGTACTACCTAGGCAACGAGAACGAGACGCTAGATCGAGACATCGAGACGTGGCAAGTCAGAGCTGCACTGCAGGATCTCAATGGCAGGTCCGCCGCGGGTCCCGACCGAGTGACCAAGAGAGCACTCAAGAACCTCAACGAAGAGGTCATCGAAACGCTCACGAACTTCTACAACAAGTGCTGGCAAGATGGAAGGCTTCCGAAGCAATGGAAAGCAGCGAAGACAATCCTCATCCCCAAGCCTGGCAAGCCGCCTAACATAGCGAACCTCAGGCCGATCTCACTCACTTCGTGCGTGGGAAAGGTCCTCGAGCACGTTCTGATGAACAGGTGGCAGCGTTACCTGGAAGAATCGGAGCTTTACCCACATTCCATAATCGGGTTTCGGAACAAGCTCGGAACGCAAGACGCCATGATCTTACTGAAGAGCGAAATCATCGACGATATGACGGGCACCAAGGACAACTGAGCTATACTCGGGCTGGACCTGCAGAGCGCCTTCGATAAAGTGAGGCACTCGGCTATCCTGGCCCAAGTATCCAGGCTAAACATGGGCAGGAGGACATACGAGTACATCAAAGACTTCCTGACGGAACGGACCACCGAAATCTGCGCGGGAGACCTGCAGCTCGAAGAGAAGAAGCTGGGCAGCGTCGGAACCCCGCAGGGTTCGGTGATCTCCCCGTTACTCTTTAACCTCGTGATGATCGGGGTGGCCAACCATCTAGAAAGAGTAACGGGAGTCCGACACACCATCTACGCCGATGACGTTACGCTATGGGTGCCGGGAAGAAGCGACGGACACATTGAGACAACGCTGCAAGAAGCGGTCAACGCCATCGAAGAGCAGCTGGACGAGTCTGGGCTCGTCTGCTCTCCGGCCAAGTCAGAGCTGCTGGTGATTCCACCGAAAGGAGCGGGCAGGAAAAGAAGAAAAAAAATATGGAAGTCAAGTACGAACGTCCCAAGTTCACGATTAAGACGGCGGGAGGACAAGTAATACCGGAGGTCGAGAAAATTCGAGTGCTCGGGCTGCTCATCGAGAGAAACCGAGTCAACGGTGAACAAGCTCGCGGGCAAAGCGGATGCGGCAATGAGGCTCATCAAGAGGGTGTCCAACAGAAGAGCGGGGATGAAGGAGGAGAGCCTGACTAGGCTCGTTCAATCCTTCGCAGTGAGCCACATAACGTACGTGGCCGCCTTCCACAACTGGAGGCCGAGTGAACGTAACAAGATAGACGCTACCATACGCAAGGCGTATAAGGCGGCACTCGGTCTTCTCGGGAGCACGAGCACCGAAAAATTCATGACGCTGGGAGTCCACGACACGCTGGACGAAATAGCCGAGGCACAGAGAACGGCGCAACTCGAGCGTCTGTCTGAAACGAGAATCGGACGACACATACTGCGGGACCTCGGCCTCGAGCCGAAGGAAGGCAAGCAGCAGAACAACGTAGCTATACCTGATAGCATCAACAGAAAGCTCAAGGTCTGCCCGATCCCGAAGAACATGAACCCCGAGCACAACAAGGAGCGAAGGTTGGCGAGGGCCAAGGCTCTCGTAGACCTCCACGCCAGAGAAGAAGGCGCCGTCTACGTGGACGCGGCGGAGTATCAAGGGAGCAGCGGCGCATACGCGGCGGTAGTCGTCGGAGCATCGACGGGTGCAACGAAGACTGCAGCGGGCGGGCGTACTCGAGAAGCGCACCGGGCGGAGGAGGTGGCCATCGCCTTGGCCGTCTCCAACCCCGGATGCGCTACGGTGCTGTGTGACTCTATAACGGCAGTCAAAAACTACGCCAAGGGTAGGGTATGTAGCGAGGCCGCGCGCATACTGCAGCGCAAAGTCGGAGACATCGGACGCAAAAGTGCTGTGCTAATCAAGTGGTTCCCGGCCCACATGGCCAGTGACGTGTCGGAACGCGAACCACAACGAGACGGCCAACGCGGCCGCGCGAGGACTAACCAACCACGCGGCTGCAGATACGGCTGACTCAGAGTGTTGGTCGCGGTACAGTGCCTAAGGACAAGATGACCACTTTCAACGAAATAGTGAAATGGTACAGACTGAACAGACAGACTGTGCCGCCACCTCACCCGGGGCTTACCCGCAAGGAGGCAGTGTTGTACAGACAATTACAGACAGGGTCACCCCGGTGCTAGCTAAGCACGTGTGTACGAGAGTGACCTGTGTAGACTGTGTGCGAAGAAGAGAGCTACCGCGGCTCACATCCTTTGGGACTGTAGCGTAAATCCGAGAGAAGCCAGTGAGAAGACGACGATCCCGCCGCAGCTAGAGGCTGCAACGAGGATCTACGATCAAGACACACAACTCAAGGCCGTCCAGCAGGTCTCGGCAGCTCTAGAGAGGCAGCGACCGCGAGCGAAACCGATGAGAAGGGGGGCGGCGGCCCTCTCGGACCCGCGGAAGTAGCCAGGGAGCAAGACCTGACGTAAAGGGCGCGTCGCGATGAAAGCTCGTCCTCCCTGCGTGGAGGGAGCCTAATCGTCTCTGCAGGCGTTGTCAAAAAAAAAGTGTTGTCTCTCTCGAATCTTTTACAATCTTAAGAGCCGTTTGCATCGCGTGTCAAAGTGATCGTCTGCTCTCATCGCTTGCAGTGATAACGGAAGTAGGGCATCAGGCTAAGCGTGCTGAGGATGGCCACACAGAATTCCTGCAGCCGAAGGCTTCAACCTATACCTCTTTTTGTGGCTCGGCAACACCGTCGTTCAGGGGTTAAATTATCAAGCGGAATCATCTCGGATATAAAACGCATGCCTACGCACTAGCGACCGACAGACAGCTTTCTTGTCGGTGCAAGCTGGCGCAAAAGGCGCTTCCTCGCGCCCTCATAGCCGTTTCTGATGGTTTCCATTTCCGTAATCTATCTTGTTGCACATACAACAGAAAACTAGACTTTTACAGCCTGCTTGCACTGTGTAAATTTACGTGAATAATTACTTTGTATTAAACACCTTTACTGCCAAGAGCGTCCTATGCAGCAATAGATGTCTCAATTAGGCTTAACTAGGCGTAATTTGCATAATTCTGCGACAAACTCGAGTACCTCGGGTGGGCGTAGTTCTAAGTCACACACATTAATCAGTAATAACAATAGTTAGTCAACGCTAATTAGATTTAATTTAGCCTAATGAGACTGTACTCGGTCCGGAGTAATTATTATCTTCTGGAGCTTGGATTCTCTGATCTCGGGGAATTCGACTTCAATTACTTTGGTTGGGTTTAATTAGGTATTGTTTAATTAGACCTAATTATGCTGCGATTAGATAGACGAAGACATGATCAACCATGCTTAATCAGATTTATCTATACTTACCTTGGCGCTGCCTAATTAGCTTAGTTACGCGTAATTAGCGTAATTATGTCACGTGAAACTCCAGTATCTGGGGTGTGTTCGGTTGGATCTCAGGCTAATTAATCGGGCATAATTATTCGTCTTAACTAACACTTATTAGACCTAAACGAGCTTAATTAGTATGGAGTCAGTAAGGAGTTATTTAGTATCTTCCTGGGCTTGGCTTCTCTGGGCTCATGGGGAAGTCGACTTGGATTAATTGGCCACGATTAGCTTTGCCTTATTGAGGCTAATTTTGCTCGGCTAAATTAAGGGATACCATGATCAACTACGCCTAATTAGATTTGTCTATCAGTGGTGGGAAACCTGCGCCAATCTGCGCCATATGGGAATTACTGCGCCATACTGCTCCACAAGGGTCTTTTTTGTCAAATTTGCGCCATTTCCGCGCCACAAGGTGGTTTTGGAACCGACAGGGCGCATCGTGAGCTGAAGCACGTGATGGTCGCCATCTTGTGCACTTGCGCTGCTCAAGGAGTACTTCAACCTCTTTGGCACTGCAGCATTTACTGGCGCAACAGCCGTGGTGTTAGCCTACGCAATCCAATTCAATATCAGTGGCAACGCTGCATCGTTAGGTTTCCGCAAGCAGTGCGCAATCCTCGATGCTCTAACGGTTCTTGCAGCGGACAGAGGTGCATTTTGGTTGTCTCCTAGTGAAAGCGTGTAGTATGGTTACAACAGCGCCACAATTGGTGTATCGTACGCGTGCGTTTATCGTGAAAGCGCCAATGCAGCGAGGTTTCTTGGTGCACGACCTGCAACGCTCCGCAACAGCGAGCTGCTATTTTGCTTCTACAAAGCGGTGTGCGCTTGACTATATATCGTCCCGCACAACGATCGGCTGCTAAAAGCGTGCAGTAGGCTTCGCTGCGCGACACGTGTGCCCGAGCGCTTGTCGGCGTCGGTGGCCGCCACCTCGCCTTCGTTGTTGCCTATGCTTACCCGTAAAGGCATTGCACGGAAGTCGGAATCATTCATCGACCGCGCTTCTCAAAAAGACTAAAAATATTGTGGCGTCGGGAAGTTGAGCGCCGTGGTACACTTTTATGGCACAATAAGCTGTCGCGGTACGCAGTGTACGTAGGCGCAGGAAGAACCAGGCATTATGCTCTATGAGACGCGGTCGGGAATTCGTCGTCGTAACTACGTTTTAACCGTTAGTACGTTTAAAGTGGTGACTTACAGTCAAACCTCGTTAATGCGTACCCGCTTTAAACGTACTAACGGCTAAAACGTAGTTGCGGCGAATCCCCGACCGATTCTCATAGAGACTAATGCATTCGCTGACCGCATAAGCCCGTAGTGCTCCGTCTTAATTACGCCTACCGGTTAGTGCGTGCGTACCGCGATAACGTTTTGTGCCATAAAAGCTTACTTCGCCGCTGAACTTGCCGACACCAAAATGTGCCGCGAACGGTTTTCCGTCATTTCGAAAAGCCCGGAATCGGCCGATCAATTATTCCGACTTCCGCGCATTGCGTCGACGCCTTTGCTGGTAACCATCGGGAAAGAACGAAGGCGATGTGGCGACCACTGAAAACGCGCCGGTGTGACTTATTGCCGACAAAAAGCCTTATCACAGTATCTTCAGCTATCTGCTCGTGCACACGCCTCTAATAGCCGGCGACTACCTGAGCGCGCTGGGCCGCCGATCGCTGCTGCCTCGTTGTGCGGGACCGCGTTCACCGCGCACCGCTTTGCAGAAACGAAAGCAGCTCGCTGTTTGCAGAGTTGAGCGTTGTGGGTCGCGGGTACCGAGAAACCTCGCTGCATTGACGTTATCACGGTAACCGCACGCGTACGGTACAGTAAGCGTAGCGTTGTTCTAACCATAGGCGTGCGCAGGGTTCCCCTTCGGGGGGGGGGGGGGGGGGCGAAGGCTTGTCGCAGCGCCCCCCTTCCCTATTAAGTCAATGTATGGGGCCGACTTTGCGCCCCCCCTTCTTAGGTGACTAGGGGGGGGGGGGGGCGGCCGCCCCCTCTGCCCCCCCCTCGTGCGCACGCCTATGGTTCTAACCATATTGCACGCTTTCATAAGGCGACAGTCCGAACGCGCCTCCGTCCGCTGCCAGGACCGCTAGAGCATCGCTTGCAGAAAGCTCGTCATCGTCGCGTTAACACAACAGGTTTCACGCCGCATCTGTGCATGGTCTGAAGCAAAGTGGGCGCAAGCGGCTCGGCACGGCGTGTACGCCGAGTAGGCGTGCAGGCAATTAACTAGCCAGTAGACGATCGGCTCACTGCGACCGTACTGCGGTTTAAAAAAACTGTGTCAGTTTTCGTAGCACATCGCGGTACACATTTATCGCGGACAGCCGATTATGTCCGTTTCGTCGCTGCGTCGGCTTCGTATCCCGGACTCCGCAGTAGTTTCGAAATGCTCCTTGGTGTCGCCACCATCGGACGATCGTGCGAGAGTGCCAATCGTTGCTGAACTTTGTCAAAAAAAAAAAAAAGAAATGGCTTTGTAGTGGGCACTTCCGGCAATATTTGCTGTGGCGTTGAATTTATTCCTTTTTTAGCGGCAATGGCGCACGTAAAGAGATGCAAATTGGTACTTGGCGGTTAATGCATACTACGTTTAGTTAATGCATACTACCAGTGGCGTAGCCAGGGGGCGGCCCACCGGGCCCATGCCCCTCCCCCCCGAAAAGTTTTTAAGCCATAGCATACAGAGCACAAAATGGCACTTGACCTCATTTGCCTGCTCGGCCCCCCAGTTCAGTTAAAGGAGGGCGAAAAAAAATTTCTGCCTACGCCCCTGCATACTACGTGCTTATTTTGTGGGCTCGCTGCCCCTGAATAAATGATTATGCAAATTGAGGGAACATTAAACTGAATTCAAGCTAAATTTTCTTCCTCTGTGTGTATCATGAAAAGCCGGTGCGTGCTCCAAACACAGAGGTAGCTGCTCCAAAAGCAGATTTTACCTGCTCCAATGGCTGCTCCAAAATGCTGGAAGGCATTCCCATCACTGTAGCTATACTTACCTCGACTCATCTGGGCTCATCTCAGCTTAACATGAAAACAGCAAGCTGGATTAGGCTTAATTAGAACCAGCTTAATTAAACCTACTTATGCTTGGCTTTACAGGTGATACCGTGCTCAACTAGGTTTTATTTGCTTTGGCTTAACTAGACTCATCTAACTTTAACTTGGCTTAACGCAACAAAGGCAAGCTGGGCTGAGAAAACTTAATTTTGTATACTTGGCTTCATCAGGTTATACGATGCTAGCTATGCTTAGTTAGGGCAATTAACCGGTGTAAAAAACGACGCGAGCCCGGCGCTTGAACCGGCCCCGCCGCAGCCGCTACGTTGAAGAACGGCACAGATTCCATGGAGCAAAGAAAGCGACAACCAGTTGTTGTTTCGGCTATGAGCGCCGTAACCGCGTCAGACAAAGCGACATGAGGCCACCTGATACGACGGGACGCGCATGCGCACCGCAGCAGGCTCCACGTCGGTAGATGGCGCGTCGAAGCATTCTACCACGCGATCACGTGGCCTGTACATATTATCTTCACCTCAATTTTTTTTAATTTAGAAGAGTTTTATACGGGCTTATATGCGCTAAGCATAGTCATTTTTAAAACATAAGGTATTGTACCAGTTATAACTTGCACCCTACTCCTGTACAAATCTTGGTACTATTTATAGTTGCTTCCGTTTCACTTCAAACCAAAAAAAAGTGCCATTCACTTGTGCCTAGTTTCAATTTTTAAACATATTGTGCATATTACATATGTACAAAGAGCATTTCTCCGTTTTCAAAGCTAGGTCCTCTTCCTCCATTCAGAAAGAAGCGTACAAAAAGCAAATGTTTAAAGTTCGTTTCGAGGCCTCCGATATGACACGTCCGCCTTGATGCTCCAGCACGCCTCGCTATTGGTCTGATCGTCGCTCCGGGAGAGTGTCGTCTGCTGCTTGCTCGTCGCGATGTCACGCCTGTCGACAATACTTCCTGACGCGTTCGCACTCGTTCTGTGTGCACTGGTCGATGATCACTTAGAGTATAATTACGCTTAAGTTTGGCACCTGCAAGTGGAACCTCAGTAATCAGATTGCGCGCCGCGAACATCGCAGACGCGCGTCTCGGACCGACTGACTCGCGGGACCCGCGGTTAGAGGTTCTGCGTATCAGCACTTGCGAACCTCGTGACGAAGACTTTGTACTCGGAACCGCGACCTAGTTCACTGCTTAGAGTCGTGGCTAGGCCTTACTCCGCTCACGGCGCCGATGTACGAGACGAATCCGAGCTTTGCGAACAAGGACATCGCGCTAGCGGACATGCGAAAGCGAAGAAGCCGCAATGTGGTTCGTCGCAAGCAACAAATCGCAGCGGCCGCAGGCTCCTTGGAAGCATGGATGGGCAAATTATGAATCATCGGCAACGACCCCCCCCCCCTCCCTCCCCCCGCCAAGCTCGTCACACAGTGCTTGGAGCACCGGTGGAAGCCAGGGGCGTAGCCAGAAATTTTTTCCGGGGGAGCACGTGCCCGGTGTGCCACCCCCTGGCTACGCCACTGGTGGAAGCGGCTGCCAGCTTGGCACGTCGGCGCCCAAAACACACGACAGTGCACGCTGCAAGCCGATTTTTCGTTATTATAAAGCTTATGCAAAATCAGCTGCCAACTAGCGTCCCCCCCCTGCGCATTACCACCATGTTGAAGGCTAAGCTCGCGCCGCGTGTGCTCATCACCGTATCACGTACGTATCAACGTCTGGCGGCTGATTGGTACGACAATACCGGCACATTTCCATGTGCCGTATCGCTCAGATTCAGGTAATTGGGATTCTGAAAAAAAAAAAATGTTTGCAGGAAACTAGCCTCCATGTCATTAGATTTCCTCGCGACCGACGAGAAGCGACATATCGTTCCGTTGCCGGCTACTGCTTTCAACTAACGTGTTTACCTTCGCCGTTCTTAAACGCGAAGTGACGACATAGGCACTCATCAGGGAACATTCTTTCGTGAACGAGACAGTTTTCGCGCCATGTGCTTGCAGGCACAGACAAAACGGCTTCGTGTACGAGCTTCAAAGCTGCATCGCGGCTATAACTCACGCATGCCTGCGCTGCTGTTAACAACATAACTTTGTTACACTGCGACAACAATTACATGCTGGACAGGCAGCTCGTGCGCGTCATCAATTCTGAGTGAAGAGACCGACTGCGCTGGAGCGTGTTGTTTGCCCTTGGTTTTCGATTGTGGAGTTAAACAAGGTGGCGTTTGGTGGGATGCTTTGCGCACGTATTACTTCACTATGCGTATTTTTCAAGCAATTCATGTACCATCACTGTCAAATTCAGAGGGGCGGTCCGGATGTCCTGACTGCCCCCCTCCTCCTTACTATTCTTTTTTAGATGTGAAGCATCTTATGGCGAAGCTTAATCCGGTGGTGGTGGTGGTGTGCCGCGTGGCCTCCCTTACTGCGCATGCGCAAACCCTTTAAAAACAATAAAAAACCTCATTTCCCCCCTCTCTCTCCTCTAGGCATCCCTCCTCGCGGCAACCACACCCTCACTGCGCATGCGCCTCCCCTCCTACGCTCCACTCTCTCTCCTCTAGGCATCCCTGCCCGCGGCGTCCACACTCCCACTGCGCATGCGCGTCCCCCCTCTCTCTCCTCGCCTACGCTCCCCCCTCTCGTCTCGCGACGCCGACGCAGGCAGCGTCTGCTAGCGAGTTTCTTGGTTGAAAAAACCGACTGCTCGCGCTGCACAACCGTTCACTGGCCACTCCGTATATATGGCAATGGATTTTGACCTGCAAGGTGGTGCCGGTGGGAGATTTCTCCTGTGCGTTGTTGAACAATAAAAATTCGCAGCGTGCGCGTTAACTAAAAGCGGACTGCGGGTCTTTGTGTCCAGTCGGAGTCTTCTGTCTCTCATTGCCCATTAGCAGCGATTGGCATGTTCCAGTAGGAAACACCGCTCCACCACTGCGTGCTTTGCGCCTCCCCAGTTTTCTCTCCTGCGCAACGCTGCGATGAGCGCCAGCGTCAGCGCCGCCGCCAGTGTAAGCGTTAGCGCCCGCTGCTTCACATCTACACATGGTTCCCTTTAGCGGGAGATGGCGTGTTTTTTTTTTTTTTTGTAAATTTCTGTCTTAAGAAGAGCACATCAGATTACCTCAAAAGCTGATTTCCTTTCGGAAAAATCCGGTGTCCATCCCTCTCTGCTATAAACTGTTATCGTATGGAACTGAAAAAAAAAATGATTTTCCGGCAAATCTGTTACATTCGATTGTGGGTGCGCTACCGATGTGCTGAGGTGGTTTCGCAAATGTTGCGTCTTGGACGCTAAACTGCCTAGCTGCAAGGGTAAGGCGACAATGGGCCCCGAAAGCGACGATGTGAACACGAATATTCTTGGCGTATCGTGTTATTTACGAGCACACTTTTCATGTTCAATTTTCATGTGCTTGAGATGAGGAATTTTTTATATATTTCTATTCTCCGGTAATTCTACGCATAACATACGACGGTTTCTACTCCGCGAAATATTTTTATTTTAAAAAGAAAAACAGGACAACATTTTATTTAAAATAAGATGCACAAGACATCAGGTTGACATAGCCTGCCCCTTTATGAAATACGCTTTGAAATGAGTCATCATCATTTTCTTGTCGCCACGGCTGTACCTTGCCGTGTCGCGCGCTAAAGCATCCTCCCAGCCATCCTACACTACACGCACGGTATCCGTAGTAAACAACGCTTTATCCGCTACACCGAAAACATACAGCAAAATTTATAACCTAGCGCAAAGTTTCATTCTCAAAAACGACAGGCTTACATGTGACTAGGTGACAAACTCGTACCTTCTTGTCGTGCGGCAGTTTTTTACACGTAATAACTAGGACACGCCGGTAACGTTTACAGGCCCTTACACGGTCGTCTGGCGTTTTTAAGGCCCGGCTGTCTGCTATCAAAGCAGATACAAGCACGAAGTTATAGCAGCGGCAGCAATACAATTCGGACACAAGCCTCCAACATGACGCCGAATCGGTAGCTTCGTCAAACCTCCGACAGATGGCAGCAATTTTGCATATGGTCTATAAACCGTTATAGGAAACGCGCACTGAGCCGGTGGCGCCGCGGTGCGGGAGTGAACGAAAGTAATTGGCGTGCTCCGTGCAGCAGCCCACCCATAAACGGAGCCGTGTCAGGTTGTTAGCGGTGCTTCGCAATGTCGCGTATGAATTGCTGTGCCGTAAATTGTGCCTATAACTATAAGAACTACGCACCTGGAACAAAGGTTTTCAGTTTTCCGCCGTGACTGTGCTTCAGAAACCGGCGGGAACACAGGATTAGTGTACGCCGCCTGAAGCAAGTGATCCCGCGGGTACGTTTATTAAGTGCATGTTGTCGCTAGTTCGCTGTGAATTTGCTCTCCACGCAAGTTAACTGATGTTTTTACCATGCTGAAGGAACCGAGGGGCAGCCGGCAAAGTGATCTCGATCGAGTCTGCAGTCTACAATTCGTTGGCGGAAAGCAATCGACAGATCCGGTGATTCTCCCTCGTACGCTGCTGCTGTTTTTCCGCCGTATCGCAGTTGGTGAACAGTAAGATTAAGGAAGAAATCCCGCATGCCAGGCAAAATGCGTCGCGGACCGCGAGAATTTAAAAATTTGTCCCCCATGTACTGCCGTAGCCCTTAACAGTACTGTGCGTGCAAGCGAAGCCGCGCCACGCCGTTCTATTGCGCTACGTACGTGACAGCTGAGATATCGCGTGCAAAGCTGGCACGTGACGAACTTACTCAAGGAATCATGCAGCCCGAGCAACGACTACAAACGGACCTGAACTACTGCACAGAAAACTTCGCGGAAATGCCACGCATTACTAAATGCAACACGTGCAGTTCGGCGACCATACGTATTAATTGTGCGCATAGCAAGGGGTTGTCTAACACATATCAGACACAAATTCCATCGTTTACTCAACAATAAGCAGGCAAAATGACAAGAAATAATGTTTACAAACATCGATGGTGACGACCTATGCTTCGAGCTTTACACTGGCCGGCCGCACGAATCGCCCTTTCAAAACACTCTGTCGCGCGTCTGTGCTACGTCACATCGAAAACATGATTGAGTCCGTCAATTTGTGTCCTTTCTCTTCGTTTGGGGCCCCAAAAGAATCATGTAACTTTCTGGAAACCTACTCGCTTTATCAAACCTGTCACCTTGACGCACACGCACATGCATACAACGCGGGCGTAGCTGACGGAGAGACGACGATTCGTAGCACGCCAGTCGGAACTGAAGTGGCCGCAAGTCGCCACTCGCGACGCTGGCGGCGCATTGGTGCAGTGGACTACTGCGCCACTTGTAGGTGCTGCACATTTCCCATAATTATTTTCCTTAAAGGAGCACTGACATCAAATTTACTCATGTCAAGATTTTTGCATCCACGAGTAGTTTCGACCCCCCTAGTAGCAATTCGCGACCCAAAACGCAACTGAGGGACGAATAACTATCCGTTTTACTGATTTATATCACCTGTCTCTAGCACGATTCAAAACGGCCGGCAAGCCCGCCATTTTTAGCGCTGGCAGCGCTTCCTCGCGGTCACCTCCAGATCGCGCCTCAGCTGACCACTTCTCCACAGAAAGGAGTGACGTGAGGCTCAGCTGCTCCGCTAACACTTCGTCTGCTAGGCGCACACGTTCAGTCATGCCTTGTCACCAGCACTGCCTTCGTCGCCTTAAAGGGCCCGTCAACAGGCTCCTACTTTTTTTTCATCATCATCAGCCTATCTACGCCCACTGCAGGGCAAAGGCCTCTCCCATGTTTCGCCAATCAACCCGGTCCTGTGCTTTCTGCTGCCACGTTATACCTGCAAACTTCTTAATCTCATCTACCCACCTAATTTTCTGTCTCCCCCCTCACGCGTTTGCCATCTCTTGGAATCCAGTCAGTTACCCTTAATGACCAGGGGTTATCCTGCCGACGTGCTACGTGCCCGGCCCATATCCATTTCTTCTTGATTTCAACTATGATATCCTTAACCCCCGTTTGTTCCCTGACCCACTCTGCTCTCTTCCTGTCTCTTAAGGTTACACCTATCATTTTCCTTTCCATCGCTCGCTGCGTTGTCCTCAGTTTAAGTTGAACCCTCTTTGTAAGTCTCCAGGTTTCTGCTCCGTAGGTAAGTACCGGTAAGATGCAGCTGTTATATACCTTCCTCTTGAGGGATAGTGGTAGACTACCATTCATGATTTGATAATGCTTGCCGAATGAGCCCCATCCCATCTTTATTCTTCTAGTTATTTCACTCTCATGGTTCGGCTCCGCGGTTACTACCTGTCCTAAGTAGACGTACTCCTTTACAACTTCCAGTGTCTCGCCACCTATCGCAAAGCGCTGTTCTCTGCCAAGATTTTTCCACATTACTTTAGTTTTATGCATATTAATTTTCAGACCTACTCTTCTACTTTCCGTATCCAGGTCAGTAATCATAAGCTGTAATTCGTCTCCCGAGTTACTCATCAATGCAATGTCATCAGCGAATCGCAGGTTACTGAGATACTCTCCATTAACTCTTATCCCTAACTCTTCCCAATATAGGGCCCTGAAAACCTCCTGTAAACACGCGGTGAATAGCATTGGAGAGATCGTGTCTCCCTGCCGTACGCCCTTCTTTATTGGGATTCTGTCGCTTTCTTTACGGAGGACTATGGTGGCTGTGGATCCACTGTAGATTTCTTGCCAGTATGTTTATATAGGCTTCGTCGATGCCCTGATTCCGCAGTGCCTGCATGACTGCTGATGTCTCCACCGAATCAAATGCCTTTTCGTAATCTATGAAGGCTATGAATAGGGGTTGGTTGTATTCCGCGCATTTCTCTATCACCTGATTGATAGTATGAATATGGGCGCGGCGATGGCGTAGTGGTTAGAGCATCAGCCTCGCATGCAAGAGGTCCGTGGTTCGAATCCCGGTGCCGGACAATTCCCAACCGGATCAAAAAAAAAAATTCGCGTGATGATGGAATTGTGTAAAAAGGCCTGGGGTGCAGCCTCACTGGCGACCACAGCCAGCAATGCACTCCCTCACCAGAGCAGGATTGGCCACCCTGGTGCAGTGCTTGGCCACTACCTCCCACTTTTTTTTAACACCCCCCCAAACAAGCTCGCCAATTCGTACAGTAGACCTGCGGCGACCACGTTTCCCGAATATTACAGCGCTGCGCGTCGCGCAGACCCTCCATTTCGAAAAACAATTCCCGCGGTGCTTTCCTACACCTGACCCATCCTCCTTGTACGCGCAGTGACGTCAAGTCGGCGATCGCCGACCTGACGTGGCACTGAGCTCGTCGATTGGTCTTTTGCCCTACGAAACAGCGCCTTGGCCCTACAGGTGATGCAGTTTCGGCCGCGCAGTACGCATTTTCATTTTCCTGTGCTGCCCTCTGCCGTTTTGTAGAGCCCGAGACTACCGGGAGAAGCGGTATTGCCAGAACGAAAGCCTCCGAGATAAAAAAGACAGTTATAGTATAGCGTTAGCGTGATAGCGGGAGTTAATGGAATATCGTTACCGTGCCGCACACGTTCGTTTTGGACAGCGCGTTATAGTTTAGTGGGATAACGTTTACGTACCCATGATGATGATGATGATGTGGTGCCGTTCCCTTTATAACGGGTCGCCGCGTGTATAGCGGCTTGGCAATAAAAAGAGACAGGGAGTATATATAAAAAAAACCCAGCTAAGGCAAAAAGAAAAAAATAGAAAAAAAAACGATTAAGGAGGATGTGAGGGATGACCTACTCTATGAAAAAAAAAGGGAAAGGGGGGGGGGGGGGGCGTTGGCACGGTGGCGTCATCTGGCACGGTGGCGTCATCTAGCGGAGGGTGAATGCATTAAAAAGAGTGAAAAGAAAAAAACTGAGAATTCTCGCCTGTATCCCCGCGCGCAGCAATATTAGTACTTTTATTTAGTAATAATAAAAGTAAATGCGTATGAACCACGCACCAAAAGCGCGAAATTTTATGTTGCGGATTTGTTTACACCGATCTTCTAGTTAGGCCTAGGGACGTTCGAAATTGGAAGCGATCACAAAAACTAGGCTAAGTTATCCGTAATACTCGGTCGTCGAAGCTACCTGAAGGCAAGCGAAGCCATTTTGCACAGTCGTTAGCTACGAAAGAAGGGGATCCGTCCCCACCAACGCTAAATTCAGTTCGAAGCGGGCGTCTAAATCCGCCGCCATGTTTTACGTACACTACGTAGACCACGCAAACACGGTAACGCTAAATCTGAAAAGTAGGGGCTTTTAGCTTGTACGTATACTTTTTTACGTTACCGTGTTACCGGTTACCGGATTGCGTTTACCGTCTTACCGGAACGCATGCTGCAGAAAAGTTTTAGCTCCTCATACGTAAACGTTTACGTGCGTGCGTAAACGTAAACCTTTACGTTTGCGCAAAACCACCAAACGGTGATGATAACTGCGTTTAAACTATACTTGATTGAGATAAGATTGAATAATTGCTTGGGCAAAATAATAAGAGAGGTTTTTAGCGTGTACAGTATCTCGGTTTACGAAAAAGGGTGTAAAAAATATCGGGTTAGCGACGATGGTGTCGACATCTTGTGACGCTTCGTGCAACCACAGTCATGAACACGTTTGTTATCATCTAGTATTTGAGGGAGAAAATGATGAAAAAGGCAACTCATTCATAATTATTTCACTGCAAGGCATTTACGCAAGGAGTAAAATGCGCGATGTTTCTGCAATAACAATTTTGTGCTTGCCTGTTTCACATTGACCCCGCTAGATGGCGCCACCTATCCAGCCTGTCGGGGGCTTTAGGCGTTTTAGGCCTCTCACGTTTACGTCGCTCTAGCTTCGGTAAGCCGACTGAAACAAGGTGATCGCAATTCGCATTCACACTACGGCTTATTTTGACTCGGCGGCAGGAGTCTCCGCAAACTGAATATCGCTCGTAGCCACGAACGAAGGTGGATTTGCGAGATAGGGCCGCAAACGTAAAAGCCTATCCGGCGAGTAGTTTACGTTCCGTGGAAAGTTTACGTTCCGTAAAGGTCCGCGCATGCGCAGATTCCTTCCGGTATCCGGTAACACGGTAACGTAAAGAAGTATAGCGGGATCGAAGTGCGCATGCGCTGTGCGCTAAAAGACCCGTAGCGTGTACCGCACGCACGCTATTTTTCAGATTTAGCGTTACCGTGTTTTCGTGGTCTACGTAGTGTACGTAAAACATGGCGGCGGTTTTGGACGCCCGCTTCGAACTGAATTTAGCCTCGGTGGGGACGGATCCACTTCTTTAGTAGCTAACGACTGTGCAAAATGGCTTCGCTTGCCTTCAGGTAGCTTCGACGATCGAGTATTACGGATAACTTAGCCTAGTTTTTGTGATCGCTTCCCATTTCGAACGTCCCTAGGCCTAACTAGAAGATCGGTGTAAACAAATCCGCAACATAAAAATTCGCGCTTTTGGTGTGTGGTTCATACTTATTTACTTTTATTATTACTAAATAAAAGTACTAATATTGCTGCGCGCGGGGATACAGGCGAGAATTCTCAGTTTTTTTCTTTTCACTCTTTTTAATGCATTCACCCTCCGCTAGATGACGCCACCGTGCCAGCTTGGGTACGTAAACGCTATCCCGGTAAACTATAACGCGCTGTCCGAAATGAACGTGTGCGGCACGGTAACGCTATTCAGTTAACTCCCGCTATCACGCTAACGCTATACTATAACTGTCTACTGTCTAAAGAGGCGTCTCGCTACTTTACCGCTAGGGAAAGGGTCGTCTCTTCGCATCGCGCTTCCTCCCTGCGCCGCTGACACGTGCTCATGTGAGGCACGAGTGCCGCTCCTCCAGTCCGGCCGTGTGTGGGGGAAGCCCTGCACGGTCGTTGGCTGCGCGCCGATGACGTATCACTGACGTCGTGCACGTTGCCGAAGTGGGCGGAATCACGACGACGGGCTACGCCTCCCCAATTCTATAGCGGAGAAGGGTGGCGAGGCCGCGCGAAAATTTGAAACCAGCTGAAACGGATGTTCTAACCCCTGTAACTTCCTTATTATTGCGCGTATTCGCAAAATTCTTGCGGCAGCAGGTTCACATAGCAAAAGTGCACATATTTCTCTCTATAACAATTTTTGGACCTCGGGGTTGTTGACGGGCCCTTTAAAAGATGTTGACTAGTGTTGAATACGACAGTCTGGAGCTTGGAATCGCCGCGATTCGCGACGTCGCGAATCATTTTTGCTTCGATCGACCCTTTGCAGAACAGAGATTCCAAAATGGACGCCGTTCCAAGCAGCAACGATAGAGTGTACTAGAAGCAACGAGGAGGTGCTTCGGCCATGCTCGCTCGTGTGTCTCAGCTACATTGGGGAGTTTTGGCGTGCACAGCATTCCGGTGTACGCAAAGGGGTCTATGGAATATCGGTATAGGGAATGCACACCAGCGGAGAAGTAGAATACGTTAGGTTTCTACAACAACAATTCTGTGCCACGGCCGGACTGGAGGAGCGGCACTCTCTTACGGCCTGCGCTTCGTGTCTAGTTCCCACCTTTCACCACCGCAAGTTCGCGGCGCTGCGGCCCAACCCTCGATAAAGTCCCTGTATGTTTCAAAAGTAGCGAAAGGTCTTGATCCAGCCGCCGCGTCCTGCGATAGGCCGGTTGGCGACACGTGACCTTTTTGCCTCCGCGCCCCGCCCAAAGGGTCCAGCGGTGGCAGCGCTGTGCCGGCGAGAGGTACGGGTGACAGCGTTTTCGAGCGTGGAGTTGGACAATTTAACAAGGACTTCACGCGCCTCTGTCGCATTGTTGTTGCAATTTAGAAGCGTTTATTTACTTGAAGTTGAGTGGACGTGGGAATTCTGTGCTTGAATTGAATGCGACGGGCTAGTATGCCGGGTCTCAAATGCCTTCGGTTGTTTCACCGCGCGGAGGAGAGAAAAAGCTTTTTTTTTCTGTTGCTTGCGGTGAGAGAAATATATTCTGAAGGAAGGTATGGCCCCACAAAATCAGTCGCAAGAAATGTTTGCACACAGAAAACACCCGGCTATGTGAAGTAAATGATTTTGTAATGTTTATAACTTCAAGCAGCCTTTCGCCTGGCGGCGAGCTTTTGTTCGTGCATATAGGTGAGCATATTATCTCAGCAAGGCTATTATTCTTTCAGCATTTTTTATACTGTAGCTTTGTGCGCAGTAGACAACGCAGATTTACGCCCGTATCTCTAAACATTAAATAGCTCGGAACCCAATACACCCGTGCCTTCGTATTTCTCCTAGGGGTGGCTTCAACACTGAAAGCTCACAAGGAAAGGACAATTTGGTATCAGTTTATTGCCACACCTTGCCATGTTTTGCCGCACTGCTGTGCGCGGGATCAATTAAGGCTTCTTCGTTGAACCATTCCGCGTGATGTTTTCCCAGGGGGGGGCCACAATGCTTTTGGCGAGTTCGAGTAAGTAATACTGCGAGACACTGGGAGGAAAAAAACTGAAACCATATATACGCCGCACCCAGAATCTCTCCTAATTTGCCAAGGCAGAAGGAACGGAAGCCACCCTGCAAGCGAATGAGGGGTGATCGGTATTGACAACAAACCTTGCAAAGGAAAACTTTGCTATGAATTCATGCAATAAAACCCAATTTTCCACTAAGTGCGCTTGTATACTCATGCGTCCCTGCAAAATGTCACCTAGCTCAGCTTTTCTCGTTGTAGTCTGGTTTTAGGGCCTGTAGGTGCATATGTACCTCGAATTTATTTGAAATTCCATCAGGTAACTAATAACATCCCCTATACTTTCCTTGGCATCATTATCTGTTAGATCTCAATAATTATAGATAACATTGCAACATACCTTTATATCTGCGGGACAGGTAGGCGGCAGGGGTAGTAAAAGGGAGGCGGCTTTGGATAAATGTACGTCTTTAAAAAACAGTTAATCATTAAAATTTCTGAGACACTAGTGGGCATGCTATATTTCCTAGATCTTGAAAGGTACTTCGGTTGCTGATATTCCACGCATGCAGTGCAACTCTTTCTCCTAAGTAAGCATATTAGAGTATCCTATAAACAAAATAAGCGCAGTTAAAAGTGTCGTTTAATCGTGGGAATACTTCTGAACGCTGACAAGCCCAATGAAACCAATAATAGCACATGTTTTGCACTACACATTACGCTAAGTCAATCGAGAGGTTTTCGAAATTAGCAATAAGCTCACAGCCTGCAATTTTTTAAAACTAGAAAACAAGCAGTACATCTACTTCAAGTTACGCTGAATTTGAAAACACGCAAAGAACGAAAATATAAATGTCCTGCATGACAACTGCTGTGGCAAACTTCTCAGAAGCTCCCTTCGGAAAAGCACGTGTTTTTATTTCAATGTTTAGCGTACTCCGGGCTCGTTAGTTGTTGTCCCTGTCGTTTGAAGTTTCCTAAGCAGCTTACGCCACAAAACGCAATAATTAACCGATTAAAGCGCGCGCTGAGAGCGGTTTTAGGCGTCCGCAGAATGCACGCGAGCGAGCGGGAGCGTCGTCTGCTAGCGCTGCTCCTTGGACCCCCTCCAGAGGGCGCGCGTGTAGTTGTCGCTACCTTTATATATATAGGGACCTTAACCCTCGCCAGTACAGCTGCAGGGAGGAGCGCCGCCCGCGCACTTGAAATATTCCGCGGCAGATCAAAAACACGTGCGGCACGCGTGGTCAGCTGACTCGGTCAGAAGCGAGGCGTCGACTGAGAAAAAGGAGGAGTGAGAGGGAAGAGGGTCGGGTCGAAGCTCCCCCCACGCGGCGATCCCTGCAACGAGCAGTCAAGAATCTGCCCTATTGTTCCCTCCTTGGGTGCGCAGGCCGTAAGAGAGTGCGCGCGTGTCGCTCCTCCAGTCCGGCCGTGTCTGTGCTTGCCAGATTCTTCTTTGCGCCTCCAGATGGCCCCACCTATCCGCCCTGTCACGGTTACGACGGCAGTATACACCAGAACACAGCGAGTTCAGTGTATGCCGCCATACTTAGGCAGCATGTCACGCCATCTGTCGCAAGCGCGGCGAAGCAACACGGTGAACTGCCAGGCTAGCAGACGCTCCGCAATTCAAACGCGAAACTTCCCAACCCGAGTCCGGCTGTAAGCATGTTCCGCGCTTTTCTTCTCCTGGACATGTATGCTGTTTTCTTGTGAAACGTCGAGAAGACCTTCCTCGACAGTCCGGAATGTCTACAGCACGTGCATTGCAGACTGCGGAAGCAACTTTATCAGGTACAGTCGGAATCACACTTGTCTAGAGCGCCCAGCCGGCCGCTGCAGCTGCTGTTTTCTGAAGAAATATGCAAAGACCGACGCCGTAATGATACCAAACATGGTCCTACCGCATGCTAGGCCTTTGTGCTATAATTCAAGCATGAACGAAAGCTTGTAGCTAACGCGAGGTAGAAGCTGCGGCCAACAACAGCGTCGGCAGCCACGCGCTACGCTGCTCTAGACTAGTGTGATTCTGTCCGTACGTACTGTCGCGATGGAAAGAAACGTGAACATTGGAAAGCGTGGCTTTCGACTCAGTCGAACTGCGATATGCTTTGACTATTGCTAGGCAAAACTTGTGCTTTCAGCCGGCGTCACCGTAGCGCTAGAATCCCGCTCCGGCTTGCGCTCATGCACCGCATGTGTTTATCATTTGTCCAGTCATTCCTGGCACTCGGAACACACACGCGGTGCGAAGGTGTCAGCCAGAGCAAGATTTTATAGTACTACGGTGACGCCGGCTGAAATCACAGATTGGCCTAGCGACAGTAAAGACATGTCGCAGTTCGACTGAGTCGGAAGCCACGCTTCCTGCTGTTCACGTTTCTTTGCATCGCGATAGTACACCGTTACATTTGTACTAAACGTGCGCAGTTTGCGTCCACGCGTGAGTCGTAATATCTCCTATTATTAGCATGCGGCCTGCCAAAGAGTACGGCAATGATTTGGTGCCGCATACTACAGGCATACTGCACGCAAATTACTGCTGTAAAGCGAAATAGCCGGCGTCGCGCTTGAATACACGCAGTAAGTGTACTTACTCGTACACTTTTACTGGGCTCGTAGTTTTTCCTGCTGATTACAATTATCCACTGGCGGTGGAGCTCGGCGTTTTTCGTTGCGGATGAAAATCTGTGCAATCTGAAAACACCGCACCGGCACGATTCCCATGTTGTGTTGTCATCTTCACAGACAGTGCTGATTGATATCTTCCTCTTGCGCTGATTGTTTTCGCATCCAAAGACGGCGCAGTGGTCCCCAGACGACTTCTTTTAAGCGGGAGCGGCGTGAATAGGCGCTTTCCCGTATTTTAAGATCCTATAGACTCGCCACTTGCCATGTAGCAGATACACGCCTTGGCAGTTCAAGACAAACATGGCGTCTGGGTGCGAGAGTATGCCGCCAGAAGCCTAGGCGCCTGGGTGCGAGATAGGCGTGCTCTGGGGCGCGATTCTCGCGGTGTCCACTTAGTGGACATGTCCACTTCGGCGAAGTGCATTCAGTTACTCGAAAAAGCGGCCGAGCCGTGACGTCATGGCGCTCTTGGACCACGTCGACGCACCGAACCCGCCAGCACATTCCAAGCGTAAAAAGAAAGAAAGTGGACGAAATGTACAGTAACAGGACTCTTAAACAAAGTTGACGAGTGTGAACTTGCGTATGAACGTGTTGAGATGTTTGAAGAACGATGCAGGGAATGCGTACCGACCTTCCAGGTGCGTCAGGCGGGCGGCCGCGTTAAACCTAATTCAAGGGCTAACGTGATTAGAATTCATGCACGGCCTCCGAGATGTGCGTCCAAAAGCGGATCTCAGGGGGGCAGCATTCGTTGCGCCGAAACGCATTCCGTCTTTCTCATTTGTGTCGGGAGTTGTGAAAGCTGCGTGGCGTCAAAATGACGTTGAGGAAGAAAGACCGGAAACAGGCGGCGCGCTTCTTCCCCCGAGGTTAGCCAATCAGTGGAGGCTGAAGTGGACATGTCCACTAAGTGGTCACCGCGAGAATAGCTCCCCTGGTCTATATAACCCGGGGAGCTATTCTCGCGGTGACCACTTCGGCGGAGCGCGTTCAGTTACTCGAAAAAGGCGGCCAGCCGTGACGTCATGGCGCTCTTGACCACGTCGACACACCGAACCCGCCAGCACATTCCCAGCGTAAAGATAAAGAAAGTGGACGAAATGTACAGGGTCGTCCACTCTTGGTACGAACACGGCGCGCCGTGGCCGCGCTCGGCGGGGCGCCAGCGCGCACGGTGCGTCCCAGCATCGAAGCTAATTGGCGGAGGCGCACAGCCATTGCCTGATCTCTTGTGGAGCGCTCGAGCGCCGTGCTTGCTTTGCTGTGAAGCACGCCCAACTATCATCATGCCAGTAGCGATCAGTGTTGCCAAGTTAGCGGTTTTCCCACTAAATTTAGCGGGGTTATGTTATGTTTAGCGGGCGAAATTGTTGCATTGCGGGAGGCGGGATTTTTGGCGGTTTGAAGCCTTACTAGCTTTTTTTTTCGGCGGTTTTCTTTCCTGCAAGCAAAACATGCCTGTGCCCACATAACTTCACTGAAGCGAACGTGACCGAAGACGCGAAAGTAAAGCAGTTTTCACCAAGCTCCAACAGAAGGACAATATGCATTACATGCAGCTTACTTACAAAAGGATTGCATGCAAAAAATCACTCCGGCAACAAAAAAGAAATTAATTTTTCGTAGAAAAGCCCTTGGGTATGGACCAGACAACATACCCAGAAACAAATATTTCGATCTTCTCAGCCAGTGAGACCACCTGCAAGATTTTAAAGGAGGAAAGCGATCTCTTACAAACCAATGAATGCCGGAAAGTGTATATATATATATATATATATATATATATATATATATATATATGGACCTCGTGTCACAAGAGAAGGAGTCCAAGGTACCTTGCTTTTCTCCTATTCACTGTGGCTTACACTCACGTGGGGGATTGGCCTTTACTGCGTGGTTTTTCTTATAAGAGTTTGTTTACATCTTTGATCTCAGGTAATTTACTAGTTGTACACTCTCGTCTTCGTCCTGTTGTTGTGCTGTTTCACTGTATAAGCTTAAAGAAATCACTCCAGAGTTATATTAGGGCACATAGCTTCGAGTCAAGAATTTTGTTTTCTTGCTTATTGAATTTTTTGAAGTTCTGTGCGAGTTGGGCACAAGTGTTAAATTTAGCGGTGTTTAGCGGGTTTCAAGGGTTCCTGTTGCGTAATTATTAATTTTGACTTGGCAACACTGGTAGCGATTGAGCGCGCCGTAACGGCATTGCAGGAGTCTCAAACACGCGGGCCGCTTGTGGCCCGTGGCTTCACCAATGTTTGTGATATTGCTAAATATCACTCGCAATATTTACTTGCCTATTGCGATTAATTACTCTTTGTTCTTAAAAAGATGACTTGTCTAAAGCATTTTTTTTCTTCGTGAGGCGCTCCATGCGGTCACCATGTATTGAAACGTAGACGTGGAACAAAATCTGCTTATTTCGTAATCGGCGACTAGTGTTGAGTCATTCTGGAGTTTAGTACCGATGTTTCTCGAATCCTGACGCCAAGCCCCCCTTCAGAAATGATCCACATATGGGATCTTTCAAAAGGACATTTTGTTCAGCACCTCACCTCCCGAATTCAACCCCTTAGCTTAGACTAACAAAGAGCCGAGCTAGTTGGTGCGTATTCCATTCTAAAAAGACAGCAAACACGGACACAAGAAGGAAGTCAGGACACCACAAACGCCTACTAAAAACTGAGGACGCGCACAACGGCGGAAAAGAAAGAACGCACGAGAACGTATCTGCGCATGTCCATGCAATATGCGAACCTATCAGTCTGGCACACGTGGGGGGCATTTGGTTTCATCTTTAACCCCTTCTTCGCTGTCCCGGCCCTTGCGGGACTAAACTTTGTGCCCACGGCCTGCTAGCTGAGGTGAGTTTGAGGCATCGGGCTCAAAGCAACTGGGATATTCCTCTTTTCACCGACACAATCCTTCTTGTTTGCATGCATTTTTGCAAACAGCTCAGCACTACTTTGGTGTAAAAGCGACTCTGCATATATGAGAGACGTTGTAGAAAATGGCTCCGGATAATTTCGACTGCACTCTAAGGCAAAAGGGTGTGCCGTTCGTCCTCTTGGGGACTAATGGGGCTGTCACAACCATTAGTCCCTTTAAGGACTAACGGCACGGGTCTAACAGTTAGTCCCCTAAAGGGACTAACATTTAGTCCTCACATTTACACCCTCGCGGGCAACCGTTAGTCCCCCGCAGTTGCACCTCAATGGACTAACATTTAGTCCTCACATTTACACATTCGCGGGCAACCGTTAGTCCCCACAGTTGCACCTCACTGGACTAACATTTAGTCCTCACATTTACCCCTTACCGGTCAACCGTTAGTCCCCACGGTTGCACCTCACCGGACGAACGGTTGGTCCACTCAAATGCTCCACTGGGATGATTTTGCACAGTTACTCTCTGCAAGGCTTAATACTTTTCTCGCGTGTTTTTCTCCGCAGTGAGCAACAAATGGCGCAGAAAAGAACACGCAAAAAAATATTTAGTCGTGCTTGTTTCACTGCTTTCGCAGTCAATGCAACAACGAAAGACAAAAGTGAGACAATGAAATGTTTTATTTTTCTATATACATATTACGTTTCTGCATTCTTTCAGTGAATTCGCTGCCAGATGTCAAATTCAGGTCCAGCCGCGTTGTCATATCTCGTACAGTCGTCTTGTTCAAGCTGCTCCAACGGAAGCGACAGATGACTGGCATTGCACGCACAAGCGCAAGCAGCCTTCTGCACGTAGTGGACAACGTCTGCACAAAAAGATTGCAAACAGTTAAGTTACATGTGACAGTGAGGAAGATACACGCACATGGCAAATACGTGCAAGGTGAAATAAATACGCACGTCTAAAATATGGCATGCAAATATTTCCACCGCGATGTCATACATAATCGAAAACGCATTTCGAGTCACATAGCGCAACAGCTCAAGTGCGGCAGCCGCAGCCATCATGCGCCGCGACCGCCGAGCCGCCAACGAGTCGGCGAGTTCTCTGTGAGCGGCGTCGTATACAGCTCGAGCAAGCGAACGCGGGGCCGAACGCGGAGCTTGTGCCGCCAGCGAACCTCGAACAGAGGAGCGAGCGAACGCGGAACCCCCGCCACGAACGGCAGAGCTGCTTTCGAGCGAGCGCCGCGGAAGCCGACGGTAATGTCGACAAATTTTCACAAAGGTTCCTGGATCGAGCGACAGAGTACATACAACGAGCGAACGCGGGGGCCGCCGCCACGAACGGCGCTGAGCTGCTTGCGACCTAGAGTTACTGTATATGCTACCTTTTTTAGGTAGCAGAGTTGCGCCACTGTTTTCCGGGCGCCGCTCGCTCCGCCTCCAAGGATTCCAGCGCCTCTAGCGGATGGATGGATGGATGCTATGAGCGTCCCCTTTATAACGGGGCGGTGACATGTCTGCCACCAGGCTCGAAAAAAAACTTTCTTTTTATGGTGGCCTAATGCCTTATCTACATTGATTAAATCTATGTTATTACAGCAAAGAAAAATATAAGTTCACGGTCCATCTCTCTGCTTCTTAAGGCAGAATGACCTTATTTTTCCCCTTCTTCATTTTTGTCCTTTATCTCTACTTTTCTGCCACCAATACTCTAACCGTCTCTTACTTATTTCTATCGCGGACGTGTTCAGCTTTCCATTGCTGTCCCTAAAACCCAAGGCTTCATGTAGACTCGTGTCCACACGTATATCTGGGTGGAATATCGCCACATTCAATCAGTACATGTTCCATCGTTTCCTTAGTTTCCCCACAGCATGTACATTGTTCTTCTTCGTTACAGAATCTCGCTTTATAGCTACGCGTTCTAAGGCAACCCGACCTTGCCTCAAACAGTAAAGCGCTTCCCCTTGAATTATCATAAAACCTCTACCTCCTTATTTCGCCACTATTCGCCGAGCGCCACCACGTGGTCAGAAGTGGCTCCTCTGCGCTGCGGAGAAGCCAACCCTTTGCAGGCAATGTACACTGCAGGTTCCGGCCGTCCAAGCGTAATGACCTCGGCACTGTTATTGTTCTTGCTGCTGCTGCTTCGATGGTGCTTGTCGAGATACGCGTAATCTCAGGTGCATTACTTGGTGCAGTGTAGAACCAATGGTTGGGTTTTAACGTCTCAAAGCGGCCCTAAGAGACGTCGTAGTGGAGGGCTGCGGATAATTTCGATCACCTGGTGCGCTTTAACACGCGCTTCAATCGCACCAATATGATACCACACACCGGCAGCTCGTTCACTATATGACGGGATGTTGCGCGCCGTACCGTCATGGCCCCAGGGAAAATGGTAAGATGGTGCAACGAGCGAAATCTTCTACACGCCTCCGACTACATGATAAGTGCGATAAAACCCGGCTGCAGTTTTCTGGGGTATATGCTATGGATATTGTGTATTAATTCTAGAGCACCAGCTGCATTTTGTTGCGGTGCAATCGCTCGGTAATCGCATCCTTTGCAGCAGGTGTTGCCATAGAAATAAAGATTGTAGCGCAAGAAACAAAATTATGGTGCTGCAAAAGATGAACATTTTAATGTACGCATAATAACGTTATATGTAATTATAAGTGCGAAATACATGTAGCCTTAATCAGTGGGTTGTGTCGGATGTTTTAAACACATAACCCATCTAATTTGGTCCATCACGCGTGAAATGCGACCAGGAAGCTTTCCTAGAATCATTCGAATAAAGAAAGCGGTGCAGCTGGTGCACGGGGTGCATCAGCGTAATATTGCGGCTCGAAAACATGAGCCGAGCAATCTGGTCTTACTAACATTACAAAATATAGAAAGAATAGCAAAAACAAACAAAATAATTTAAGTATGCGTGAAATCGCTCGGTTTAGTTACCTCAACTGAAAACGTGTTTCATGCCTTTAGGCACGTGCAATGTTAATGCCTTTAGGCACGTGCAACTTGAATCGCGCATTCACATCTTTCAGATTTTCGAGTCGTGATAGCGTATACATGCATGCCAAGTACGCATGTTTATCGCTATCGAGCCCGATTGGGTTAAACATTCCCGACTACAATTTGCCCCCTTCCACAGTTAGCCAAACGCGACTGAACGATACAACGATATTCTGGCTTGATCGTAAATGGAAGTGCAAAGATCGAAATTGTTTAAGATAATATTAATATCTAGGGTTTAACGTCACAATTGGAACGACGATATGATTATGAGGAACGCCTTAGTGGAGGGCTCCGGAAATATCGACCAACTGGTGTTTTTTAACGTGCACTGACATCGCACAGAAAACGGGCCTCTACCATTTCGCCTCCATCGAAATGCGACCGCCTCGCGACCTTCGGGTCAGCAGTCGAGCACTCTAACCGCTACACCACCGCGACGGACAAAATTGAAGTTTATGTTTGTCACACGCACTATTTGGCGCAATAATTACATACTAGGAGCATCAGGGTAAAATCGCAGCTCGTAAATATGAGCCGGGCAATCTAGTTTTACTAACAATACAAAAAAATATAGGAAGAAAGTGAAGAAAAAAAATACTCGCAACGTGCCGCGAGCGCGGCTCCTATGCACGGAAGGTGGCTTTCCCGCATAGCGGCGGAGCCCAACATGGCGTACCTTGGCGCAACTCTGCTACCTAAAGGTAGCATATACAGTAACTCTATGCGACCGATTGACGGGGAAGCCAACGGTAATGGCGAAAACTGTCCACAGAGTTCCGAAGCACAGCTAAAGCACCCGCCAGTTGCCGGTGCACTTCAAGCGCGCGACATACAATCGAGCTCGTTGACGGCAACCGCAATGCGTTTTGGACGAGTCGCACCGCAGCGGCGAGGCCTCTGCCCAATATCGCGAGCCCGCAGCTCATCACCGCGGCGAGAGCGTCCAGGCGGCCGACGGCAATGGCGGCCAATTTTCAGGCAGTCGCAAAGCACAGGCGAGCGGACGCCAAAGCCGACCTTCGCGGTGCATTTCGTGCGCGCGATATATACAACACGATCGAGCCCGTTGCCAACTAGCGCGCTGCGCTTCGCGCAAACGACAGGTACGGAAAAATAAAGTATGATCACTTACTTGTGAAATAATCCAGCGCCAACTTCTGCCCAGAGTCGGATTGAATTCATGGATCCGATAGGCCTATGTCTTCTCGGCCGCCATTCCCAGCCGGTGTCGACACAGTGCCGTTGCTACGCCGGCGCACCGTGGCCGGAGAAATACAGCGCGGCGTCTCGGCGTGTCGAGACCAGCTCGAAACTTCATGGGTGCGGCGAAACGTAAAAGCAGCACCGCACGCTCATCCACGCATACGCGGCATACGTGTTTATCCAAGGCACCGCGGCGTAGTTCCTTAAATCATCGAACTCTCCGAGCGCGACACAACCGCCAACGCGCCTCCATGAAAACAAGTGAGAAGACTGACCAAGAGCGAGGAGGACGGTTAGTTCCCTTGACAACGGTTCGCACACGTGACGTATCTCCCGCGCGGTTCATCCCTTTGGAGACTAACTGTTTTGCACACGGCACGCATCCCTCTGTGGTTACTCCTCAGCGGTCTATCCATTCATCGCGCGCGCCTATTGGGCTCCGTTACTCCTCTTTCGGGTAATTTTGCCTTAGAGTGTAGTGTCCCTTACCCGCGGTAGCATATACAGAAACACTAATTTCGACCACGCGGGGCTATTAAACGTTACTAAATAACTCGCCCTGGTAACGAAGTGGAAAGAGCATTATACGTAAATTAAGTCTCCAAATTGTGGGGTTACCGCAACCGAACGAAGTACAATGAGTAGAAGAACGTCTTGTGCCGTAAGCGTTTAAAAACAATTCGACCATTGTTCTCCTCGCTAAACGAGGCACATAGCTTGGAAAGCAATTGCAGCCTCATAACAGCGTCGCCAGCAGTAACGAGATTGTCAAGCCCATGATAGCATGAACAATAGCTTTGGAGTCGTCTTGAGAAGCCGTAATGCAAAGACCACTGAGGGGACAGGCTACTTCAGGATGGGTTTCAAAATTTTTAGGACAGTATGCAAGGTAGGTCTCGTGGGTTCAGCTAAGCGAAGAATGGATTGGCCTCGCATTTTACGGTGTTGAAAGGCGTATGTGATGAACGGCACGATTCTGTAGGAGACGTTTGAATATTTTTCTGAAAATCATGATGTTTGACGAGGCCATTTGTCTAGGGATGGTAAAGAGACAATTCAGAAGCTCTGAACATCAAGAAATTAAAGCAGCTTCGCACAAGTTGTGCCAACCCAAGGGCGGAGCTGGGCGGCCTTTGTTTCTCTTCGGTTCTTTCTCTCTTTATTTCTATTTTTCTTCTTATTTTTTTCCCCCTGTTTTCTCTCTCTATTTCTCGCTTGCTTGCTCTTTTTTGTATTTTTATACGTGCTTTTGCCTGCGTTACGCGAAGCGATGACAGCATACAAAAGCACAGGACCCTGAAGTGCTGCGCACTTAATATCATCATTAGAGACCGGATTTTAGGCAAATGCCTATTTTGTTCCTTGCGTTCCTATCGTGCCACATGGATATATGAGCATAAATTAAGGGTTAAGGAGGGCTTTAATAGTGTTTTTATAGTGCCTATAAATGCCTATTTTAGGCGTTTGTGCCTAAATTCCTATAAGCGCCTATAAATGCCTATTTTCAAAATCGCTGCCTATATGGACGCTATTTAACCTCAAATTTCGTATTCGAGGACAGTTTGAGACCGTTATTCAAGTTACCGGGCAAAACTGCCCTTTTTGAACTCTACGTGGTGGAATCTAGTTCTCTATAGTTCAACAAACTTCCATAAAGCAACCGCTAACAGCAGTGAAATGGGACGCGCCGGCCTTCTTACGCCACTGCGCTGACATGGCGCGAGCGGTTGAAGGAGGGGGAGGAGGAGGAGAGGAATAGACGCTATTTCTGCAACCCTAAATGGGAGCACGTTCCAGCGTCTGCAGGGGAATGGGGAAAGGGAACTAAAGGTGGGAAGATGAGAGTGGCGTCCATGGCCGAGAACGCGGCGGGCGGCTTTTACAGCCGGTTGTCCAGTCCAGTGTTCAAAAGCAAATGAAGCATCTCCTTGAAGACCTGGGTGTGGTGGTGGGTAGGGAACAGGAGGTGCCTCGATGATGCCGCTGGAAGGTGGAGAACGAATGCGAAACTGTGGAGTGCCATCAGGAGAAAGGAGAGGGTAGATAAATAAAAAAAATTGAGATGTGCTTGTGGCTTTTTTTTTTTTTTTTCGTAATTTGCTTCTTGAAGGGCGCTTCACCAGGTTCCATGAGCAATTTCAGTTAGACACTCGAAGCTGTTTGGTGACTAATAAAGAGCGTTATACCGCAAGAATTTTTAATTGGTTTATTACGAGCCGCAAAAGCATGATGCGAGGAGGTGAGCTTGAAACCCTTGCCACTCACCCCATGTAGACTTCGCAAGCCAAATTCCTTCCCTGCCCTCTTCGGTATCGAAGCAACTCGGAGCCGGAAGATCACAGGACGCAGACGCATCAACACGTCATGCGCACGCAAGGTCACGTGTGCATGACGTGACCGAGCCAAGCCGTGCACGCGAGTGCTGTTGTGTCGTTTCGGTGTTCTCTGTTGTGTACTGCCTGTGTCTATAAGATGGATCCCTCACTGCGCGCACGCCTGGAGAGGCTGACATGAATCATGTCCTTATAACAATACACAGCGTCGCACCGCTGTCACTGCTGTAAGGGACGATGCACCAAAAACACGCCATGCGTGGTCAGTGCTGCCGCTGGTACGAATTTTTTTTAATATCTGGGGTTTAACGTCCCGAAAACCACGATATGATTTTGAGGGACGCCGTAGTGGAGGGCTCCGGAATTTCGACCATCTGGTATTCTTTAACGTGCACTGACATCGCACAGTACACGGGCCTCTACCATTTCGCCTCCATCAAAATGCGACCGCCGCGACCGGGATCGAACCCGCGACCTTCGGGTCAGCAGTCGAGCACCCTAACCGCTACACCACCGCGGCGGGTGCCGCCGGTGCGACGCGTCAACGGCTAGGGCACGAACGCAAACGAAATGGAGTCAGCTTAGTCTCGCATCTCACTCGATTCGAAGTAGAAAAAAATAATTATAATAAAAACGCGCACAGGTTCGGTTTGTATCTTTTAATATTTCTATCAACTTTCATGACACAGCGAGAATTAGTCGAGGCGACATGCTCAATTTGTGCTCTCTGTTGCTTGAATAGAAATTCAAGCAACAGAGAGCACAAATTGAGCATGTCGCCTCGACTAATTCTCGCTGTGTCACGTACTGTTGTGACGTACGCACGACCATTCCTTGTGCGTCACCTCCTCCATGTTGGGAAGCGCGCCTTTGAAATGTAAGGCAAGCGGCGTTCACTTTGAAAGTTCACCTCTTTCTGGGGCACCTAGCATTGCAAATGTTGGCAGACGTGATCGTGAGCGCCCCGGCCATGCATTACACTTGCCAGCTCGAAATGCTCAAACCTTTAAGGTGGTCACAGACAGAGGAGAAATCGACCCTGCGCGATTAGACCCGGCCAATACGAGGCTAAAAGACCCTCCTGGCCCTTTAGCGGTCTGGCTATTTGCTCCTACGCTGCCCTTCTCAGCCATGCTTAAAAGAAAGAGACCCAGGGGTGTGTTTATACGACGGTGGACTCTTAACTCACCATGCTGGACCATAAAAAGAGAGACCGTGTTCTGTAAACCACGAGGGAAAAAGAACACTCGCATGGCTATGCTAAACCGTTGGTGCCTTTGCGCCATCATAAACTATAGCATTTTTTGCTTTCCTGTCGTAGATACAGGTCGCGAACGTCTTTCTTTGGAATTATTTGAATTTATGTAAAAATTGATTGTGCCTATATTTACGATTTTGGGGGGCCTAAAACGGGGTTTTTCCTGCCTATTTTTGGCGCCTAAAACGCTCTTTTTTAGTGCCTAAAAATCCGGCCTCTAATCATCATCAAGAAGCTCGAAGAACAAGAGGAAGAATTCTCCTTGGCGCGTGCGCGCGCTCAATTATGCTACAGCTGGCTTTGCCTGCGTTGCGCGAAGCGACGAAGACAGCATACGATCACAGCATACTACATCACGCGACAGCCCGGGCCCCTAAAGTCAGGGGTGCAACATCTGCGCCAATTGCGCCAAATTGGTACAATTCCCCGTTTTTGCGCCGAGCTGCGCCAAAACCATGAAATTGGCGGAAATTGCGCCACGCTGCGCCAAAAGGCCAGAACAGCCTCAAAATTTTCTCAGTTGCGCCAATTTCAGCGAGAGATGGAGGCCACGTTGACCACCTGCAGTTTGCGTCATCAATCAATCCACGCGCGCAGACCCTAACCCTAAACCACGGTGTGCTGCACTGTAAGCAAAAATAAGCCGAGATGGGAGTAAATGACTTGTCCTCTAGCGCATGCCCCGATGGGGGGTTTTATATACTCCCTAAAGGCAGAGTAAAGAATTTACTCCCCCCAAAGGACGGCGTTTTTGGATGGATTGAGGGAAGTATTTATTTACAACCATCGGGGGAATTTCTTCAGGTAAGTATGGGAGTAAATTTTTATATCCATCGAAAAAAAAAAGTGACCGCCTTTCGCAGCCGTACAATCTGCGAGCGAATGTTTAATTAAAGTAGCTTCGAAGAACTTAACATGATCACACGTAAACAAACATGCACACAAAGCTCGCAAATTATTATGTACAACACTCACATCGACCGCCACTCGCGCTGCACAACCACACGTCGGTCGCCGGGTATATATAGGCACCGTATTTAGCACAACCACACGTCGGTCGCCGGGTATATATAGGCACCGTATTTTGACCTCCCATGTGGCTCTGGTGGGTACTTCTTTTACGCGTAATTAAGCAATAAACATTCATGGCGTAGGTATAAAAATACGATGGGCTGATAGGTACCCCTGAAACACACACATCTTTTATTTTAAACCCGCCAAACATTGACCGCTTTGTAATTGGCGAAACTTAATTATCAGCTGGCGCTCTGTCACATGGGCTGAATTTGCATTAGCAGTACTGTGTGTGTGTCCATAATATGCACTGAATCGTACAGAAACCCACAAACCACGAGCGGCCGTGCAGAGCACTTCAGTGGCACACTGTACACTTTCAGCAACACCGGCGAAGAACCGAGGCGCCGCGTTGCGACCTTGCCGCAGCCGTAGCTAGGCCTCTCCCAGGAGTACGGCCCGGCTATACGATGAACGACTGCTGGCGATCACAAAATGGTTGCTGTTGCGCAGTTTTCGTGGTCGTTATTTTTCACACACAAAAGAAATAGGTGTTGATGTAGTCGGGGGTCTGTCCATGTGACCGGAGCCAGCCATGTCGCAGGGAGAAGTCGAGCAGAGTAGCCGGAGCTGACAACAGGAACTTTTATTTACAGTATTTACATGGTAGCGTGTTTGTACATGATGCAGGAAGATGATGATCTCTCGAGCGTCTCGGCGCTCGCGTTTTAAGGCCTTAGCCTTCCCAAGATTCCCTGCACGGGAAAACAATAAAGTCCAGGATAGTCCAATCGAGACGATGTCTTCAACTCCGCCCCAAAATGGGAAGATCAAACACCGCCTCCTTCCCAACCCTGGAAAGAGGGAAGAGGCACGCCCAGTTCGCCCGTCGGCGAGGGAGAGGAGTGCACAGGACGCAATACGGCCTCGCACTGCACTGCACAATGACCTGGCCGAGGTGACGCACATTCCTGTAAACCAGCCGTGCAGTCGGGTGCAGCGATGACTCCTCGACAGCGGCTGCGACGCAAGTGCCTCCCAGGCGGCTGCCACGAAGGAACCCTCGGAGTGTGGGAAACGTGTCTCCCAAGTTCTCGGCTGATTGTTCGGTGCGTCGCGTAGCACGATGAACAAAGCAAGCAGCCTCGCCTGCAAACATCCCCTCCTAAGCCATACCGTCAAAGTCGGTCAGGCGAGTCGAAAGGGGTTTGACGAGGTGCGCCGACGGCCCTGAAGGATCCAGAGCAGGATTGCCATGTTGTCGCCGCTACTGGTGCTCTTCGGGGAACGCTGACCCGGGAATAAAGCAGGGCAGACTGGCGAAATAATCCTGCTCGTCCGAGTGGCGCCAAGCCAAAAAGTCCGATCATAACAATGTCCGCTATCCGCGCAGTTTAAGCTACGGAGCGATAGACTTCAACGAACGAGACGGTTCGCAGTCGCGATTCCTGTTGCCCCCAGTGCATGGGCAGCCGTGTGTTATTTCAGTGGGTTCAGTGTGCCTCTGCCTCGTATCGTCGCTCGCCCTCGCGTTAGATGTTTGACAGCTGTGGGCGCATGGTACAGAAAAGACAATTTTAACTGTTATTCATTCCAGCAGTCTTTATTTACTGTGAAACACATCCTCTGATCGCCGGTGGCCGGCGCGAGCTCGTAGAGCCCGTCACGGCGGCCGGTGCAGCAGTGCGAGCTCGCTACGCCGCCGGCTTGATACCGACGACTTAGCGCAGCTTTCTTACCCCTAGAAGTTGAAGCCGATGAAATACCGGTGACAATCCGAGGAGCAACCGTCGCCGGCGGTCGGGGCGAGCGCGTCGCCGGCGCGGCTCTCACACCGGCCGCCGGCCACTTTGATGCCGATGTCATGCGAAGCCTACTTCGTACCGCTTCGAAGCTTTAGCCGGTGAAACTCCAGAAGCAATCGCTGACGATCGCGACAGCTTACTTTTGTTACCGTTGAAATTATCCTTCGCAGTTCTTCGTAACTCGGCACTTTGAAGCGAGGTATTCGTGGCGTGTCGTTGGATTGTACTCGTGTCCTTGCTTGCATGGGCACGCCGTTCGGACAGACAGCTCGCGGTCGGACGCTGGGGCGAGTGAAACTTTTCTTTGTCCACAGTGGCTCAGCGGTGCGAAAGACCTTGACACGTTCACACTAAACACCAACCGGCCGTTGTAAATCCTCGCTGCACTGATAATTTCGTTGTCTGTCGACAAATACTCACACGGTGACCCACACACGCACACACACGCACGTCACGACCAAAAATGGTTTTTAAAACTCCCCTAGTGAGTTTCTAACCACGTGACACGCACGTCACGACGAAAAATACTTTTTAAAACTCCCATAGGGAGTTTCTACCCACGTGACCTGAAACTCCGTGGGGAGTTTAACAAGGTCATGTCGTCCATAAACTCTCTCACTAAGCAAGGGGCGTTTTACGACGACATGTGCCGACTTAAAGGGGCCCTCTAACACTCTTCAACCCTCCATTTTTTACTTGCGGGCTGCATAGAGTGAAGTATGGGCAGATTAGTGCAGCAAGAACTACAGCGACAGGAGCCCGCTGTCCGAAGTTATTGGTTTCGGAAAATTCAAAATACAAACAAAAAAAAACCCTACCCTCAGCTCGAATTTCGCGGGGTCGCATGACCCCATTTCACTCGCCTGTTGTGACGTATTTCGTGTGTCCAATGAAATGAGCTGAAAGCGCGTACGTAGGGGAAGCTCTCAAACCATTGTTGCCTGTTCAGTCGAATGTATTGGTGACGCTCTTACCACAGCAACAAGCAACGTGGTGCCTGACCACGCCGTTTTGTTTACATGGTCGGGCAGCGAAGTGAGGCTGCAGCGAGGTGAGAAATGAGCCTCCCTGACTTGTCAGAATCATAAGCGGTGACCTCGTGTCGTCATTTCCGCCCGCAATGTTTCTGGCGAGCGCCACTACGCGCTGATGCGGTCGGCAGCGATGTAGTGACTTTATTGCGTGATTGAAAATACTAAATCATGTAATATCAGCGCTTAGACCTATGCCAAAATTATCCCCAGCCATCAGTCTACACAACCCACGAGTAAAAAATGGGGGGGTTGGATAGTGTTGGAGGGCCCCTTTAACTCCCCTACCACGGAGTAAAAGATTGGGGCATGGGAGTTTTGGGGGGCTCATATGCTGGAAAAGCTCCCATCTGGGCTAATTTTTGCTTACAGTGTGGAAGCGTATGCCGCGTTTTTCGCGCGCGAACAAACTCTACGTGCTGCGAACACCGGCGTTGCCGGCGACCACGTGTACGCGACTGCTCCCCAACTTTGAGTTTTCTTTTATTCCTTTTTTTTTTGTGTTATGTCGCGCGAGTGTACTTCGGCCACTTGAAAGGGCCTCCTCCTTGTTTATGGGCTGCGGAGACCAGCGAGGCTCCCTGCGCGGCGGCTCGACGGAGCAGGACGAGGGAAGAAGCCCCACCTTACGCGCTCTGCTTTGTCAAATACGTGACGATGAACGTGGCTTCAATTGCTCGAAACAGCGCTTGCGCTGCTGGCACAGGAAGCGAAACACGACGCCTTGCGTCTTCGTGCCCCTCAGGACGTTCGGCACTGTTTCCCCGAAAGCGTGGAGTTGGGGCCTCAGAGCTCAAATTTATGTGTCTCCGGCTGGCATGTTGTTTGCGGTCGGGTCCTCGCCGGCGGGCCGGAACCGTGCTCTGGCTCGAGTGGCGAGGCGAAGGAACGCACCCTCCGACTTCTTGAAACTATTGGTGCGCGTGTGTGTGTGTGCTATGTGTGCGTGTTTGTGTCAACGTGCGTGTACGTGTGCTCGAACCTGTGGCCGAAAAGAGAGTGAAAAAGGGCGGGAAGAAGAGAGAACAGCGAGCGACGAAGGGTGTGCGAAGAGCGAGCGAAACGAGCGGTTGTGAGTGTTAGCGGTGCGATGTTCAGCGATTGTGCGTGTGCGTTGAGTCTTCGTGTTTTTGAGTAATGTAAGTTTTTAACCAAGTTTTACAGAATTAAATGTAATCAACCTTTTTATATCTTTTTTATCCAGTGTGTCGTGTGTTTATTGCGTTTAGTGCCTTACTTGCGTTTCATGCCTATGTTGTAAATTTTTGCGGCCATCTTTTAGTTTAGCGTTAAACTCTACGCTAACACACGTTGGTTGCCATAGCAACGGCACATAAAACATTTTAACGCGATAGCGTTAAAGAGCTCGTTTCGCAGAAATTCCGGCGTCGGCGTCGTTGGTTGTGAGCAAAAAATCATCATCTTGTCCGTGACCGAAAAATCGAGAAAGATGCAAATAAAATAAATAATAAAAATTTTCGGGTCCGAGTGAGGATCGAACCCGGGTCGTCTGCGTGGCAAGCAGGTGTTCTACCACACAGCCATGCCTCTGCTTGGATATACTGTGAAAATAACTTCCTCTGCTCGGAAATGCAGTGAAAATAACTTCCATGCTTCGCAAACGCAAGCGTCCTTTATATAGGTGTCGCAATATAACATGTAATATACCAGGAATATTGCGTGGTACAAGCGTAAATTGCCATCGGGCGTCAGAATATGTGACTATCATAACGATTCCATAGTTTAAAGCCAGCCACCCATTACAAACGGCACACACCTTACTGCGCGTATTCCCTTAACACCATGGAGTGGGTGCATAGCAAGTTCGAAAACATTTCCCACATTTGCCGCGCATAATTTCTCCTAGTTTAAACCATACTACCCATTACATAGTATGCACTAAGTGATTGAAGTACGCAGTAGGGACGGGATATCGCTATCGCGTTCAACTCTTAAAGGCGAAGCTTAAGGGTCCCCCCAATTTTTTCTGTCTTGTCGTCCCGGCAATAGGTATCCGGTGCCGTCGCCGAGCCAACGGGCACGCGCCGTTGTTACTTAATCGGGTAGAACGCGCCGCGCAAGCGAGCCAAGAAGTTGTGCCCTAAACCTAACCCCATCGTGAAGTAAACAAAAAAAATAGGGGGGGGGGGGGGGTGTCTGTAGCGGTGTTTGAAAATTTCCTGGCCTTGTTCTAACCCGTGCAGAACGCTGCTTAAGCCACCTTCGCCGCAGTGCACCGGTGTCCTGCGGAAAAGCGTATTACGATTTGGAAGGGGCTCTTAGCACTAGTCAGAGGACAGCACATTTTGTTCAGTTACTCGTGTGTATACGCCGCATACTTGTGAGTACTAGTATGGTCGCTGACGCCTAAAAAAGTTACTGGCAATCATTTGGAGCAGTATATGACATTTCTGCAGCCCCGAAAAAAAAAAACTAACAAAACTGTGCGCCAGTTTTTTTTTTTTTCGCCACGCCTACTCCTCAGTTTTACGAATCCCTCGAATTTCAAGGTCGCCAGCTTTGCAGATCCACATTTGAATTCGCAGGGTCTGTCAAAGGATTTGACAGGTGCGGCAAATGATGATGTGGACTTTATCATTGTTTGTTCAGTGGGTGGTTCAAAATACTACTTTAATTGAAATAGCAGTGCAGATATGTTCACTCTGCACGATTTAGGTGATGTTGAATGGTTTGTACATTTTTTTTAATGTAAGCCTTTTTTATACTGCTCCAAATTTGGTCTTTCGTGATAAAAAATGGACGTTTTTTTTTCCTCGTAACCTGCTCCAAATTTGGATTTTAGTGCTCCAAAAGTAACATTTTGCTGCTCCAAAAATTGCTCCAAATTCTATTTTGGCTGTTGCACCCCTGTAAAGTGCTCCGCAGTGAAAACCAAGAAGCTGTTCCACCACGGTGGGATAAACTGGCGACCATTGTAAAGTGTCATTGTTCGCGTAACTCCATTGCTGGGAAGTATGGGTAGAGAAAAAAAAAAGATACCTAGCAGGTGGCAGCAAGAGGCAGGACCACTGTGTCCAAATAACAAGCCAGGAAAGTAGCGGAAATGGGTATTCACGCTCTATAATGTAGCAAACTAGGGCAGGACAATCGTCATGGGTGCATCAAACCCGTTTGTTAGGTGACTGCCTGAAGAGTCTGGACGATTCGTGATATTCTAGTATGCATAAAGACAGTCAACATACATCGAGATCAATGTCGCGCGACCGAAACACAGTCGGTTTGGCTGAATTTCCATCGACGCGGATTACAAGGACGCCCGTGTGCTGCGTAATGCCGGCTAAGGCTAGAGAACCACGTGTGGTCGAAATCATCCACAGCCATATTCTACAACATCTCTCGTACAGGCAGAGTCGCCTTGCGGTGTTACATTCCATAAACCAAAGAAATCCTGAGCAATTTCCAAAGAGACATGCAATATGCAGGGATTGGGGCACTGAAAGGAGGAACCACTCACATCGTACCCGGAAAACTGCACAAAATTGCAGTAAGCGAAGCACGCTTTCCTGCAATGCCGTTGCGGCGCGCTCAATCGCTACTGGCATGCTGATAGTTGGGCGTGCTTCACAGCAAAGCTGCGCTCGAGTGCTTCACATGAGATCAGACAATGGCTGTGCGCCTGTGCCGATTAGCTTCGATGCGCGGCCGCACCGTGTGCTCTGTCGCCCCGCGGAGCGTGGCCACGGTTTGCCGTGTTCGCACCAAGAGTGGACGACCCTGTACAGTAACTGGAGTGGTAAACAAACTTCACAAGTATGAACTTGTGCATGAACGTGTTGAGATGTTTGAAGAACGATGCAAGGAATGCGTACCGACCTTCCAGGTGCGTCAGGCGGGCGGCCGCGTTAAACCTACTTCAAGGGCTAACGTGATTGGAGTTGATGCACGGCCTCTGAGATGTGCGTCCGAAAGCGGATCTCTCGGGGCAGCATTGGCGAAACGCATTCCGTCTTTCTCATTTGTGTCGAGAGTTGTGAAAGCTGCGTGACGTCAAAATGACGGTGCGGAAGAAAGACCGGACAGAGGCGGCGCGCTGCTTGCCGAGCTCCAGCCAATCAGTGGAGGCCGAAGTGGACATGTGTCACGGATTCGGGCGGTCCCGGAGAATGGACTCAGTCAAGACTCGGAAAATGGCACACAACATTTATGGAAGAAACAAACAAAAGGCACTCTAAGAAATATACAGATGTACAAAAACGCGTAACTGCAAGCTAACAACCGTACGCCAACTCAATTGAAACAAAACTCTACCGTCTTAGCTAAAGTCTGTAAACTCTCGCCTTCAGTTCGTGCGGTGCTTCAGGCCGGCCTCCTCGATGTAGCTGACTTGGCTCGTTGCCAAAGTCCCGTCTGTCGTCGATCCTGTTGGCCACTCCGCCGCTCGATGCGTTGGGAGTCGCCTGTGCAGGGCAGGCCGTCGTCGCTGACGCAAAGTCGATACTAGGCCCCTTTAGGCCTGACGTCACTGTTGGCTGCTTCGCCCGGTGTGGCGTTGCACTGATGGCGTGGCACTCCGGGGATTGTCTTCGGTGGCCTGCAGCAGAAGGGGGGTGTTGAATATAGAAGAAAACGACAGCCGCATCGAGGGTATAGATATCATCATCATGGGGATTAAGATGTTCCATTAAAAGAGAAGAAGACGGGGCAGCCGGGGCGTCGGTCTCATTTCTTTACATATGGTGCCGTGAAACCCGGGACCACGCCTCCAGCCGGAACTGAGACCACTTGGAGCACCCATGGGCTGACGTGAGTCCAGGCGTCCTCTGGAGGCTCGCGAGACGGGAGCCCTCACGTCTACTTCGGCTCTGTACTGACTCGCCCTTCACGACGACGGCCCGATGTTTGCAACAAGGTCCATGGAGGTCAACGACGTACATCTTGACATTGCATCCGTGTGAGTGCCGGCTTTGTCTGGAGGCTCGCTAGACGGGAGCCCTCACGTCTACTTCGGCTCTGTACTGACTCGCCCTTCACGACGACGGCCCGATGTTCGCAACACAGTCCATGGAGGTCAACGACGTACATCTTGACATTGCAGCCATGTGAGTGCCGGCTTTGTCTGGAGGCTCGCGAGACGGGAGCCCTCACGTCTACTTCGGCTCTGTACTGACTCGCCCTTCACGACGACGGCCCGATGTTTGCAACAAGGTCCATGGAGGTCAACGACGTACATCTTGACATTGCATCCGTGTGAGTGCCGGCTTTGTCTGGAGGCTCGCGAGACGGGAGCCCTCACGTCTACTTCGGCTCTGTACTGACTCGCCCTTCACGACGACGGCCCGATGTTCGCAACACAGTCCATGGAGGTCAACGACGTACATCTTGACATTGCAGCCATGTGAGTGCCGGCTTTGTCTGGAGGCTCGCGAGACGGGAGCCCTCACGTCTACTTCGGCTCTGTACTGACTCGCCCTTCACGACGACGGCCCGATGTTTGCAACAAGGTCCATGGAGGTCAACGACGTACATCTTGACATTGCATCCGTGTGAGTGCCGGCTTTGTCTGGAGGCTCGCGAGACGGGAGCCCTCACGTCTACTTCGGCTCTGTACTGACTCGCCCTTCACGACGACGGCCCGATGTTCGCAACACAGGTCCATGGAGGTCAACGACGTACATCTTGACATTGCAGCCATGTGAGTGCCGGCTTTGTCTGGAGGCTCGCGAGACGGGAGCCCTCACGTCTACTTCGGCTCTGTACTGACTCGCCCTTCACGACGACGGCCCGATGTTTGCAACAAGGTCCATGGAGGTCAACGACGTACATCTTGACATTGCATCCGTGTGAGTGCCGGCTTTGTCTGGAGGCTCGCGAGACGGGAGCCCTCACGTCTACTTCGGCTCTGTACTGACTCGCCCTTCACGACGACGGCCCGATGTTCGCAACACAGTCCATGGAGGTCAACGACGTACATCTTGACATTGCAGCCATGTGAGTGCCGGCTTTGTCTGGAGGCTCGCGAGACGGGAGCCCTCACGTCTACTTCGGCTCTGTACTGACTCGCCCTTCTCGACGACGGCCCGATGTTTGCAACAAGGCCATTGGAGGTCAACGACGTACATCTTGACATTGCAGCCATGTGAGTGCCGGCTTTGTCTGGAGGCTCGCGAGACGGGAGCCCTCACGTCTACTTCGGCTCTGTACTGACTCGCCCTTCACGACGACGGCCCGATGTTTGCAACAAGGTCCTTGAAGGTCAACGACGTACATCTTGACATTGCATCCGTGTGAGTGCCGGCTTTGTCTGGAGGCTCGCGAGACGGGAGCCCTCACGTCTACTTCGGCTCTGTACTGACTCGCCCTTCTCGACGACGGCCCGATGTTTGCAACAAGGTCCTTGAAGGTCAACGACGTACATCTTGACATTGCAGCCATGTGAGTGCCGGCTTTGTCTGGAGGCTCGCGAGACGGGAGCCCTCACGTCTACTTCGGCTCTGTACTGACTCGCCCTTCACGACGACGGCCCGATGTTTGCAACAAGGTCCATGGAGGTCAACGACGTACATCTTGACATTGCAGCCATGTGAGTGCCGGCTTTGTCTGGAGGCTCGCGAGACGGGAGCCCTCACGTCTACTTCGGCTTCGCACTGACTCGCCCTTCACGACGACGGCCCGATGTTCGCAACACAGTCCATGGAGGTCAACGACGTACATCTTGACATTGCAGCCATGTGAGTGCCGGCTTTGTCTGGAGGCTCGCGAGACGGGAGCCCTCACGTCTACTTCGGCTCTGTACTGACTCGCCCTTCTCGACGACGGCCCGATGTTTGCAACAAGGTCCTTGAAGGTCAACGACGTACATCTTGACATTGCAGCCATGTGAGTGCCGGCTTTGTCTGGAGGCTCGCGAGACGGGAGCCCTCACGTCTACTTCGGCTCTGTACTGACTCGCCCTTCACGACGACGGCCCGATGTTTGCAACAAGGTCCATGGAGGTCAACGACGTACATCTTGACATTGCAGCCATGTGAGTGCCGGCTTTGTCTGGAGGCTCGCGAGACGGGAGCCCTCACGTCTACTTCGGCTTCGCACTGACTCGCCCTTCACGACGACGGCCTGAACGTGCACCTAGAGAGGAAATCCCCGAAAGCCCACCGACTAGTCAACGGTATATCTCCGGCCATCGCAAGATTTTCTCGTCAATGGCACCTTCGAGACCCGTGAGGCCAGCGCGACGAATTTTTGTCCCGACACCCGTTCTATAAGCGCAGCCTTCGAAGCAGCCAGAACATGAAGTGCAGCTGTACACAACCCTAACGAAGGCGGCTTCGAGACTCTCAAGACCGTATAAGTGATTAATATACTGAATCCTGATCATGCAAGCCTGCCCTTGATTCCACCAACTGTGTACCTGCCTGCCTGAAGAAACTTCACTATGACGGTGCATACAAGATTCGCGAGGCCAGGATGCCGATTCCCTTTGGTACCATCTGCCCAGGAGGCTTTAAGAAAGCTGGACATCGCCAGCAGACGTATCGCAGCGAATGCCCTAATAACTGTAGCAACATTAGCGACAACCTGAACCACTAACTACTCAACTCGATTCAAGCCAGTTGAAGATTCTGAGAATACTCTAGTTTCGACTCGGCATGTTCATTTGGCGCGGGCGGGAATGTGTTGAATATAGAAGAAAACGACAGCCGCATCGAGGGTATAGATATCATCATCATGGGGATTAAGATGTTCCATTAAAAGAGAAGAAGACGGGGCAGCCGGGGCGTCGGTCTCATTTCTTTACAGGGGGCTTGCCGGGCGCGGTAGCTGCATCCCCGAGGAGCCTTGATCGAACGCCGTCGAGTACGCCGGCCACACCTCGGGACGCCCGCGTCACCGGTAGCCGACTCGAACGCCCGTCGCTCCCATCCAACCTCCCGCTTCTCAGTCCACGCCACTTTCTTTTCGGCTCGGTTCGCGTGCCTCGAGCGCACTAGAATAATCCGAGCTCGTGTCGTATCGAAGACCTGGCATGCTTCGTCATCCTCCCCTTCTTTTCGTCACATGGCTCTTACTCGTGACAACATGTGGACACCGCGAGAATCGCGCCCCCGGTATTACGCGAGCGCAAAGAAGTCTACGGACGAACTAAAATTCACTATTAACGATACCTGCGTGTTACTTGTTAGCGATGATATTTATCTATCCGCTACTCCACTTTGGTAGCTTGTGGTCGTGTTGGCGGGTATCATACGTGTACTCGAACGACACACTCATTGCGCTTTTTCCGCTCTTCCAACCAGACGGCTGCAGCTCACAACGGTTCCTGACTGACGAGCACACGTAGAATCATGCTCATTTCTTTTATTGGTGGTTTGCGTCTTGTATTTCATGAAATCATTCAAAGCGGTGCGACGAAGATGAGACATGAAGAGTGAGAGCATTTCCAGGCGTCGGCGCCACGATACGTCATCGCTACAGCGCATCGTCACTCAGGATGGTGTGTGGAATGTCGCACCGAACACGTAGCACTAGTGTCGATGTCGCAGGGCACTCAGTTTCCCGTTGAGCTTTCGTACGCTGTTTGCCTGCGAAATAAAATAACTTCCACGCGACGGATGCCATTCAAATTTGGCCAAGAAGACCTATGCGTACCGAGCAATCGAATGAAGGGCACATCTCGATTTTGAAATTTAATGTCAGTGCTCCTTTAAGTTCGAATATTAAAAGTCAGGTGTGAAGTGAATCGAATAGCAAACGTTATTCCAAAAATATACGGAAGTTCAAATATTCGCACACCCCTAGTTAATACCAAATTCAAAAATTTCTGATTAAACATTTGTCACATATTTTGTCACACATTTTGTGTTCCCTGCATGTTCGCAAGCATTAATACCGTACATACTCGTACACACTCATATAAAAGTGCCCCCCCAAAAAATTTGTTTAAAAGTTACCCGTGTAGCAGCCGCACCCTTGATTTTTTGGGAAGGTTAGCACTGTTATCCATTGTGTGGTGCGATAAGTGCGAAGATTTTTGGTAAAACAAGGCAGCCGTACTGTACGCGTCTCTGCAGTACGTACAACAGAGATGCGGAGCAATGGCTACGCAATTTCGACAGCATGCGGCGCATGAAAGCGCTCGGCATCGCACAAGACAGACATTCCGGTTACAACGTGTAGATCTAGCCATGGATGGATCCAGCGCTTCATTGAGCTTGAAAGGGTTGACGCTTGGGCAAGTTGGTGTGGATTCGTGTCGAAATGCGCATAGACGAAGGGACGAGACAACAGAGGCAAGGAGCGCTGACTTCCAAGTAGTTTTATTTCGATAAAAGATGGGCAGGTGCTTGCCACATCGAGCCTGCCACCACGTATGCCCTAAAACCCAGCCAGGTAATCGAATTTCCCAATCAGCTTCGATAAGTTCGCGAGTTAGCTGAACCCTGTGCCTCGCCATTACTTTGCTCTGATTGAAATGGGTTGCACTTTTTATCGAAATAAAACTAGTTCCAAGTCGGCGCTCTTTGCCTCTGTTGTCTCGTCCCTTCGTAAACCTTCTCTGCGCTGTTAACATTTCGAAATGTACCAGTGCAGTCTAATGAATCAAAATAACCTCTCTCCGCCATCGCACAGTGATGGCCAACGTCTGCCTCGTGACAGAAAAAAAAAGCAGCATCTGTTGTTTTATTTTTTTTCCCCTCTTCTCCCGTTAGAAGCGAGTACTGCAGTTCAGTAAAGGCAAGTACAGCCGAAAATGTTTACGAAATAATGTATTTTTCTCCGTGTAAAAGCTGCAGCCGGGATTTATTCCACAAATCTCGGAAGAAAAACCTGCGGCCTACGCGAGTGTATACGGTATTTTATAGATGTTTCTGCGAACATACTCAAAAACCAAAAGTCTATCCCATGTGCTGAAATTTTCTATTACCTTGGTGCAAAGCTTAAAGGGACACTGAGGTGAAGCGGTTTAGATTGATGAATTGTGCTATCCGAAATGTCATTAATTTCGCCATCATTGAATAATAATCGAGAAGAAAATCTAGGTCAGAGTCTCATTTTTAAATTTCGCGCCGAAGTCGCTGCACGTGGGTTTGAGTGCGTATTAATCATATTTTGGCGACATTGGCTCAACGAAATGTCCTGAAACTTGGTATGTTAAGTCTATGGGACCCTGAGAGGACAAAGGCCACGCTGCCATATGAATATATGGGATGGGAACTTTTGACCAGCCCTGTACTTCATTTTTACTGGTTACGGACTACGTAGGACGTATCTATGATGTCATGACTTTTGGTGCTGCAATTTCAGGGTAGCGTCGCCACCCGCATTTTCTGTTTACGCGTTTGCTCGCTCAGCAATCATCTTCTCTTAGTGATTTTTGAATTATTAGAGTAATTTATGAATTTGAGAAAAATCGTTTCTTCTCTTTAGCGTCCCTTTAAGGTAAATGTGTTTTTTCTGCATTGTTTGCATAATGACTTCACCTGTTCTTTACATCTTTTTTTTTTTTTTCAGATCTCGCAAGTTCGCCTCCCTTATGCCTGCAAACTTTTGTTCCAAGAATTGATGTCCATGTCCATAGCCCCACGAATGATGGTTCTCTAGCTTGGTATAGTTACTCGCTTTTGAGTTAAAGAATAAATCCATATTTTTTTTGTAAATGTGTATACTATACTCTAGAACATGAATGTTTTCTTGCTGCAGTATGTTGCTTGGGGCCTATTAGTCATAACACGGCACATCGCTTGCTGCAGCGCGCGATAGATAATAGGTGATATTCATAATAACTTAGTTCTCCGGCAACACTGGGCGCGTCCGCTATTTTGGGCGCAGTCGCGGAATCGTCTGAGCAGCAGTCGTTTGCGGAGCTCTCGCAAACGGGAGTGGGTTGCACTCGTTCTGGCCGCCCGCGGAGCCCTAAAATGTCCTCCACGGAACCTAGTTTGCGAAGAGTGACGTGCGCTTCCGATCCAAGTGTTCGTTGCGATTGTCAAACTTCAAAGATAACTTTGCGCTGATCTCCATTGTATTTCTCACTGCGATGATTATATGTATACGCGCGTCATAAACACTCGTCAGATCGTTGTTCCTGCGCGAGCTGTGCAACGCTGTGCTGCTTTAGCCACATTTCAGTGCCTGGGCGAATGCTCTCCTCGGGCCGTCGAGCGCGCGCTCCGCCGCCGCTGCCGTGTGCCGGTGCTCTGCGAGTAAAATGGAGAATAGACGAGGAAGGGATTAACATCATAAACGCATAGCATTACAAGTGGGATATAAAACTGGAAATAAGAGCATAGAATCAAAGTCTAGCAGCTCGTATTTAAATGATCAACACATAACAAATATATCCGCAAGAGTCGAGGAAGAAGTTGGCAAAATACCAGGCAAGGAATTGCGGTATAGCGAGCAGCGCTGTTACATGTAATGACGTAAAGACTATTTGCTGCAAAGAGGAAGCCAAAGAGTTGGTGGAACCAGGAAGCGACGCGAAGCATCACGGGAACATAGAAAGGTGAAGAACGAAGTGAACAAAAAATATATTTAGAGAAAGAATCCATTGTGCAGAAATTGAAGAGAGAGATTCGCTAGAAAAGGAAGGTATTTCGAAAAGTGCTGCATAGGACACGATGCAACAACGTATTGTAGATGAATAAGGAAATCAATCGGAAGGGTTACATCCCAAAGGTAACAGCCGATTCGTTTAAAAAAATCGCCGTACAAATGGTTAAAGCTGAAATGTGCGGCCCCGATGTTTAGCAGCGGGTTCAACCCGACGCTGCACTGAAGCCTTCCACAATTATCGTTGCCAGGTTGTGGTCGAACCACAGGTGGTCACAGACGCCGAAGCCAAAGTGCCGCTGGAGAAACTCTCGCCCAAAGCGGGCGTTCGCCCTGGCGAACGCGCTCCCGCAATCATCACGTCGACGCTGTTCTGCCCGCAACGCCGCTTCTTCGGCGCGCCGTTGCTGCAAGCGTTTGACCCTGCAAGCGTCGTACCCAAGCTCGCGCGCCAATGGCGCGCGAACTTCGGTACGACGCTCAGATTGACGTAACTGATAGCACAGCCAATGGAGACCGCTCGTGACACAGATGCCGAGCGGTTTTTAGTTTCTCCTAGCCATATACAGCTATCGCTGTAAAAGATGGTTTAGGGCAGGGGTCGGCGACCCGCGAGGCAGTATTATGCGGCTCTGGCCCGACGTCATTACTTCCTATTTGAAGGCCGACGTGACATTTTTGGCCTCAAGTGGGGTTTTCTCTTGTAACTTATGTTTGTAAATTGCAAATTCGGGACGTGCGTGCAGAAGATGATCTCAATTCCTGTCTTGTACGCCAGCTTTTTTCTCTTTGCCTCCCGCTGTGTCGGCTTCATGCAAAGTGGCCCTTCGCCTGAAAAAGGTTGCCGACCCCTGGTGTAGGGGATTTCCCCGGTGAGTAAACGGTGAGCACTGCCCCGGGTTTAGATGGGGTTCCCGTCAGCCTCATTAATGAACTAGGACATAACACTAAAGAAACTCTGTTGAAAGCCGTAGAAAAATGCTTACAGGACGGGCAAATACCGGACAGTTGGCGAAAAAAGTAACTTGGCGCAACCTACCGCGAGGGATCGGCCATGGAACGGGCGGCACCTTGTTTGAGAAATTAAATTGTTTCATATTCTAAACATGTTTAGAAATAGATAATTTACAAAATAACTCATTGATATAATCAAAGAAAAAACAATAATAAACCAATGTGGTTGAAATAGAAACTTCAATGAGATAACCTCATTATTTAATTCATTTCTTCTCACGTAGGAAATATACGGCTAAAGCACAGTACGGTAGCACCAAAGGAAAGATCCACCGACAGGGACGACTTTAAGCCCATTCTTCGGGGGGGGGGGGGGGGGGGGCTGCTTATTTTTTGCTTGTTAAAAAAAATGCAAGCAGCTCCGACGAAACAGCGGAGCTGGTCCCTTGGTCAGGCTTTGTTTTTACAGCGAAAGCTGATCACGACAAGGGCCGATCCTGGCGCCGTAGTTGTCCGCCGCCGCCGCCGGTGTCCGTAACCACCATCGCGCGAAATAAGACAAAAAACTAAAACGAAAAATACCGGGGACAGAATGGGCATCGAACCCGGGCCCTCTGCGTGGCAGCCCAGTACTCTGCACTCGAAGCAAAAACTATCCAAGATTGGGTTTTTGCGGCTCATGACCGTTTGAAATTACTACCTCATGTTGGAGTAAAAGGCGGTACGTGACATAGTTTTACCACCACCTCTCAGGGACGTATAAAAGGATGTCACAATCCAGTTTTACTACGTGGGGAGTTCTCTGTCACGTGATTTTTAACCATCGTTTGGGAGTTTATTACCACGTGACGGTAAGCTCCCTGCTTCGGCTGCTCTTCCCCCCCACCGAGTGACGCTCTCAGTTCCAGTGAAGGTATGCGGATTCCACAAATGCCTTTTTTACAGCGAAAGCTGTTATGAGATCACAACAAGGGTCGTTTCTGCGCCGTAGTTGTCCGCCGCCGTCGGTGTCCATAACCAATATCGCACGAAATAAGAAAAACACTAAATAAATAAAAAACACCTATGACAGAACGGGAATCGAACCCGGGTCCTCTGCGTGGCAGCCCAGCACTCTACCACTGAGCTACCCCGCTGCTTGAAACTGCGGTGCAAACTGACCCTATGCAGGCTTCATGTCGGGTAAGAAATCGCGTTAACGTGTGTTGTAAAGCGTTTTAGAGCTGTAAAGTAAGAGCCAGGCGTCACACAATGCGAATTGTGTAACGAGTGGGTCGTTCAATGCTCCAACCCATTACAAAAGCCTGAGGCATACACTCACAGAAGTAGAGGGAGTACTTGAAGAGCAGGGCAACGCATTACTCTAGCCAGGGTTCTTTAACTCCGTGGGGGGTACAGAGTTAGCCGCCGAACGTACACTTTCCTTGAAGGAAGAGTAAAAGAGGCTGCGAACGCTCTGCTACCCAGGCGGAGTTCCCCATCTATGCAACTCTCGTGCCGATGCGGCGCGAATGGGGTCTGGCACTCCGTCCTTAGCGGACGAAGTATACATAGTTTGCATTTGACGTCACCATGGCCGCCATCTTAGGGCCCCCACTGAACCATGACATCAAATTAGTGCCGGTGCCCCTTCCGTTCCTTTATGTTACCCCCTTGGCGTGGCTCACGAACAGAAGAACGTGGGGAGAACACAAAAGAACGCGGGGACCCTCCTCCTCTGCACTGACGTTCTCTAATGAGATAAAAAGTCGGTTGCCGCCATCTTAGAGACCCCAGCGCAGAGAACGTACTCTTTCCTTGAAGGAAGAGTAAAAGAGGCTGCGAACGCTCTGCTACTCAGACGGAGTTCCCAATCCATGCAACTCTCGTGCCGATGCGGCGTGAATGGGGTCTGGTACTCCGTCCTTAGCGGACGAAGTATACAATGTAGCGCCTGCATCTGACCACCGCGACGCCTCAAAGCAATATAACTGTCTCGTAACCATACGCCTTTGAGCGTAGACGCCACAGATGCAAGCTTATTGCGTCAAGTTAGTAGAATAACTTTCAGTGATAACAAAAGTATGGTTTTGTGATTGTGAACGTTTCATGCCCAAAACGCCAACAGCGGCACCTTCGAAGCAAGGAACAGCGGCAACTTCTAACTCGTCGCCAAAAATTAGTTTATGGCACAGGCTAATTGCCACTAGAGTAACGTAGACACTCGAGACATTCGTAAAAAAAAACAAAACAAAAAAAAAATGTCTTAAAAAAAAAAAAAGACTCCGCCAGCAGAAATCGACCTCGCCACCTCCTGATTACCAGGCGAGTACTAGTTCTACCACCACGCAACGTTTCACCGCGCTGACTACACCGTAAACAACCCGATAAAAACAAAACACGCCGTTGCGCTTCACGGGTCGCATTCTGAACACAGACGCGATTGTCTTTCCCAACTAAACCTTGCGTCTTCATAAGATCGAAACTGCTGCCACCCACGCATGACATGCGGCTATGGCCAACAGCGCCAACTTTCTTTCAGAATTAGTAACACGGAAAACAAAATATACAAAAATTACAAGGATCTGGGGCGGATTATCAGCTGTTACTGCCGAGTACAAGAGCCGTTTCTCGCTCTTTCCGTTGGTTGACGTGCACAGAAGTTTTATGTCGACTGTAATGTCGCTCGATAAGCACGCGCGTATTTGATTGAATAATCTGTATTTTCTTGTGCAAGCGACGATATGCTAGTGCAGCAGCTGTGTCAGTGTGCAGATTTGCATCGCTATACCGATACCTGAAACTATACCTAACCGATCGCTAAAAATCAAATTGAATGCGCAAGAAAGTATGCCGTCATGTTACTTCAATAAGGCGTACCAAATGACAAGCCTAAGTTTTCACGTATGAGTCAGCGAAGTGCCGGCGAGTGCGCCCGGCGGCTATCGGCGGCGGCCTGTGTGCACTGGCTGTAAGCGCGTCGCAACGACGCTCATCGATCCTTGTGCGGACACCGTACGCAAGAAACAATGGTTCAGTCAGGTTAACCGATGCCAAATCTCTACTATACAGTAATTATTACTACTGGGAATCGCGTATCATTAAGCCCACAAGCGCCGATGACATGTAGACGGACTCGGCCGGTACGCTCGGCCTACCTTCGCTGGCCCGATCTCGGCGCAGGCGGCCTGTGTGCACTGGCCGAAAGCGCGTCGCATCGATGCTGATCGCTCCTTGTGCGGACACCGTACGCCAGAAACAATGGTTCAGTCAGGTTAACCGATGCCAAAGCTCTACTGTACAGTCATTATTACTCCTCGGAATCGCGTATCATTAAGCCCAGAAGCGCCGATGACATGTAGACGGACTCGGCTGGTACACTAGGCCTACCTTCGCTGGCCCGATCTCGGCGCAGGCGGCCTGTGTGCACTGGCTGAAAGCGCGTCGCATCGATGCTCATCGCTCCTTGTGCGGACACCGTACGCAAGAAACAATGGTTTAGTCAGGTTAACCGATGCCAAAGCTCAACTGTACAGTCATTATTACTTATCGGAATCGCGTGTGATTAAGCCCAGAAGCGCCGATGACATGCCTACCTTCGCTGGGAGTCGTACTCGTACGGGTCGTATTTGGTTGGCCCGATCTCGGCGCAAGTGGCTCGCGAAGGTTGAGGTTTGCGCATTTCTCAAGCCTTTTACTATCCCATTAAAGTGTAGCCGAGGTAAGCAAAACTGTAAGGATTGCCAGAGATGCGCTTGAGTTGTGGTTTTGCCGACCGGCGTTATTTTTCTGGCGTACTTGTACATGCCGCAGCACCGCAAGTCGGATCGGACGCCGGATCGTAACGTTCGTAGATTATTCCTCGGCCAGCCCTGCTGAAAGATAGTCCCAACTATATTTGTAAGCGCGAAGCTACAGCTCCCAGACTTAGGCATAAGCGGCTGAACCACATTGAGCCGATACGACAGAATGCCAGGTGATAATTGAAATTGAATAACGAAAATGGCGTTGAATGTTATGTAGTTTTATAGTAAAAGGCAGACGTGCCTATAGTGATCCTAACGATAACCAGATACTTACACGGGCTCGGTGTATGTTTGTCTTTCAATACGCACAATAGAGATGTTGCGCCACCGGCACTAGAAGGGGGGCCAGACATCATGGGTATATATACCGGTTGCTGAAAGTATTGGTTGTCCGTAGCGCGAGCGGTTTATGTTCAGTGTTGCTGTGTTGTGTACGATTGTAATGTGTGTGCCGATGCCTGTCCCGTATATGTGACGTAAGCTTAAAAAATATCAGCCTGTTCACTGTTAGATTGTAGAAAATGCTCGACAATTATTATTTTTTTTTTACGTTAGTCCTAGAAGAAAGAGTGATTCTACACTTGGAGGGAGTTGATGCACTCTAGCCAGACCAGATGATAAAATTCTGTCAGAGAGTAGCGAAACTCCCGCAGAGAGTGTATGCACTCCATTTCAGAAGCGTGACTTTACTCTGGCGAGAGAGCTTGTTCACTCTCGCTCAGCCAGAGTACCAGAACTCTGCCGGGAGAGTGTGCCTACTCTGTGCAACAGAAAGTTCTCAGCGCTCCTGAAAAGAGAGTGAAATATGGGACAAGCGTTTACTCCCGCAAAGGGAGTCGCTAGCACTCTCTTAGGGCTGTGAGTGTAATTCTTCATCGTCGTCAGCCACAGCATTAACAAAGTGCACATAATGCGTCACAAGAGTGTAGCGGGTACCGCGCTTTTCCGAAGAATGACGAATAATGGCATAGTAGACGCTTCCCCGCTACACAAAAATTATGATTTATGGCGTAGTGGGTACCATGGAATTGCGCTTGTAGTAGTTGCCCCAAGAGTGTTTAAAAAAAGTTCAGAAAGGCCGCTCTCCCAGCTTTCGCTGTGAGTGGGCTGCGCGTTCCGCGCAGGCCTGGCGTTTTTTTTTTTTTCAAAGATTGGTATGGCATTGTCGCTCTTCGTGGTTGACCCCAAGTGCATGCACTTTGACTGGAACTGGGTGCTGCTGAAGCAAAACGAGCGAGAAAAGCATTCTGTGAACGAAATGGCGTGCTCGAAGAAAAAAGAACAAAACCTGCTGGAAAGCCGTCTTGCAGATTTTCGCAAATCGTTGGCGTATGTTGTAGGTGAATGTAAGAAGCTCGCGCTGTATGTGTCTCGTTGCGCTGATGGCAAGTTCAACTGGATCTCACGTGTTTATTCTATCATCGAGCGGCCGTGCGCGTACGAGCGCGGGCCTCCGAACCTGGACGTCGCGGATACCCCGCTTCCGTGCTGAATCGCGAAGAGCTACGAAGAACACTGCCAGCGGTAACAAAATCAAGCTGGTGTGATCGTATGTAGTTGTCTCCTGGAGAGTGACCGGTTACAACTTCGAAGAGATAGGAAAAAGGCTTCGCTACGTCGTCGGCACCGAGCCGACCAGCGGCCAGTGTGAGTGCGTCGCCGGAGCAGGTGAAACAAGCGTCGCATAGATTTTGCTTCACAGAAAGCAATGTCTGCTGGAGTACAGTACAGTCGGAATTGTCCGCTGCATGCGCCAACCGTTGTCAAACATTTAGATCGAAGGCGGGCACCGATGCGAGGCATATGGAACCAGCGTGCGGCCGTCGGTGAGCACGGTGAAAACCCGGACGGTGACCCGTCTCGTTCGTTGTGAGTACATCGCTCCGTAAGACGCCGCGAATAGCGGAGACGTATTTTTCATTGCTGTCTAAAATAACTACTACGAAAATTGCACAGGAGATGCATTCTGTGATCGCCAGCTGTCTTTCACCGCATGGCCGTGCTCCTCAAAAAGGCCTATCGACGCCGTTGGTCTGAAGCCGATACAGGCGCGGCACCGCTCTTCTTCGCCGGCGTTCCTGAATATGTGCTGCTACTTTGTTCGTGTACTGCCGCTCAATGAAAATTATTGAGCTGCCATGGTTTGTCTGTGCTTAGGTATATTTTGTGGAGTTGTGCATCAGCACTGCACTGTAAGCAAAAATTAGCCGAGATGGGAGCTTTTCCAGCATATGAGCCCCCCAAAACTCCCATGCCCCAATCATTTACTCCGTGGTAGGGGAGTTAAGTCGGTACATGTCGTCGTGAAACGCCCCTTTTTAATGAGAGAGTTTATGAACAACATGACCTTGTTAAACTCCCCACGGCGTTTCAGGTCACGTGGGTAGAAACTCCGTATGGGAGTTTTAAAAAGTATTTTTCGTCATGACGTGCGTGTCACGTGGTTAGAAATCCCTATAGGAGTTTTAAAAACCATTTTTGGTCGTGACGTGCGTGTGTGGGTCACCGTGTGAGTATTTGTCGACAGACAACGAAATTATCAGTGCAGCGAGGATTCACAACGGCCGGTTGGTGCTTAGTGTGAACGTGTCAAGGTCTTTCGCACCTCTGAGCCGCTCTGGACAGAGAGAAGTTTCACTCGCGCCAGCGTCCGACCGCGAACTGTCTGTCCGAACCGCCGTGCCCATGCAAGCAAGCACACGAGTACAAGCCACCGACACGCCGCGAATACCTCGCTTCAAAGTGCCGAGTTACGAAGAACTGCGAAGGATAATTTCAACGGTAACAAAAGTAAGCTGTCGCGATCGTCAGCGATTGCTTCTGGAGTTTCACCGGCTAAAACTTCGAAGCGGTACGAAGTAGGCTTCGCACGACATCGGCATCAAACTGGCCGGCGGCCGGTGTGAGAGCTGCGCCGGCGACAGTTGCTTCTCGGTATTTCATCGGCTGCAACTTCTAAGCGGTAAGAAAGTTGCGCTAAGTCGTCGGTATCAAGCCGGCGGCGTAGCGAGCTCGCACTGCTGCACCGGCCGCCGTGGCGAGCTCTACGAGCTCGCACCGGCCACCGGCGAATCAAAGGATGTGTTTCACAGTAAATAAAGACTGCTGGAATGAATAACAGTTAAAATTGTCTTTTCTGCGCCATGCGCCCACAGCTGTCAAACATCTAACGCGAGGGCGAGCGACGATACGAGGCAGAGGCACACTGAACCCACTGAAGTAACATACGGCTTCATGCACTGCGGGCAACAGGAATCGCGACTGCGAACCGTCTCGTTCGTTGAAGTCTATCGCTTCGTAGCTTAAACTGCGCGGATAGGGGACACCTATTTCTTTTGTGTGTGAAAAATAACGATCACGAAAACTGCGCAACAGCAACCATTTTGTAATCGCCAGCAGTTGTTCATCGTACACTGTGAGCAGTGGCGTAGCCAGGGGGTGGCACACCGGGCACGTGCCCCCCCCCCCCCCCCCGAAATTTTTTTTCGCTATGGCATACTGAGCGAAAATGGCCATTTCAAGGAGGTGCCCCTCCCGAAATCAAGGAGGTGCCCCCCCCCCCCCCCCCCCCCCGAAAAAAATTTCTGGCTACGCCCCTGACTGTGAGCAAAAATAAGCCGAGATGGGAGTAGATGACTTGTCCTCTACACGCTAAGAAAAAAGTCGAGTATTTTGGAAGTATTTGTGCTACACAACAATAATCGTCATCTGGCTTGCTCACGTTTCCTCTCTTGAAAACCCGGCTCTCGGCACATTCCTATCAAGAATGTTATGTCACGCCGATAAGGCGCGCGGCGTTCGTGACCGGGAAGTGCCGGGACGGCGGTGATAACGCCAGGAAAGTACGCGGGGAAGATGACGATTATAGTTGTGTAGCAAAAAGACACCCTTTTTACTCGATTATTTCTTAGAGTGTAGCGCATGCCCCGATGGGGGGTTTTATATACTCTCTACAGGCGGAGTAAAAAAATACTCCCCCCAAAGGACGGCGTTTTTGGATGGATTGAGGGGAGTATTTATTTACATCCATCGGGGAATTTCTTCAGGTAAGTATGGGAGTAAATTTTTATATCCATCGAAAAAAAAAGTGACCGCCTTTCGCAGCCGTACAATCTGCGAGCGAATGTAGCTTCGAAGCACTTAAAGGGGCCATGACACCCATTTTTCGACCATAATCTGTGTTATGTAGGTTGATCCTTGTACGTTCACAGACAAGCTGGCGAAATTTCAGCGCATATGGTCGTGCCGTTAATTTATAATTGAATATTTTTATAAACGAGCGAGCGGCCTGAGAGTCGGGCAACACTGGCACGCTCGCTAGCCGCGACGTAACGAGTAGCTTGCTGTGCGAGCGTCTGCACAGTCTGCATTATTTTGGACTGCGCGAGTCCTGTTTTTCTCGTCTTTGTCTATGTGTTTTTAGCGCAGTTTTAGTCCTGCATTCGATGTTCAGCTGCGCGTGCAAACGAGCTATTTCTGCTTTTCTCAACTTGCCTCTGGAACTAAATGGCTTGCAGCGGTTGAAACAGCAACAGAGCAACACTCGCAGTGAACACACTGACCGCGTGTGGAACGTAGCAGACGACGTCACTGCTCCTCGCAGTTAGTGTAAAGTCAGTGACGTCACGCACGCCATGGCAAAATGGCGGTCACCGGCGGTGGGCGGAGTTTACAGCCGACGACTTCCCCGGCTTATTTTGGACTGAAATAACCTTTTACAGTGCAGTTTTCACACCCGTACAAGCATATTTGACCCTCTACCTTCGTTTTCCGCCAAAACCCGCAAATTGTTGGGTGACCCCTTTAACATGATCACACGTAAACAAACATGCACACAAAGCTACACTCACATCGACCGCCACTCGCGCTGCACAACCACACGTCGGTCGCCGGGTATATACAGGCACCGTATTTTGACCTCCCAAGTGGCTCTGGTGGGCACTTCTTTTACGCGCAATTAAGCAATAAACATTCATGGCGTAGGTATAAAAATACGATGGTCTGATATGTACCCCTTAAACACACACATCTTTTATTTTAAATCCGCCAAACATTCACCGCTTTTTAATTTGTGAAACTTAATTATCAGCTGGCGCTCTGTCGCATATGGGCTAAATTTGCATTAGCAGTACTGTGTGTGTGTCCATAATATGCACTGAATCGTACAGAAACCCACAAACCACGAGCGGCCGTGCAGAGCACTTCAGCGGCACACTGTACACATTCAGCAACACCGGCGAAGAACCGAGGCGCCCCGCCGCTACCGCGTCCTTGCCGCCGCCGTAGCTAGGCCTCTCCCAGGAGTACGGCCCGGCTATACGATGAAAGACTACTGGCGATCACAAAATGGTTGCTGTTGCGCAGTTTTCGTGGTCGTTATTTTTCACACACAAAAGAAATAGGTGTCCAACGAACGAGACGGTTCGCAGTCACGATTCCTGTTGCCCGCAGTGCATGGGCAGCCGTATGTTATTTCAGTGGGTTCAGTGTGCCTCTGCCTCGTATCGTCGCTCGCCCTCGCGTTAGATGTTTGACAGCTGTGGGCGCTTGGCGCAGAAAAGACAATTTTAACTGTTATTCATTCCAGCAGTCTTTAATTACTGTGAAACACATCCTTTGGTTCGCCGGTGGCCGGTGCGAGCTCGTAGAGCTCGCCACGGCGGCCGGTGCGGCAGTGCGAGCTCGCTACGCCGCCGACTTGATACCGACGACTTAGCGCAGCTTTCTTACAGCTTAGAAGTTGTAGCCGATGAAATACCGGTGACACTCCGAGAAGCAACCGTCGCCGGCGGTCGGGGCGAGCGCGCCGCCGGCGCAGCTCTCACATCGGCCGCCGGCCAGTTTGGTGCCGATGTTGTGCGAAGCCTACTTCGTACCGCTTCGAAGCTTTAGCCGGTGAAACTCCAGAAGCAACCGCTGACGATCGCGACAGCTTACTTTTGTTACCGTTGAAATTATCCTTCGCAGTTCTTCGTAACTCGGCACTTTGAAGCGAGGTATTCGCGGCGTGTCGGTGGCTTGTACTCGTGTGCTTGCTTGCATGGGCACGGCCGTTCGGACCGACAGCTCGCGGTCGGACGCTGGCGCGAGTGAAACTTCCCTGTGTCCAGAGTGCCTCAGCGGTGCGAAAGACCTTGACACGTTCACACTAAGCACCAATCGGCCGTTGCAAATCCTCGCTGCACTGATAATTTCGTTGTCTGTCGACAAATACTCACACGGTGACCCACACATGCACGTCACGACCAAAAATGGTTTTTAAAACTCGCATAGGGAGTTTCTACCCACGTGACCTGAAACTCCGTGGGGTGTTTAACAAGGTCGTGTCGTTCATAAACTCTCTCATTAAGCAAGGGGCGTTTTACGGCGACATGTGCCGTCATTTATTTTTTTTTTGTACCACTTGAAATAACTCTCAGAAATCACCCTAAAAACTTTGTAATGGCAGTAAAAAATTACTCCAACTATACTCGCTGAAAACCTCGGAGGGGTAAATAATTACTACCGTTTCTACGCTCAAAAACTCAGTTAGCGTGAGAGTAAATTTTTACCACGACTCGTACGTAGGGAAAAAAATCCTGAAAAGGTAGTGCGCTAGAGGACAAGCAGCTCCCGTTTCTGTTTTTTTTTTAGATGCGAAGCATCTCTTGCTCGGGTCTATGTCCCGCGGCGTCGGCGTCCGCACTCACACTACGCATGCGCAGATCTCCTCCTTCCCTCTCTCCAACAGCTGCGCGTTACTCTCTCCACTTCTCTCCTACCACCTGCTTACGCTTCTCCTGCGTTCTCGCTTCTGCTCTCGCGGCGCATGCGCTACTGTCCTCCTCTAAGCGGGTAGAGCGCTGCGTGCGCCGTGCTCCCGACCGGGCTGCAGAAATTAGGCGCCTTTTCCTTCTTCGAACCACAACCACCACCATTCAGTGCAGCGCTTGCTTCGGTTGACTCCGCTTGACTCCATTGATGCTTCCGATGAAGTGTGATGGAAGCAACAGTCCCGTCAGTGAGTGGGCTGACGCAAGCACGCGTCAGCATCAGCCCAAACACTAGCAACGTTACGTCCACTCAAGACAAAGCTGCGAAGCGAAGGGCACGCGACGCTGAACGCAAACGCTTGAAGCGAGCGGCGGACCCTGAACTTCGTCAGCGCGAAGCAGCTTCGAAGCGTCAACGTCGAGCAGCGGATCCTGAGCTTCGAGCACGTGAAGCAGCGTTGGTTCGTGAACGTCGAGCAGCAGAACCTGAGGTTCGGGACCGTGAAGTTCAACGTAAACGTACGAAGCGAGCGGCGGAATCCGAGCTTCGAGAACGGGAAGCCGCGTGTAAACGTCAACAACGAGAGGCTGCTCCCGATGCTGCACGCGACCGCGAGCGCGCCGCGGAAGCGGCGCGCTCGCGTTAACAATTTTAATAACACCGTTAATAACGATCCGCGATGCTCCGCGTCACCCCATGCTTCCCCTCGGGAAGATGGTGTAATTTTTTTGTTTAGTGTGCACCTCTGAGCTACGCCGTTTTTTTTCCCCTTTATTGCACTGAGCTACGCCGGTGCTTGAAACTCCGTTACAAACTGACCCTATGCACATAGGCGTGCGCACGGGGGTGGGGGTGGGGGCAGCCCCCCCCCCCCCCCTAGTCGCCTAAGAGAAGAGGGGCGCAGTGTGCCCCATACATTGACTTAATAGGGAGTGAGGGCGCTGCGACGAACCTTCCCCCCCCCCCCCCCTGAAGGGGAACCCTGCGCACGGCTATGCCTATGCAGGCTTCATGTCGGGTAAGGAATCGCGTTAACATGTGTCACAAAGCGTTTTAGAACAGTAAAGTAACAACCAGGCGTCACACAATGCGAATTGCGTAACGAGTGGGTCGTTCAATGCTCCAACCCATTACAAAAGTCTCGTGCATAATTCTTCATTGTCGTCAGCCACAGCATCAACAAAGTGCACATAATGCCTTACAAGTGTGTAGCGGCTACCACGATTTTCCGAAGAATGACGAATAATGGCATTGTGGACGCTTCCCCACTACACAAAAATGATGAGTATTTATGGCGTAGTGGGTACCATGCAAGCATGCATGCAATTTGTGGTTCCCAGTGAAAACTAGATGTAGAGGATCTATTATGTCTTTACGTATCTGAAAAGTTGGCCATAAAAGAATATTTCGGTGCAAAACAAGCCCTGGAAGTCACCGGTTGTAAACCCCGCCCTCCGCCGGCGACCGCCATTTTGCCATGGCGCGTGTGACGTCATGTGCAGCAAGCAGCGGAGCCGTCGTCTTCCACCACAGTTTCAGCCGCAGCAAATCGTTCCATTTCAGTGCCAAGCAGAAGAAAGCTCAAATATCTCGATTTCACACGCAGCTGACCATGGAACAATACCGTTCGCCGCAATGCAGACCATCGCACAGCTAGCTGCTTGTTACGTCACGACTCGCGAGTGCGCCAGTGTTGCCCGACTCTCAGGCCGCTCGCGTGTTTATAAAAATATTCAATTATAAATTAAGCGCTCGACCAAGTGCGCTAAAATTTCGCCAGGTTGTTCGTGAACGCACAAGGATTAACCCACGTAAGACAGATTAAGATCTCAAATTGGGTGCCAAGGCCCCTTTAAAAAAGGCTCTAGAAAGGCCGCTCTTCCAGCTTTCGCTGTGACTGTGCTGCGCGTTTTTTTTTCTTTTTCAAGTCTTTCTATGTTGTATCACTGCTCTTTGTTCGCAACACTCTTTGTTAGGCTTTTGAGGTGGTGGTGGTCGTTGAACTTATTCTGGTCCAGAGAACACGCAGGGGAGACCCCGCGCCACCCGGCTAGTCTCACGTAGATCTGTGGTGGGAATCGTTGCGCATTCAATCGGACGAACACAGGAAGGAAAAGACAGCGTAAACGAAAAGAGCTCAAACTATCAACTGGCTTTATTCATTTGATCGCTGCATATATATGCACTTTTTCACACGTCCCAAATAAATCGAAAGAAGGGGGGGGGGGGAGAAAAGAGGAGAAAACACCTGACAATAATACCTCACATCAAAAAAGTAGTTTTCACGCACGAAATCCCGTCTGACGGTTCACTGCAGTCATAGGCGTATCTACCGGGGGGGGGGGCAAGGGGGGGCGCTAGCCCCCCCCACTGAGAAAGTTAGGGGGCGGAGCCCCCCCACTTTCGACAGTGGTCACTTTCGGCTGTACACTGGGAAACCATCAACTGAGGAAAAGTTTTACTTCAACGCAGCAATCATTTAATTATATGATGAAATTTGTCTTACACTGCTGCTGTAGAGATTGTCATCCGTGTATCAGGACCACGCATTGTAGGTTCGCTGCGTGCGGGCCACCTATGCGACGCTTGCGCGCTGTGCGCTACAGCCTTGCAGAAAGGTCTATCGCTGATTAGGGGCTCTGTAACGTTAAAGCATTGTGTCATGACTTTATTATGCTCTGCCTGGCCTGAAATTTACATAATCGTCAACGCAAATACGAGGTAAACGTCTTAAGGACCTATCAAACGATCTTCTTGTTTCAACAAATTAATTTTCTTTCATCGGAAAGGAATAGTATTACCGCTGCTCTAGATCAAGTTTGCTATCAGTCGATGAGTGTGCAGAAGTGTCGAGTGTTTTAGTTGGGCCGCAGTGGGGAGCTAAAGAAGGTTTCCGCTTTAGTTTCCGATTAATCTGTTCGCCTTACTTATCCTATGGTAGCTTAGAGCGTTTACACAGGCTTGGAACAAAGCGAGGAATAAGGCAGTGGACTCGAGTACATCGGGAAGGCACACTTTCATGCTTCTTCCGCAACTTGATGTACCGGAACAGGGAAATGGTCAAGGTTCACGGTTTTCTGGACTAAGGAGACTGAATTGACAGCCAGGCTAGTTGGTCTTGGTAATCTCGACTTGACTTGTATAGGGCAAAATACAACTCGCACGGGAGAAACACAAACGCGCCGCGCTCTTTCTTTCTCTTCCTCCCTCCATCTCTCTCTCTCTCAGCAAGGATGAGTTCACAGATACGCGCTCAAATTTCAGCTCAACATCGTTATACTAGAACTCAAAATATTTGTTATACTCATATAAATCCGTCTCGCCAGCTGCTATAAGTAGCCATTGCCAATGTGATTGGCGGGCAGCCTTTTTGAATTGAGCCATTCAGAATGACACATTGCCCGGCTACTCCAACAGTGTTTAGTGTGCACACGTCATTTTAACCCTACCATGTTTCACACTTTTGTGACGTCGCGTATCGAGCACTCAATTTTATGACACACCAAGAATGTTTGACGAATGGCGAAAAACCGATGGTCAAAAATATGCCGTATAACGGTATTGAAACTAGTGTATTCCCTTATTTTTTATGTAGTCATGCATAAGTGGTCATTACGCGATGGAGCATATTGGGGTCATTTGTTGCATCGCGTTACGAGCAGATGCTGTGTACATGACCGCGAAAATTTCGACCAATCATAAACAGCTAACGACCTATGCGCATGGAAACAATGCGGGGTAGTTTAACCTTATAATGATCCACATTTTTTCAAAGAAAATTTGTTCTTACAGCATTTGCACAGGCGTATGTACTTGGAGGGGCCGAAGGGCCCTCCAAGCAGTGTTGCAAATACAAATACGGTGAGTGTAAAGAATGTACTACGCCCCTAATACCCGAAATTCTTACTTAAAAAAGGAAAAAAAATACTTGTGATTGAGAATGTAACATTAATAGTAATTTAATTATAGTAATACTGACAATGCCATAAAAACATTATTACCAGGAGCAAACAAGACAAAATATAAGATACGGAAACCTAAATATGTGTAAGAGAGTGTAGTACTAATTACGGAAAAGAAAAGGTGTAGTCACTGCTACGGAGTGCTACTTGCAATAAAAAAAAAAAAAAAAACGAAAAAAAAAAACGCAATTATTCGTGGGCAGCTACTAGGGAGGCCGCCACCGACATATTGTATTCATGCACAAACTAGTGTGAGCAATGTATAAAAAGTGTTGCTTTTAATACTGTTACATGCATAACACATGTGGCCTTTTTTTTTTCTCAAAAAGAGCCAAATGCAGAGACCGAAACTGAGCTAAATTTCACGAATGCGTAAAGTTCGCCTAAGTATATTTAACTTCCAAAACAGTCGGAATCAAAATGTGGCAATTTCTGATCGTAAGGTGAACTCAGAAAGGCAGTTCCTAATAAAATCAGCCAAATCCTGAATGTGTTTCAATCAAACTGAGCCACGTTCATTGAACGAGCGCTGCGTCAACAATCGTTACCAAAACAAGCAACATGGTATCTTCAAGTCTGTTTAATTTGCGTCCTAGTCGCTTTGCTATCGTGTTTACGTTCCAGAACTAGTTTTTCTTCGGCGAGTTGGCACGTACTGATGGACATGATGTTGTGGGGCAAAAGGCGAATATTAAGAATAAGAGGCCGAATTTCCCACTTATTTTTCCTTCTTACTGTTTCTTTTCGAGTTTAGAGCTACAGTATCATGTCCTTATTTCGCTCTAGGACGGCATATGTGAAATCGAAGACAAATGAAATGAAGATATTGTACACTGATCTATTCCTTGAAGAAGTGATCCGAACGGCCCGGCATACAACGAGCTGAAAAGAACAGCTGGATCACTTTTCAAAGGCTTCAACAGATGTCAAGAACAAAAAAAAAAAAAAAAGAAAGGAAAGTCGCTGCCGACATTCCAGAATAGTGCGCCTTTTGCCAGGAAGGACCACTCGTTCTTCAAGTCTAGTTATCGCCATTACGTCCATGCGACAAAGGACGGCGCCGACGGAAGCATAAGGATGCCAATTTGATCGTAAAGTATTGCTATACCGTTCATTCGATGCGTTTTAGACTTCTTTTACAAGCTAATTCAACCCATAATGAGATGTTCCAATGTATAAGGGTTAAATCCAAATTTTACTCCTGAATACCGGCGATAGAGGGCTAAATAGATTTTAGCTGTAATATAGATTTGAGGTATTTAGGAGACAGGAACACACTGGCGAAAAATTGTTGGAGCAGGCCCGACCATATTGTCAGTAAGAAAAAAAGTGCGTTTCTCAGTTCCAGTTAAAGTGCACTTTTTGGAAAAAAAAAAAAAAAACGCCACACATATAGACATAAAAACTTAGCGCAATTTAAGACGAGACACACAAGCAAGAAACACGGGGGGACTGGCGCTACTCACAACTATTTATTTCACAACGTCGTCATGAAATATATACATACATTTTGGACATGCGCAGATTGCGCTAAGTTTTTATGTCAGTATGCACCAACTAGGCCCTCAAAAAGTGCTCCTAAGCCACACATATATTTACGGTTGTCTTGGCGTATGCTACGTAAAACTGACTGTACTTTTTGTATAATGTTATTAAACGCGGCTAACCATATGCTATCTCTGTATCTCTGTAGGCACCCCCTGTCGGCTCAGTGTGAACTAGGGCGCTATTTTGTAAGCGTTCAAGCATAGAACGGGGAGGAGGATAGAACAAAAAGAGGAGGGAAGCAAACAGCCAATAGGCGAGCTGGGGAGTTCAGGAATGTATGCAGTGCATAAAGAAATGTATAATTAATATAACTGAACATCAATATTCAGAGGCATTGTTTTTCGCAGCTTGAAGTTGAAGAGTTCGGTGACTTTGACAATTAACTTCTGTTAAGGTCTTGACGTAGCGCCAGGTGGTATCGCAGTGGCGCTGGCCCCCCACGCTGTTTAAACCAATGCTTCTAGTATTAGCAGTATTAGTGTACTTGTAAAATTCAAACGGCGCGACAATTCGAACCGTTACCTAGTTGTCGAAATAGCGCAGCAATCGAGAAGAGGTCCGCGCTTTCCCGACAACCAAAGGGCGTTTCTGCTCTCATTTATGGAGCGGCATCCCCAGTTAGCCTTACGTGCTAGCGAGCTCACCCACGAGTGCACAGCAGCGGACAGGCGTCAGCTGTGAGGCGGTAGAGAGATGCGCGAGAAACCCACTCCTCCGGCTTCACCGCTTACGTTTCGATCCAAGCCGAGTTGTCCGCGGAGACTGTTTTGTAGCCATACCATCGATAGAACGACGCCCGAGCTAGGTCACTCTACCCGAGCCCGTTATAACAACCTCCTCTCCGTTCTAAGCACATTTTGTGGCTATTCGCACGTCCTGACCGTCGGAATAGCCTCATAGCCTCGACCAATCGCGCATGTCTTTCCCTCCTCTTTTTTGTTCTATCCTCCTCCCCGTTCTATGCTAGAACGCTTACAAAATCGCGCCCCTAGACGTGACGGCGCAACAGAATGGAAAGTGCGGGGATCGAGCAGGCACAGAAAGTATATAGGAAGCTATGGTTGTATGAGTTGTACCCTTGCCTCCTTGGTCAAACCCGTTGGTCAAACCCGGTTCCGTACCCTCTCCCTCTTTTTTTCTCCGCGGAAAGGCAACGAGCGCCGCGTATGGCGAACGCCTGCAACGGAGATCACGTGATGCTCGCTTCACTGCTGCCTCCGAGATTGCCATCACACTTGTTACTGTCTCGGAGGTGCCAGGCGCGGTGCGCGGCGGAAATGTCGAAATGTCGCGGAGCAGACGACGTTGGCAGCTGCGGTAGCTGATGTAAACGCGTTGCGCGCAGACGACAGGCTCTGCGACCCTTTCTGTCTTTGAATGTTGGAATAAAAAACAAAACACCGACATGTGGGAAGAAATGGTGGAATACAAGTTATTAAGCTTTTGCAATAATTCTCTGTTGCAATAAACTGATAACAGACGTGTTGAAATTCGCATCATTTTCAGTTGGCAGACGTACTTCGCAGCGCACTTTGCATCTTGAATGCCGGCGATTTACGATAGCAGTTCCTGCGCTTCTAAATGTGAACCATTCGAGGCTGTGTCTAGCAAAGACTGCACTGATCATGCCTCATTGCTGCGTGCCGAAATGTAAGTCAAGCACTAAACACCGCGAACCCGGACTATCGTTTCACGAAATTCCAGTGGGCATCACTGCGCGAGAAATGGCTTCAGACTATAGCTAGGGACAACTGGGTGCCGACTCTGACCTGTTGCGGTCCACGCGATCGGTGAACTTTGCTCACCGAGCCCAGCACTCTTCTGTGAATAAAACTGTAAATAATCGTTTTGTCGTTCGAGCAAGGTGAACCAGCAGAGTCAATAAGCGATTGACGCGCTGTTTAGAAACTCAGCCAGCTCTTGAAATTTACATCGTGCGATGCGGGGGGTGAAGACCTTCCCATCACAAGCTGAAAGGTAAGATCCAAGTTCATTCTAACGTGCGCGTACCGTCTGTATATGTGTTACCACGCATGCCACTGAAAAACCTACGTCAATATCGCTAGCTACGCTGTTCTTCCCAGACGAATTCGTTCGCGGAATCGCAGTAAAAAAGATTCTTGAACAACCACGCAAATGTCGATAAAATGTCTAAAACGTTTTATATGCTGGCACCGCGAAACATCATCGTAACCATACGCGGGGAGCAGTAGCTACCAGGAAACTAATGAAAGGCCGACAGAAAAAGGGGCCCCAGAAAGACTCACCAGCAGACGCCCCGCATTTCCGCTGCCGCCGGAAGTCGGTAAGGCAACGAGCGCCGCCTCACAGATTTGTGTAGAACTGAAGGAACCGCCGCCGCAATGGGAAAGGCGAGCGACGCGGCGGGCATCTAGTCTAGGAGGCATTGGTTGTACCAGAGTTGAATCGGTTGTGGTTGTGGGCAGTGTACGCTTCCGGTGGGTACATGATCTGCTTGTAAAAGCAGACTAGCCGCTGCTTTTAAGCTTCGGCATTTCGATAGTGATAAATGAACGAGACGCAGACAGTCCGCCCGTTCCTTCTTTAAGCGGGCTCCCCTGTAATGTTCGTTTGCTCTGGCTGGAGCTTCCTAAGTCGACGCACAGCCAGCGCAGCTTCGACGTTACGAAGGCACTACAACAGCTGCGTACTGCGTGAACGGAGGTACAGTGCCACAGCTTTTGATAAGTAAACGAATTATTGCGGCGGTAATTATGGATATGTCGCTTATGGTCCCCAAACTTAGTATCTGGATGGACAACTTGACGCACGGTGCATTTTCTATCTGGCGACTGATATTGTGCACTTTCCGTAGCCTGCGTAAATGGGCCAATCGCAACAGACTTTTATATCCTGATGGGTCAGTACAGCGACAGAGAATGCATTGTGCGGCGTGTTGCGCGGCCCAGGCGGCGCTGCCAAAGAAACAGCGACGACCAGCGCCACCGTGGCATCTTCGGGGGAGTTTAGGTAGTGAAAAGTGAGTTGTCCGCAACCGAAAGTGCTGGGGCCAGCATAGACCTTCCGCTTTCGGTAGTGTTGCGCCGCTGTTTCCAATGTTCTTCGACTTAGAAATTAGTAAATGGAACCTTATTGGTTCCATTTTACTAATCTCAGTTGTGACAGGGAATGTTGTGATTGTATATGTGGTTGGGTGGTACACTACGTGCAATAATCTTAATTTATGAATCTAGCATTTGTACGAGACATATTGTAGGCTGCAACAAATAAGTTATTGTGGATCCAGCAACGTGTATTATTAAAATTCAATACTCAACCACACTGCATTCTTTCTGCTTGTATAGGGGGTATGCACTTGACGTCATCCGCGAGGATCGCTAGCGTTGGGGTCGCCATTTTAAAGGTCCGCGCGCTCGCCACATGCGCATAAAACTCTCTGCACGCGCTGTGTCCGAGATCCGTACGGCAACTTGGATGTCTAGAGACCTCCGGAACACCCCCTGCACGCCGAAGCACGACAGCAAGATGGCGCGTACAAACGGACCTTCAAAATGGCGGGGCGATGGTGTTGCCCCCTTGCGGATCAAGGCTCAGTGCATACCCCCCTATATAGGAGGGTTGCAAGTGACGTCATCCGCTTGAGTCGCTACACTCTAAAAAATGATCGAGTAAAATGGGTCTCTTTTTGTCCCACAACAATAATTGTCATCCGGATTGCTTGCGCTTCCTTTCTTGAAAACTCGGCGCTGGCCACTTTCCTATCAAGAATGCTATGTCACGCTGATAACGTGCATGTCGTTCGTGACCTGAAACTGTCGGGCGTGTGGCGATAATGCAAGGAAGGGAACGCAGGATAGATGACGATTATTGTTGTGGGACGAAAAGACACCCTTTCTACTCGATCATTTCTTAGAGTGTAGTGGCATCCGCCGCCATCTCAGTGGTCCGTGGTGGCGTGCTTCATCGGTTTTGTCGAAACGGCGAGTGGCGATGAGAGGCTATGTGCGTGACAGTGTGCATGATGCGGGTAGAATGCGGTTGAGCCTACGCGGAAACCACCAAGATGGACACGCTGGCGCCATCTCGGGGCGCCGCCCCGTGCAACCCTCCTATTCGTGGATTGTGCGGCCACTTCCTCTTGTACAGGTGCTTCAAAAGTAAACCGTAGCACGCGAGCTGTGGCCAAGCTACGCAGAAATGAATGCCAGCGCACTCCATCAGAGAAGTGGTTCTTTATTTTTATACGGAAATGATGGTACTATCTTCTGGCACATTTCCGTATAAAAATAAAGAACCGCTTCTCTGATGGAGCGTGCTGGCATTCACTTTTGTGGAGCTTGGCTACAGCTCGCGTGCTCCGGTTTACTTTTGGAGCACCTGTACTTTTCGCTGAAGGGCCATGAGATGTTCCAGCAAAATTGCTGTCAGGCAACATCCCTGCATTTAATTTTCCTCTCGCTGAGCACCGTGTGCTTGTTACTCATGGAGAAGTGTCAGTTTTCTGTAGGAAAGTGCTCGCTAACATCACTTTACCTCGGGTGCCACCCCTGAAATGAAGAGAGCTTGATCAATTAGTTATGCTGATCGGGACACTGTGCTTCTCACTGTATGGAATCCTAACAACACGGAAGTTCAGGAGAAAATGAAGCCTTGAAGTGATGAAAAATTATTGAATAAGGAATGTCGCTTGAGCTATCATTTTGATAAGGCGACTTGTCTTCATAATAGCAGTCAAATTAGCACAAATGAAAATGGACACGAAGAGATAAGGCAGACAAGGACAGGCGCTCACAACTGTTTATTGTGAAAACACCCGCTGATTTATATACATTTTGTTACGCTTGCGTCATGACAAATCATGACAGTGTTGTGGGAAACAACAAGGTAAAGTCCGACAGATCAAAAAGTGCTCTGTATGAGGTGATATTATGAAGAATGCAATGCTAGCAAGGCCATGAAGAGCAGCTTCAAAAGCAGTAAGTTAAAATATTCAGATAAAGCCATTCTTGTTCACAGCATTTTGCAGCACAACAGTAGCATCGATTATAACATTTCTTGGTAGTGCATGCTGCTCTAGCACTCGCTTTTGTTTTTCACATGGATCAGGCAGATCAAGCGGTCAGCTATTTTTTGATGGGCATGTTAGATCAGCGGAGCAGTTCATAGGCTTTTTTCTGTTGGTTAAATGCATAAAGCAAATGCAACATGCCCTAGAATGAAATTTAATCACTAGTTCGCGCCGTGTAGCTGCACAGCCAACTGAGCAAGGGAGTCTGAATTAGCATTAGTACTCAGTTTCATTTTTCTAGTGCTGACAGGTGGTGCCTCATCTCTTGCCAGTGAAGCTCTAGCTTGAAAGCATATTAGACAAACACTAAAACAGTGGTTTCTTTTTTTCATAGAGTTTCTCACTATTACCTAGAGGGAGAACTGGAACTGAAACGCTGTTGCATGCATAGAAATGCTGGGATGTGTTCACAGAGTGCCAGAACACGTCAGAGGTGCCTATGTCTAGAAGCGTTTCTTGCATCATGATGATTAATTTATAAGCAACACATAATGACCAATCTTTTTCTTAGAATTATTCAGAAACAAGCTTTATTTATAATCGAAAACTTCTGCTGGGATGTACACCAGTGAGCAGAAGTGTACGGACCACTGGAATGCGTGCCAAAATGCCTTTACACGCATCTACTGACACAACGTCTGTTGTATACACATGCGTGTTCCATCATATCTGCTGGCCTGTCCAGTAGCATTGCCTGGCATGGTTACGATACTTGTCGACTAAACATCTACTGGGTGTCGATTTCTTTGCTCTGTCACACCTGCACCATTCTTTTACATTGCGGTTTTGCTGGCTCGCACGTCCGACGCACTTTGCTTTTTTTTTTTTAAAGGGCCAGTAAACAGGCTTAGACTTTTTTTTACACCCCCCCAAACAAGCTCGCCAATTCGTACAGTAGACCGCGGCGATCACATTTTCCGAATACTGCAGCGCTGCACACCGCATAGTCCATCCATTTCGAAAAACAATTCCCACGCTTCTTTTCTTCGCCTGACCAATCCCCCCTCGTATGCGCAGTGACGCAAACTTGCCCATGGGCAACTTGACGTACCACTGAGCTTGTCGACTGGTTGTTTGCCCTACAAAACGGCGCCTTGGCCGTGCGGTGATGACGTTTTAGCCGCACAGTCCGCATTTTCATTTTCCTGTGCCGTTTTGTAGAGCCCGAGACTACCGGGAGAAGCGGTATTGCCAGAGCAAAAGCCTCCGAGATAAAGAGGCATCTTGCTACTTTACCGCTAAGGGAAGGATGCTCCTCGCACCGCGCTTCCTCCCCACGCCATTGACACATGCTCATGTGGAGGAAGCCCTGCTCAGTCGTTGGCTGCACGCCGATGATGTATCGCTGACGTCGTGTCACGTTGCCGAAGTGGGCAGAGTAACGATGACGGGCTACACCTTCCCCTCTCTATGGCGGAGAAGGGTGGAAAGGCTGCGCGAAAATTTGAAACCCGCCGAAATGTATGTTCTAACCTCTGTAACTTCCTTATTACAGCAAGTATTCTCAAAATTCTTGCGGCAGCATGTTCACATAGCAAAAGAAGTGCGCATATTTCTTTGCATCACAATTTTTGGATCTCGGGGTTGTTTACTGGCCCTTCAAGTGTGAAGCGCTTTAGGGGGTCGGGCTGTCATATGCTGTCATTGTCGCTTGGCATAACGCTCCATGTGTAGCATATTGAGCACGCGCTCGTGCCAAGAAGTCTTCTTCCTCTTGTTCTTCGAGCGTCTTGATGATGATAAGTGAGCGCGCGCTCGTGCTAAGAAGTCTTTTTCCTCTTGTTCTTCGAGCGCCTTGGTGATGATCACTTATCATCAGCGAAAAAACAACTAGTGCGCTAGGAAGAAAAATAGAGCAAGGAAAAGAAAGGAGTAGGTACACAGAGAGAGGAATAAATAAAGAGAGAAAAAAAGACAGAAAAGAAATGAAAAACAGATAAAGAAAGAAAGAGAGGAGGAAAGAAAAAAGAAAACCAAAGGGAAACAAAGAAGGCTGCCCAGCTCTGTACTTCCGTCAGGCTTGGCACCACAAGTGCGAAGCTGCCTAAATTTTTTTTCTCACACGGCGCACTGCTTTCTCTGATGCCTTTAGATGACTTGCACAAAATGTCTTGTTTATTTCTGCAGCGTTCTATTATCGAAAATGGTTCCCATGTTTGCTACTGCATATTGAAGCACGGCATGTTGAAACGGGACAAATAAAAAAAAAAAAAAAGAAAGTGAAGCACACCACCCGGGCAAATCAGCTCAGCCGCAGTCACTACGTAGAACAACGGTGCAGATGTGGTGGAGCAGAGAAAGTGACATCTAGTTTATGTTTTGCCAATGATCATCGTAAGTGCGTCAGGCAGTGCTATTGGACAGGCCAGCACATATGATGGGATGCACATGAGCACCGCTGCTTTAGTGCCCCTCTTGACAACACGCGCTGCACCTGCTGATGATGCGTCGATGCACTTCAGCATGCGCTCCCATGGTTTATATACTTTTGCTCACGGGTGTACAATTTTACGCAACATTAAAAGTAGTAAACGGCTGCTAATGTTGGAGGACAAACAATGAGGTCAGTGTTCACTCTGCGACAGTTTGTCATCTGTTTCTTTTTTTGCCCATTTGTTTATGCCCTGCAATTGAGTAAACTTTTGTTGTGGAATGTAATACGGGTGAATGAGATCCGTTCGAAGATTTAGTTTTAAAGATGGTTTATTTGTGCTGCCATATCCATGTTTTAGGCCAAGACTCACTCAATGCCAGCAAAAACAAGCCTCAAAGACGCATATATCGGGTGTGTTCTAATTCTGGCCAGCATTGTAGAGAGTCTATGCTGACAGCGTCGAGCCTCAGTCGTCTGAGTAACGGAATACGTCTGGATGACGTCTGTGCGAAGTGGCGCTGCCTCACGATGACAAGATAACGCCAAGAAAAATGAGCAGAATTGATATATATTGCACTTCTTTCACATTTGAATCTATGACAAACTGAATGTAGCTTACGTTAAATGCATAAGGAATTGTATACTGGTGAGCAGGCCACCATACTGGTGGGGCCCAAGCAATCTCTTCAGCCGCTATCTTGTTTGGACAGCAAAGTAAACTGCTTTGAATTTGTCTCTGATGCAGTACCTTTATCCCTCGTTTCATTCCTTCCTTGACGAAGCTGTGACAGTGTTCTGTTTTCCTTCTTTGTATATCAGTAACCATTTCTTTCGTATGGTCCTTACATCTTGTCAGTTCATCATCATCATCATCAGCCTAATTTATGTACACTTCAAAACAAAGGCCTTTCCTAGTGACCTCCAATTTACCTTATCTTGTGTGAGCTGATTTCATTTTATTCCTGTGAACTTTGTAATTTTACACTTCACCATTTGCTGCTGTCCTCAGCTTAATTTTTCATCCCCCTTTATCCATTCCTTTGCTCTGACCATTGCTTCTCGGTCCCATGCATTATGTGCCTGGCCCAGGTCCACTTCCTTCTCCTAATGTCAATTAGAATACCAACTATCCCTGTTCTGCCCTTAGCCATTCACCAGTCTTTTGATCACTTTATGATATGCCTATCATTTTCCATTCTTTTGCACGCTTTGTGGGGTGCTTTGACCCTCGAAAACGCTCTGTGAACGGTTTAGTGCAAAAACAAGCAAAAAAAAAAAAAACGAAGCGAATTGTTCTCGGTATGATATGATACCACGAACTGAAAATAAGTTCACAGTATAAAAGGCGCCGATCCGGGTGATGACGCTCTTTTTTTTTACCGGTGCATAACAGTTGACAGCGCTTCGGACGTCCAAAGCAGTTATCGCAGCCGCGGCGATAAACAAGGATGGCGACTGCAAGGCAGGCAAATCATTGGCGCCGCGCAACTTTTTTTTTCAGATTTCTTTGTTGGCGCACAAGTACCCTTGTTGCGTTAAGGAAAGTGGCAGATTGTGTGTCATGATTTGGGTAGGTAAGTGATAAACTTTTTTTAAGGGTCCAGCAAGAAATTACTGGCCTGGGCTCGGCCTCCAAGGGCCGTTGTTCGGGAAACATCATGTGAGGTCTATGGTGTTGGTCCTGGCTCGCTGTACAGCCCATAGTTGGTCTACTGGATGTGGGCTGAGAAGGGCGGCTCACCACCGCTCGGCCAGTCATCCTGGTGTACATGGTTGTGGTGGTGAATACCACAAAACAAAACCAGTGGAGCCTTACATGCACAAGATTCCCCACAATTTGAAAAAAGTTGCAAACAGGCATGACGTTCCAGTGGTTTTCTCAGCACCCAACAAGCTCACGAAGCTTTGTGCCCGCATTTCTTCGCAAAAAGCCAAGCTTTCATGCTAAAAGAAGCACGCCCGGCCAGTTCTGCGTTGCATGGTGGGCGTTGTTTATGAAATTACATTGAGCTGTGGCAAGTCGTACATAGGCCAAACAGGCCGCTGTGTTAATGACAAATTTAGGGAGCATATATTATCAAATAAGAATGGTGTGGGTTTACATCTGCTGTTCCATTGTGCTTCATGCGGCTGCACACCTATGTTTGGAGAAACTCGTGTGATAAGAAGAAGCAGGGAAGCGTTAGTGCGTGAAGTACTTGAGGCATGTCACATACAGAAGGGGAATGGATGCGTCAGTGTCCCTTCGATCTCTTTGTACAAGAGTGAATGCCTATTTTTAGATAGCGCTGTGCAATAGGTTTTTGATTGTGCTGTGTGCGCATATCTGGAAACACATATACTTGGGTGATGTGCGGAAAATAGACTAGTTGAAAGCCTGGCACCCTATCCTGCCTTCCGTCGTTTTTTCTTCCTGTCTCAGTTGCGCCACAAATATTTTGTTAGGTCTTGTTCGACTTTGATATCACTCGAGGAGGGATTACTTATCTGCTAACTGTACAATTCTCTGTAGGAGACCTTTACCACCTTTACTAGGTGATTGAAATTGTTGATAACACTGCCTTGCTTATCTTCTAGTGCGTCCCTTTGGTCTTTCCTGAAGAGTTTCCATTTAGCTGTTTTGATGAGGCCGCCTTTGTAACTGGTGCCTCTACTTCTTTGACATTATAATTTCTGATGTCACTGACTTTCTTCCTGCTGATCAGCTTTCATAGCTCAGCAAATTCTATATTACATCTTGAGTTAGCCACTTCTGTCTTTTGTCGTCTCTTTATCGACTCTTGCGGTCAGAAACATTTGCCCACCTTTCCGTCTGTTCTGATCACACACGCAAAAAAAGGAAAGCTCAAGTGAAATAAGTTCACTTACTCCTTTAAAGATGGCCCATATATCAGTGGGAAAATGCGTGTGAATAAACCACGAAAGACCTTGCTGAGCAGTGCCTGACCCCGGATCGCATTTTCTAGGAAAAATATATTTATTTCTGGTATCTGTACAAATGGTTGAAATTCTTCAACATACACTCCCCTTGCATTAATAGACTTGCTGAGACCTGTTTGCCACGCCTGGAAGGCACCCTAAAAGTCCACGACAGGAGTGTCTCTCAGGAACGTTGTAACGTGCTTTTTTGATGTTTTTCACACTCTCCCATTTACTTTTAGCTTTCTTTCCAGTCGGGGAAACAAAAAAAAATATATATATATATCTCACGGAGCCAAGTCAGGACTGTAAGGGGAATGGGGGACCGCCGGGGGGGTTCTTTCGGGCCAGGAATTTGGTAAAGATGAAGGACATGTGGCTGGGGGGCATTGTCAGGGTGGAGCTTGACCATGTCTTTGATGTTAGCCCTCACGTGCGTGACCTAGCATTTCAATCTCTTGAGCACCTCCAATGAAAGGCAGCATTTACAGCTTCTCCCTGCGATACGAACTAAATTTGCTGGATGCTCAATCTACGGCCGGAACGCAAAACTTTGGACGCACGATCCAGATTTTTGTTGTTTTTTGGTCGTTATTGAGCGTCCAGAATGGGGTTCGTCGACGATCTCTTCCCTGGCCCTGCTTGAACGCCTTGTGCTGCCTCCCAGACTGGGACCTTGAAATGTAGTAATCCTTGAAGGCCTCTTGAAGCATCCACAATGTTTCGGTCGCATTCTTTCTAAGCTTCAAGCAAAACTTGATAGCGTTTCGCTGTTGACGCAAACGCTCCATTGCGCCATGTTACAAAGTCGAAAACAATGTTTCACGCGGAGGCACGTTTTTCCACTCACACTGTTCGAAGTAAACTGGGGACCAGGTGCGTTGAAAGCGCAGACCTCCCGCCACATTGCCCGACCTGTTTTACCGCACTGCCATGGATAGTAGCGTCACAAATCATGCGCATTACTTTCATAACGGACCCTGTATATTGCAGAGACTAACATAACACATACCTGCTGCACATAGGCGACACACTTATAATATCGGGACACTGTCAGGACAGCCTAACTCAATTTTTAAGGTTCCTCAACTCCTTTCACCCAGAAATAAAAATTCACATCCGAATCATCTTCAACTGAGAGCGTGAACTTCTGAACACTACAATATATGTTCAGAGCTGGGCATTAAAGACGACTTTGTATGAAACACCCTCGTAATTCGTCATTCACTTACGAGGAAAAAAAAATACCATGTTTTTATAGTTAGTTTGCTTCAAAATATTTTGCATGCAGATAAAAACTAGACCATTATTTTTATTCCAGAACAGAAACGGTACGAAACTTTTTTCAGTAGAACGAAACTAGAAAAAAAAAAAAACATTTCGTTTTGACGCCCTGCCTCAAAATTCAATCGCATCTTTAGAATTCAGTCTAGTTAGTTTCATTCATTCCATCAATCTTGTTATTTTCTTCTTTGTCTAAAGCTTCATATTTGTTTTGAGGGGCAATCCTAAAGCCATGTGTTTTTATTCTGGCATTATCTTGCTTGGCCTTTTTTTTTTTTTTTAGGGGTTAATGTTGCTCTTGTTCCTCTCAGATTAAAGGCTGTCCTCAACTTCACTAATCTATGATCACTACATTTTACCTCGCCTGTTACTTCTATGTGCTGTGCTATGCTTAGATCCCTGCACATTATGATGTATATTTCATTCTTTGTTTCTCTATAGGGCTTTTCTATGTCTACTTCCTATTTTTATGCTTTCTACAAAAGGTGTTAATTACATGGAACCAATTTAGTTTTGTGAATTCCACTAACATATCTCCTTTGTTATTCCTCGAGTTGGCACCATAGTTACTGATTGCTTCTCCTTTTCGTTTTCTTCCTACTTTTGCATTATTGAAGTCCCCCCACGACTAGGGTGTGCTGGGTCTGCACCTTTTGCTATGCTAATTCAACTCATAGAATGGTTTTACCTCACTATCATTGCTTGACGTGGGAGTGTAACCCTGTAGTACTGCCAGTTTGTCTCCTATTTAGTTTTATCATGAGGCTTGCTACCCTTTCATGGCATTGAGTTTATGAATAAAAAAGTCTACGTCGTACTCTTCCTTTTCAGGGAGCCCCTTGTAACAGAGGATGTGCCCATTAGTTGGTACTGTGTATGCTTACAGAGCTCTCGTAACCCCACTAAGGCGAATGATATTCTTATAAACGCCTTCTAATTCCTCAAAACGGCAGGAAGGGGAAGATGGAAGCTTGCGATAAAAAAATCCGTTAACAGGGGTTGTGTGTTCGAGCCGACGTTTCGACCAGTGGACTTGTCTTCTTCAAGGCTAGAACTTCAAGGCTAGGCCAGTTCTAGCCTTGAAGAAGACAAGTCCACTTGTCGAAAAGTCGGCTCAAGCACACAACCTCTGTTTACAGATTTTTTCTAATTCCTCAAGTAACTCTGCTAGTCTACCTTTGCTTGACTATATCCTTGTGTTGAAAGTTCTCTTGTGCAGCTTCTTGTGGCAGTCTGTTCTGATCACGAGATTATTAACACCCTCTGCTGCTTTAAAAGTCCGACCGCCATGTGGCCAGATGTTCCTCAGCTGTTGGAGTTTGAGGGTCAGGGGGTACGTCATTTGGGAGACACCACGATTGTATAAAAATAATTGGCACCAAATACTATGCTTTTGTGACTTGTGTGCCTTCTTTATTCATAGTTACAGAGTGTATGAAGCATGTGATGTGATTAATAATTCGCTGTGCTTGTTAAAACAGCAACCACTGCCTTTTTCAGGTTTTTGCTAATCAGAAAAGCCTCATCAAAAGCCTTCACCATGCCATCTCTTGACGCTGACCGCGGAGCTCGTGTGTATGATCATATCATACAGTCTGAATCAGACAAGAACCTCTACCGAGGCTTTGAGCTTACCAATGGCATGAAAGTGCTGCTGATAAGCGACCCAACCACAGACAAGGCTGCTGCTGCACTGAATGTCCAAGTGGGTCAGTGGCCCTTGTTTATGGTCTTCTGGTGGATGCCTTTTTATTCTCTTGTTCCTTCTGTTCTGTGGAGCAGTTTTGCTGCCATTATGAACCAACTAGCCCAAACCTACGTCTTGATTATTATTAAAATGTTTTACAGAGGCCTATTGGCCTTTGAAATATGTGTTGTCTACCCTAAAAAATTTCTGGCCATGTCATTCTGTGTATTCATGAGGTTTATGACATTGGTGATAATCAAGCCTTTTTGTTTGAATAGTTGCATCCCTGTCCTGTCTTAACATCATCTGCCAATAAGTAACGAGAAAGCCAGTTCGCAGACATGTCTGCTTTGCTCGAGTACACCGCGAAGCCAGGTAATGAGGGGATCATGTCCAATCTCAATTAAAGCTTGTTCTAATGTTGACCAGTTAGAGCACAACCCCTTGCAGGATTTGTCCTCTATGGAAGCCCTTGATGTCTTCATCAGAAATAGCTGTGAGAAATTGAAAAGATAATCTTTTCAAGTCGATTATCTCATCTAATAATGAACCTATGATGGTGAAATTAATGACACTAGGATTTTCATATTATAATTTATCAGTCTAATCTAACTTATTGCTTCTTGTTAGTGTCCCTTAAAGTTAGTAGTTTCTGTATGATGATGTCATAGGTAAACATTGCTTTTGCAAATGAGCATGACGCTCAATGCTTGTTTTATCTAGGCTACATGTCGGACCCTTGGGATCTGCCTGGATTAGCTCACTTCTGTGAGCACATGCTGTTCTTGGGTACAGAAAAGGTGAGCTTTGTTCATTTAATTCAATGTGTTTGTAGGCTTTTGAGGTCTGTTAAAAGTGCTAACATCACTATTATCCTTTTTCTTGCAGTACCCAACTGAAAATGAATACCACAAGGTATGGTGCATCGAAATGGGCTCCTGCATACCATATTTGCACAAATAGAAAACGATGGGGGGACCTATGGTGATTTGTAACAAAAGAAGACCTTGTTTACAGAAGTTAACTTTTACAACATGATCACATTGTTGCTTGTTCATAGACGTGCATGTACTGAGGCATTATTGTGCCCTGAATGTGACATGCCTACTGTCAGAATATGCTTGTAATTCTTGTTGTTCATCTACTTGGTCAGTTCTTGGTTCAGGCTCTTGCTTTTCCTGTGAACTTCTGCTTGTTCCCATCCTCCTGAGTTATTGGCAGCCTCATAACCATGGCCATTCTCCTCATAGTGCAGGACATTGCCCCAGATCAACACTTCTTGGATTTCTTGAAACATGTGACCTAGTTCATCAAGCTTTAGGAATGCCAGTCAGCCATTTTGTCCTCTCACATATATCATGCTTATTGATGGTATTTGTCCCAGTCTTACTGCTGGAGCCATCTGCAAGAATGAATGCAGTTTATGCTTTCCACGACATCGCCTTGTATCACATGTTGCAAGTCTCGCCTCATATCCAAAGCGCTGCACGCTGTTCGTGCCTGGGATGTAAAGTCACGTTACGGGGGCTTCCTTTTGTCTTTGCAAAGGAGATGACTTGGGCATAGCTGCGAAAATTCGTAAATGTATATTACTGTGAGGTTGTTGGTGAGCGACAGTTCTCGAAGACCAAGACGAGTTATGAAACTGCGTGAATGTACCTTTGACTGTGTGCAATCATTTTTCACTGCTTTCAGTGCTTGAGTTTACAAAGCTGTGACAAAAATAGGTTAAACTCTTCGGTACCCTTCCCAACCATCTTGTGACAAAATAAGCTCCTTCAAGATGTGCTGACAATACGTGCACAACACTACAGCCAATAGAACAGCTGTAGCATAACTGGTGCAGCCTACAATACATTGAAGATGCCAACAAAGTTCAGAGGGAGGGTGCTGTGGGTCTATTTCAAAATTGCTCTAAATTGCTCTGAGATTCTCGGCTTGCCATGGTATTCAATGACTCTTGCACATCATGACCTAATTTTGTGAGGACACAATTAGCCCTGCATACTTCATTTAAGGCCACAAGTCACTTTTATACATTTAAACCAAGGCAAAACATTCTGACTGCCCGCTTTGCTTAAAATTGTTCTTGTGAGTAATTTCTGCAACACATGCCACAGACAAAATTAGTGCAAATGGCGGCACTGTTCGTTGTGCTTTCTGGTGCCATGCAGCAGTTGCACCATGTCTAGTGCACCGATGTGAATGGCAAGGACTTCCTGCAGTGGAAGCTTAGTCTTTGATGTGTGGGGGGCACACGCGCGCCCATGCTTCCTCTCCCATGATAGCAGCGCGTTCAGCGTGGCAGCGAGGACGAACTGGTCCCTCGAAAGAGGCACGGCAGCCCCTTTCGGAGGGCCATTGTTCCCGCGGCCAGCGCGCTCTATCCCCCCCCTTCCCGGCTCGCGGAATGGGTTGCTCTCCCCTGGCGGGAGAAACAACCCTCGCCGGGGGAGGGAAACCGGAGGTTGAACAAAACCGACAAGCAGACGGAGAGACGGGCTCTTTCGTACTAGGCCGGGACAAGTTAACTTCACCTCCGAGTCCCCCCTGCGAGCCACGGCCATCGACTAAGGAGTGAGCCTTACCCTTTGTTCTCTTCATAGAGCGGACGATCCCTCTAAGTGACATTTACGCGTTATTGCTAACGTAGCAATAAAGTGTTGTTTTGTTGATCTAGCCTGTTGCCTTATTCGCCCGAACCCGTCGTAGCTGCGATGACTTGAGCTACAGGAAGGGGCCGTTGATACGCGCACGGTGCGACTGTGTGCGGCTGGAACCGTAGCTTAGCTTCTGCACCAGCCGTGCATAGGGCGGACCCTTCAGATGCGACATGGATGTGCATTGCTGTATCTGTAAAATCATTGGACCACAAGCCCCGAGGTAATACTCCCAGCTCTAATTAACCATAACTCCAGTAACACCAAATCACTTTCACTGCACTAGCCATGTATGGATACAGAGCCTTCTACTAGAAGGAAGTTTGCTTTTGTGCAGAACTTAGTTATCAAGTAGTAGAGCTTGCCTTGAGGACACCAGGCTAGGAACTGAGCAAAAAATAAAAGAAGTTGCATTAAATTTGTGCAAGTATGGTAATTTTACCTTTTAAGACTCGTCTAGTGGATGGCCTGCTCTTATCTGATTTCTCTGGTTTCAGTACTTGTGTCAACATGCGGGTAGCAGTAATGCATTTACTGCCAGCGACCACACATGTTATTTCTTTGATGTTGCACCTGAGAACTTGGAACCAGCTTTGGATAGGTAAGAGCTCCATTTCTATTCCCACTGTGCAGCAAATTTGTTATACAGCTCTACCATCTTTTGGCATAACTTTCATGAAAAATCAGCCAGAGGGATTCTGGCAGCAGGCTTCTAGCTATAGTTCAGGAACATGTTTATTCCATTGGAGAAGCATTGTTGGTAGCGTATAATTGGATAATATGAGCCTCAACAGTATTCAGTCAAATCTTTATTTCCACCGTGTATCTTACAGATAGAGGACAATGGAAAAAGAGCTGCCTATAGGTGGCTTGACTAGTCCGCAGCCCAACGTAATGCATGGCGTGTGGCCAACAGCAAAGAAAGACAGCCAATTAACAAGCGAAAACATATGATTAGTGCAGAATAAAAGTAATACACAATAGCCTGAAAAAGAAAGCTTACAAGAATACAATGCCAGGATAAATGAAATTAATTTTCTCCTACAAATATAGATCTAAGTCTTGCTGAGGAACAACCAAACAAATGAAAATCAACTGAAAATGGTTTAACAATCACGGTAAAGAATAACACAAAAGCTCTGTGCCAGTATTCAAACGGGGTGTGACAACATTCCAGTGCTCTCTGTGTCTTGTTTTATAGCACTGCTCATTTGTTTCCAAATGTGCTAAAATTATGTATATTATTTCTCACTTCATATTTACATCTAAAACTCATCAGATACTAGTAGAGTTTATGAGCTGTTTTAATACGAATTTTATGGAAGAAGCCTGTGGATGTCGCATTATACTCAGCATTGTAAACATTACGTAGATATCGTTTCTGCAGAACGTAAATTTTTTGTAAATTAGAAAATGTAGTTGTACCCCAGACAAGTTGGCAATAGTTAAAATGTGGATAAAAAAGAGACTTGTCAACTAATATTTTAAGTTTTGGAGAGAGAATGTATCTGAATTGACCAACAGTTCCGGTTATTCGAGCTAGTTTTGTTAGTACCAAATTTATGTGAGATTCCCACTACATGTGCACACTAAATACAATGCCAAGTGGTTAACAATAACAATATTAACTGTAAGGGAATTGAAAATGATATCTGCATGCGAAGGGATTGGCTTATTTTTGGCTCGAAATATAACCGTATTTGTTTTATTTTCATTAATCTTCATTGAGTTGAACGATGACCACTGTTGCAGTTGAACTAATGTGTCATTACAATTAGAGATAAGGTAGTCAATGTTATTGCCAGAGAAAAATATGTTGTGTCGTCTGCATATATGATGAACATGGCATTATTATTAATGTTGATGATATTAATGAGAACTAACAGACGAGGATGCCAAAGAAAGTATAGGGGACTTTATTAGTAGTAATTGTAATGTAAACGTGAAGAAAGAAAAGTGGACGAAAGGATAACTTACCGCCGGCAGAGACCAAACCTGCGACCTACAAATAACGCATTCGATGCTCTACCAACTGAGCTATGGCGACGGTCATCCCTTCGTCCACTTTATAGGGTATATGGGTCAGCTGCCAGTTCGTAATAAGATCACGTGCTACGTGACGCCAACAAGCAAAAGAAAAAAAAAAAGTGTTCCACGCTTGCCATAATGTTACTGGCGGCGCTGACTGACACTCTTTTAGATGCACACATTTACCCAATAAAGTGGATGGAGGGATGACCGTCGCCATAGCTCAGTTGGTAGAGCATCGGACGTGCTATTCGAAGGTCGCAGGTTCGGTCTCTGCCGGCGGCAAGTTATCTTTCCGTCCACTTTTCTTTCTTCACATGTACATTACAATTACTACTAATAACGTCCCCGTATACTTTCCTTGGCATCCTTGTCTGTTAGTTCTCATTAATATTGTGTTTAACAAAGAAAAAACGAGCCCTTAAATTTACACTTCTTTCCTTAATGTTAACGATGTCATTTATGTAAAGGTTAAATAGCAAAGGCCCCAAAATGCTGCCCTGTTGAACATCGTAAAGCAGTGGCAGAGCTTGTGATCGCGAGTTATTTGAACAACTTGTCGCTGATGGGACAAGTATGACCGCAGTAAATTTGACCCACACCCACGTATGCCATAAATATCTAATTTAACAAGACCTCATGATTTACCAAGTCAAAAGCCTTGGAAAAATGAACAAATAAATCAGTTACTATTCTCTTGCTTTCAAATTCCGTTAAAATATATTCTTTCTGGTGAAGCAAAGCTAATTCTGTTTACCTGTTCTTCCGGAACCGATATTGATGTGGTGTTAATATATTGGAGCTTTCAACAAAATTAGAGAGCTTACAATGAATTATTTTTTCAAGAGGCTTTGAAAAAAAAGGGTAATATGGATACAGGGCGGTAATTGCATAATTTATTTTGATTCCCCTTTTTAAAAAGCCCTGCTACCTTGGCTATTTGCATTTTTATTGGAAATGTTGATGTAGTTAAACACGTATTAAATATGTTGCAAGAACTGACGCGATTATGTCTCCAACAAATTTCACAGGTTTTATTTGGATTTCATCGATATTTCTACTGCTGCTGTTTTTTAATTCATGATTGTTGAAATCACTTCCTGTGCTGTGACTGGCTGCAGAAATATTTTATCATTCCTCATGTTCATATAATGACATGCACCTGTGGGTCTACTGAACCCTTTGTAGGTTGTCCTGTATTTTTGAGACGGTGGTATAAAAACCGGCTGGGGTATATTGATATAAACTAGAAAGAAATATTATGAAACAAATTTTATAAAAATCAAGCCAGTAGTTTACTGAAAAAAAGTGGGACATATATGGGGACAGTGTTTTCCCACTTTTTGAAAACACTCTGATGAGTCAGTGGGACATATATATGTCCCACTGACTCATCAGAGTGTTTTCAAAAAGTGGGAAAACACTGTCCCACTGCCTCATGAAGGCACCGTCTCGCGATTGCATAAACGATTTTGGGATGAAACGGCCGAAGCAAGTGGCACTCTGTATCGCTTCTCAAGTTGTGAAAATGAACGTTGTGCAGACCTCATTTCAGCAGGAGAACACCGCCTGCAGTTGCGTCTCTTGAGCCTTCAAAGCGCTGTCATATGTTCCCGTAAAGCTTACTTCACCGCATGCATCAACCACTTTTTTTTAGATGCGAAGCAGCTATTTGACTAGGCTGTGTAACGCTGTCCCTCCGTGCGTACGGACAAACGCGCCGCAACGCGCGCCCCTCGCCGTAGGTGTTGGAGCGGTGCCAACTAGGTCACGCCGCAGCTGCGCGTTGACGTCACGCTCCCCTCGCAGTGCGCGATGACGTCACTCTCTCCCTCGCCTGCCGCGCGCTCGCCGGAGCGCCCGCAGCTGCCGCCTGACGCGCAACGACAAGACCTACGCCAGCCATCGCTTCAAACGAATCTTCCAGCGCTCACCGCAGCACCCGCGTTAGCGCCGTTCAGCCCGTGACGCCACCCGTGCGCAACGCTGCTGCTTCGCATCCCATCAGGGTTCCCTTTGGGAAGATGGTGTAAATTTTTTTTTGTCCAGTTGGCTGTCCTTGCTTTTGCTGTCGAAATTGTCGAGTACAGATGTTATCCCTGAACATGTGCCTACATTTCAAGAGGTATATGATATCAAGAAAAGTATTTCCACGCATCAATATCCGCAATTGCGCTGAGGGATTAGCGGGATAATTTCACAGGGGACTGTTCCGATGCATTTATCGGTCAAGTTATTACGCAAATTTCCAAAAACACTTGATGACAGGAAGTTAAGATCACCTCTCTCAAAAACTAGAAAAGGAGAAAATTATCGGGCATTTTAATTGGCAGGTTCTATCTATCTCAAGAAGAGGAAAATTAAGAAGCTATCATAAAAAATTGACTGAAATTCAGCGCTATTGTAAAACTGCATCCGCGCTTCGAAAGTGTGGTAAAATAATTTTCTTCGAGATTACGAAGACTTAGGTAATATATGAGTGACTTAATGTTGCGCTAATTGCAACAGGTGATGTGGGAGAAAATTTTTTCAATAGACAGAAAAGTGGGACGTATGTGTCCCGCTGCCGCACAAAGGGTTAAAGCACTCATTTATAAAAAAATTATTGAAAGCATTAGCCAATTTCACCCCATGCAAGTCTCCCTTCAATTGTAAGTTTGTTAATGCTGTTACAATTATTAGCACGATGCAGTAGCACATTTAAGCTGTCCCTAAGCAGCTCGCTTGGCGCGTTTTCACATCCATGAAAGACTGTGGCTGCAACTGGGTACTGCGGACTTAAATATTTGCATTAAAAAATGTTCTCCAAAAGAATGATGTTTTTGCTGCTGCAGAAGCTGTGCTGAGGTTGCTTAGGTCAATCCACATCACTTGAGTGACTAACCATGGTGGCAACTTCAGAACCAAAATTTGCCTGCAATGTTATCGTGAAGATAGTGACTGTGGTAACAACTGCTATCAATGGGCTGTTAGAGAAAGTTGGGTAAATTTTCATTCAGTTGTGAGGATTATTCAGGTGTCATTTGTTAAATGTGAACTTAAGACGCTATTTCGCATGGAAGTGCACAGGTGAAACTTACGGAAAAAAATTGTGCCGTACAGTTTAACGGTAGTGGTTTCAAGTGCAAGACAATTTTGAATGAAACAACCTTGTACCTGCACTCAGCTTTCTGAATTCGCTGCCATTAACCCATTGGCTTCCGCGGCCGGCGATCCACCGGCCGGGTTGGCGAGGCCAAAAGCGCTTTGACCGGCGAATCGCCGGCTGCCTAGAAAATGTTTATTTTTGACATTGTTTCATAGATGGCAGCACAATATTTTGTGTTTGCCTTTTGCTTGGTATATTATCCACTAGATGGACATAGTTGTCCATGTTTTTTAGCGGTTTGAAAGTGTGTTTTTTTTTTCTTTAGCGGCAAAGGGTGCACTATCCCGGCTTTTTCGAAACATGGCGTCGCGGAAGAAACGTGGTTTGACGGATGAAGAAATTCTGAATGTTGTGTTCGACAGTGACCCAGAAAGTGACGTTTGTGATGATGACGATGTTTTGTTAGACAATGGGGACTGCTAAACTGATGAAAGTGGTAGTGATGAAGAAGAGAATGTGTGTTCACGATCGCGAGGACCAACAACTCGCTTCCTTTCCCATCATGAGAAGATATGCAAAAGGCTATAAGAAAATCTTCTTTTACATTATGGACATCACTGTTTATGACAGCTATGCTTTATTTGTAAAAGCAACCGGCAAGCAGCTCCACTACACTGATTGGAAGGTCAATCTCGCTGAGGCCATTTTCGAAGAGGCCACTCTGCCCCTCTACCAAGATCGAAGAAACCCGCCTGTCGCGGCCTCACCAATGCGCCTACAAGCCGCCGAATGGGCTCATTTTCGTCGGCACATCCTGGCAAACAAAGTCAAGCAGAATCCATCAAGACTTTGCTTAGTTTGTAAGGCACAGGGCAAAAAGTCCGAGAGCCGATGGGAGTGTGAAAAATGTGAAGTTACTCTTCACATGCCCGTGTGCTTTAAACTTTTTCACACACGAAAATCATACTGAAGCACCTGATGCAGTCAAGCCTTGTTAAGCGAATAAAACTAAGTTTGATATTCTATGACGTTTGTTGTGGATTTTATTGCGGTTTAGGTGCACCGACTGATGCCGCCGGCGGGCGTGAAAATTTTCTGGCGGAATACCAGGTGGGAACAGCCGCGGAGAGCGCGGAAGCCAATGGGTTAAACCAAGTGGGCCACATCTGGTGCTGTGGCGGATGCAGTGCGATGCTCATGGTAGTTGTTAATGCAGGTTTGCGGCATTCTTTGTGTGCCCGTTGTTCAATGAAGATGCAACTGAGCGAGAGGTAAATGCCATTCACTCTGAACATGTCAAGAATATCCAGAACGACTCCTGGCGTTTAAAACAACTTGAAATGTCAACTGCGGACCCTCAACATGACTTCTGCAAATTTGGCACAGGTAATGAGGTGTAATCACGTTTTGCATCACTTGTTTCATTTTGTTTAATTTTGTTGAAGCATATGCATAAAGTACATAACGCTCATATAAAAACAAGGATCCACAATTGCCCTGGAGATGGGATCCTTGGCAACAAAATTAAATAATTTTTTATAAATTGACAGAACAGTAGTGGATGACATTATAAAAGATAGGGTGCTAGAAATCGAAATACAGTGCAGTAAAAGCTCGTGAGTTCAAACTCAGTTAATTTGAACTTACAGTTAATTCGAATTGACGCCCTGGTCTTGGCGCAGCCCTGTGTATTTCTATGGGGGAAAACTCCTGATAATTCGAACGCGTTGGTATCCACTACGGTTAATTTGAACTGGGAGCCCCTAGTTTTCATTGCTCTTCACAGAACAATTTTGTACATATTGCATACATTACCATTGTTAACATAAGAGATTGTTTGCAATAACTGGCAGTAATTTTGGCATGCAGATGGGAGAGGAGCTCTTGAAAAGGTTTATTGGCTGCTCCTGTTCTTTATAGGTAACTTGAGTACACTTGACACAATTCCCAAATCAAAAGGGCTGATGGTGCGAGACCAACTGCTCAAGTTCCACCAGCAGTGGTACTCCTCCAACATCATGTCACTCGTGGTTCTTGGCAAAGGTGAGGCTGTGTCATTTTCTGTGAATTCATACTGATCGCTTTTTTACGATTTCAGTGTGTCTTTCATAAGTGTGGTGTGTTTTGTCGGGACCTGCATGTTCAAATTGTTGAAGGAACTAGTCTCGTGATACCCACAGTGTGGACGCATGGCATTTACTCCTGCCGTGGCACTAGCAGTACGCTGTTAACCTTGTTAATACGTATGCAGTAATGTTTGTCAATGGCAGTGTTCGAGGGCCCAGGTGAAACACATTGTGGACTTTGGTTATCGGTACGGTGCTTGTGTCCAAAGGTATGAACACTTGGTAGAGTCTCAGGGGGGGAAGATTTGGCACTATGCAAACAAGTGCTTTTAGCATGGCATTTATTTCACTAAGCACCTCATGCTATTGGTACTACTGGTTTTAGTAACAGTGTTGTTGATTGCAGTGTGTTCTTAGCATGCCATTAAACAATAGGACACTAAAAAGGAATATTAAGTTGAGCATTAGTACAGTCAAACCCATTTATAACGAACCTAGGTACAATGAATTGTGATTTCTATCGAACACACAAGGCCGCCTCAGCATTATTCCTGTGAAATGTAATTTTTATAATGAGCTGGACATTGGATATACAAGACTTGGGACTTGTTCACACTGGGAAATCCGCCTTCTAGAGCGAACTGAATTCTCCGAGGTCGCAACGTCGAGTATAACAAAAACAATGAGTAAGTTGAGATAGAGTGCTGCTTGTGACAACAGTCCTTGTGCTTTTAGTGGCACTTGTCGAAAAGAACGGGTGCTTACAGACAGACTTCTACAAGTGCATCACGCATAGAAATCGGTTTTTCAAATTGGAGACATGCGCTCCGATTGGTCTACGGCAAGGGAATCCATTGGCAGCTGCCGCTAAAATTCGTCCAGGACCGATCGCAGGGAGAGGGCTGTTTTGGAGGATCTTGCCACTGCTGAACTGGTTTCCGCCCTGCTCTAGCTGCTGAATGTCTGTGTGAATACGGTTTTAGTGCTTGCGATCGATGTACACCCTCATGAATTGATGCACTGGGCCACCAAGCCGTGTTGCTGCAGCACTGGTTGAGAAAAAAAATAACATAACATGACAGACAGTTTGGCTGTGCCGACCATGGAATACTGTGTGAAAGACAAATGGGTTGTCAATAAAATCCCACTTGAAGGGAGGCACGACTAAGCAGTGTGGCAAGCTTGCTCATTTTGTTGGGAGGGCGATAGATTTTCTTGATGTCACACCCACTGCCACGTGTAAGGGCCATCCTAAGAGAATAGACACAGAGCCGACTGTTGTGTTGTTACAGAAGATGTTGTGCATGCACACAGCTGGGCTTGACTGGTGTGCTTGCAAGAAAGCATGCGCACACACAAGCCCGGCTGTTGCCTGCGAAGTGCGCTTGCACAGGCGCATGACGGGCATAGCCTCTTCATGCACAGCATGTGCAGCACTCCTATTCGGCAACTGCTCACCATGTGATTAAGCTCCGGTAGGAGAGAGGTGAGAGCAGGCATCAGGAGAGGAAGGCAATGTGACTTGAGCTATGCACACTGAGAACTGCACTGCTGCATTTTTTTATCCCCCCATTCTTTCTTCGTTTGTGTTTATAGACATTTGGTGTTGTGCTTGTGCATTGTGTGTCGTATACAGTGAAACCTCGGTGATAATATCACGGCTCGTATGAATTTTTCTGTGGTCCCGCCCAAGGCCCATTAGCCTGCAATATAATGAAGTACGGTTGTTGCGAACCGATTTTCACCCCGCGACGTTTGATACAAACGTACGCTACCGCACATTGACGTCGCATTCTTTTTTTTTTTTCCCTCTGTCTTTAACGCGTCGACGCGAGCTGTTATGCTCGAGGTAGCGTTGTTGTACCTTGTTTACACGCACTGGCCATATCGCAGTCAGACATCCTATGAAAGGAGGACGAGGACCGAAAGAAGTGGACAGACTTGGCGAAGGAGCTCGGCCTCGCAACGTCAACTCGCATGATTGTTCGGGACGTGCACACCTGCCAGCTTTCCGATTTGCATGGGCGACTCCCGAATTCTCAGCAAACCTCTGGATTGTGCGGGCACGGGTGTAAATTTCCCGAAAAACATCCTAACACCACCGCGATAACAAAATAATGAAAAGATAGGGCAGCGTTTCTAAAATGTTCTGGCCTTCATCTATCCCGTGGCACATGCTCCTTAAAGGGGCCCTGCAACACTTTTTGAGCATGCTCAGAAAACGCTGCCGATCGGTAGTCCAGGCTCTCGAGAACACGCGAGCCAAATATTATAGCGCAGCACGCGGCGTGGAATTCACAATAAATTCTCAAAGTCAGCCAGAAATTGCTTTCTCTTCTCTCGACAAATGACGTTGCGTACCCAAAAATCACTCGTCACCGACGAGAGATTTTTTTGTATCAGCCATTGGCTGATTTGAGCATGGCGCGCCTCGGTAGTTACAGAGGCCGCCGCGTGAGGCTGCGACTTGTCCACGCGTGCGCGCGCGATTGCAATGAAAATTCGCGTATTCGAACAAAAGAAGAAAGAGAAAAAGCGCTCAAGATCACGAGGCGCGCGTGACGTATTTTCTTTCCCCGTGCCATCCCTCCCTGCTTAGCTTCCAGAGCTTTCGATGGGACGAGAGAAGAGAGAATGCAATTGCAGCGTGCGAGAAATCTTTGTAACTCCACTCGTACTGGACGGATTCCAAAAATTTTTGCGGCAATGAATTCGTGAGGCAATACGCTCCTTTAGTGAATCCATTCCATGGCTACTTGGAAAAGTGTTGCAGGGCCCCTTTAAGTCACTTTCTCCGCAGTACTCCGTTGTCATGTGGAAAAACATACTGAGATTGGCAAGGGGCTACTAGCTTTCACAGGTCAGAGCACATCTGGTTCATTCATTACACACGCGCGCACGCACCATGTATTTACGAGTACAAGCATGATTGTTTACGTCTAAAAACTTTACTGGCAATCATTCAGAGCTGTTCATGACGCTGCTGCTGCCCTGAGAACCAATGAATAAAAATCTACGCCAATTTCTTTTGATGCATACTAATTTTTCATGTTTTCTGGTGGTACGAATTTCGGATGATACGAATATGTTTGGTCAACCCGCGAGATTCGTATCACTGAGGTTTCACTGTAGGTGGTTCTGGCCGTTCCTGCTTTGCCATACCTGCAGCATTCAGTGTACCTCAAGGATGATGATGAAGCAGCAGGCTTTGCCGTTTTGCGACAGTCTAGATTATTCGCCGTGCCAAACTTGGAGAAAAAAAAAATCGGACATCGCAGCGCACTTTGGGATCGTGAAAAGCATGCTGAGCACGATCCTCAAAAACAAGGTGGCCATTCAAGCCAATGCACAGGAACGACCAAATACCAATGACCTTTGCATCTGAAAGCTGGTCTACAATGAACTCCAGAAATCTCTTGATAAATGGTTTGTGCACATTGTGGGATTCGTGAAGTTGCGGATGAGTGAAGAATTGGAGATAAATTTGCTAGCCACGATTCAGATGATCAGCTGCACTTGGCAAGATGTAACATGCGGTCCTATCAAGAACTGTTTTCGGCATGCTGTACTATGTTGGGTGGTTACTGAAGCCGCAAGTGCAGCTGAAGATGATGGTGAGTTTATTGCTCTTCGGGAGGAACTTGCCCGCATTCCGGACGCGGCACCTCAAGGCACCGTGCCCCAAGAAGTCGGCTTTGAATATTTTGCCATGGTTGATGACGACGTAGCAGTGATGGAAGCCCACTGGATGCAGAAATTGTTGCAGATGTGGTAGCTTCTGGTGACATGGAAGACAAAGTAAGGTGGCCGCTGCCGGAAGACGATTGCCCGTGCCCAACATTTGCTGAAGCAATATTCATGACAGGTGTGCTGCAGTGCTACTGTGATATCTGTGGGAGCAGACTTTAGTTGGTTTACATTATTTCACGATTAAAAAATGCAATCTACGTTGATGTTGCTGGTGCACGGTGTAAACCAAGACAACACCTCCTAGAAAAAAACTATGCCTGGGACATGAGCCGCAAAAGCGCTGCCCAACCCTCTCCGTTTTCCTCTTTTCCACCCGGTACAGTCGCTAGAGCCTCTCGCGGCGACTTCTTGCAACCTGCAGTGGCGCCGCCGGTAATTCTAGCAGACGATGCGACGCGCGTTGATGGAAAGACTGCGAGCGTTGTTGAAACCAATGGAGCAAATGATCAAACTAGAACGCGACGAAACGCTCCTCGAATGCGCTAGCGACGCAACGTCGTCAATGAGTTCAAAACGATGCTACGCAAATAAACAGATATCGACAGAAATAAACGCATCAGGCAATATGTTGCAACGCCCGTGTTTGGAGAGAATTTTTTTTTTTGCCTTGCTTTCATGCGTCCATGGAAAGTTATTGCGCCGCGTGTTCTGATTGCCTAAAAATGCGGTTAGCTGCGTTCCCAAGTGCTCGTTGAGCCTCAGGAAAAGAGTTGCATGCTTGAAATTCCACGAGATACCCTCGCAAAGCAATTTATATGACCAGCGGCTCAAGGCTATTTCGAGAGATGACTGGGTGCCAACTAGTAACCTTATAGTGTGCAGTAAGCAGTAACCAACAGGAACGCTGCCGCGAAGCTGCTTGTAAGGAAACCTCTGTTGCAAAAAGTTCTTGAACTCTAGCCAAACTTTCTGCAAGGAAATGACTGGCATTTGTTAGACTAGTGCTCCTCCGGCTCACGTTACGACCGCGCAATCAAACGCCTGCACAAAGCAGCCAGATGCGCCGTTCCGCCGACACAACGTTGCCAACACCGTCGTTCTCACCGGTTCGGGCGGTACAGTTGCTAGCACCACCATACGGCGCCCACTCGAAGCGCGCGGCAGCGTTCCTCTAATGGCAAAGCTACCGACATCCCAGGCATAGTTTTTTTTCTAGGAGGCGTTGACCAAGATTACTACTGCCTTCTGCAGGTAAGTGCAGATTATGGGATAATAAATTGCTCTTGGAGCATATTACGCATCATGAGTGGCACGGCATTGATTTTATTTGTGCATTTTTGCGTGACTTCACAATATTCTGTATAATTAACTAGTTGCTGGAGTTTGATCAGCTGTTATATCAAAATACTTGATATATTGAACAAATTCTAAGAAATCATGCTGTTCGTTTTAACCAGGTTTCACTGTAGTAGGATATGCCTCAGCAACAGCAAGGTAACAACTCTTACCATGATAGGTGACCTGGTAAGCTAAAAAAGATGCATAAGGGAAAGCATAGTGTTGTTGCAACTCAGAAATTTCTGTGCCAGCAATCTGTGCCAGCATGCTGTGATGACATTAACATTGCCATTGTCTGCTTAGGCCAAGTTAGTTCAGTATTTGTGTGAATGACTGCATTGCACTCAAAGGAACCAGAGAGGAGTTTCAAGAACTTCTTTTGTGCCTAACGGAAAGATTGAGCTTTATTTTCTTCACTAGTAAATAGTCCTCCTGTGGGGTAAATGAAAAGTGTAATAGGGTAAAGGACAAAGTAATTATTGTTGCTTTTAGTATTCCTTTTAGAAATGCATCTCATTTTGCAGGGTTTAAACTAGTGCAGTATGCTTGAACTTTAGTGTCTTCTCTTCACATATATGTTGACAGTTATAATGAGGTATCAAGCTGTGCCTTGCTCTAAATGATAAAAGCATTTGAGGTCTTCAAAGATGCGTTGTTTCTCAGTATGTATCATGCATTAACCCTTGCAGAGTCTCTGGATGAATTAGCACGTATGGTAGTGCCACTGTTCTCACTTGTGCCCAACAAGGGTGTAGAGCGACCAACTTGGCCACAACATCCGTACGGCCCTGAACAGCTCGGCTTGCAAGCCCATGTGGTGCCTGTCAAGGACAACCGGTTCCTGTACATGACATTTCCCACACCAGACCTGAGGCAATACTACAAAGCTGGAGTAAGAGCTCCCTTGTCATTCCGGCTGTGATGCCGTCCCGAAGGTGCATTTCAAAAGAAGTGCCTGTTTTTGTACACTTCTCTGTGGCAGAAGTGGCTGTGTCGTATATCATTTCATTCTCTAATGATGCTGTGACACTATCATGACTATACAGTAATGCAAAATACAAAATAGTCATGACTGTACAGCAAGCTGTTGCTTTACAACTGCAGATATCATGAATGTTTTCTTGCTTAACGGTAACCGTTTTTTTTTTTTGAACTTATTTAAGTTGGCAAGATGTGGAAGTAGATATCAAAGGGTGACGCATACCTTTGGGGCTTTCGGGAAATGGTTCTGCCTGAAACTACAGCTATTTTTATGCTATTGCACAAAGTTTTTCAACTCTTGGCCTTAATATGCGCGGGATCCTCACTTTCTGGCCTTGAGGAAACCTAACAGCTTTTTAGAATGCTTCTCATTCCACCCTTCTCTTTCCACGTCAATGTGCTTTTGTGCAGACGCGTTATAGCAGACTCTCATTAAAGGGAACCTGAAGGGACCAGGAAAATGTATTCCATTTAACAGGAGTTTCATTTACTGAGAAGTGAACAAGGGTGCAGAATACAAGTACGAAACCAATCATATCAGAGGCAGTTGTTTCATTTAAGCAGGAGTTCTGTTTAAGAGATTTCTATTTACTGAGAGTCTTCTGTATAAGGACTCATTACAGCACATAGAAAATGGTGGAACAAAGAAAGGGTGTGGCAGCAGGCAGGTGCTGCTAGAGCGCAATGTAGCAGTGTTGCCTCATTTGCATGTGGCCGGCATTATTTATAGTTTGCTGTGTTATCTTTAATTTGAAAAGTCATCGCCCTTGATGAGAAGCTCATGATAATACATAGACAGGCAGCTTTCTTTGTTTTCCTTTCTTTTATTTTTTTTGGACGGTTCCCGCATAATAATGCAGCATGCTGCATCGACCATATGGCTATTGCTGTATGCACCGCAAACCATAAACAATGTCTTCATGCAAAAGTGTTGCACAAAAGTTTACTTGCTCTTAGCAAAAAGAAACATACTACATGTCACTTACACCATAAAGAGGGTCTGCATGCAAAAGTGTTGCACAAAAGTTTACTTGCTCTTAGCAAAAAGAAACATACTACATGTCACTTACACCATAAAGAGGGTCTGCATGCAAAAGTGTTGCACAAAAGTTTACTTGCTCTTAGCAAAAAGAAACATACTACATGTCACACCATAAAGAGGGTCTGCATGCAAAAGTGTTGCACAAAAGTTTACTTGCTCTTAGCAAAAAGAAACATACTACATGTCACTTACACCATAAAGAGGGTCTGCATGCAAAAGTGTTGCACAAAAGTTTACTTGCTCTTAGCAAAAAGAAACATACTACATGTCACTTACACCATAAAGAGGGTCTGCATGCAAAAGTGTTGCACAAAAGTTTACTTGCTCTTAGCAAAAAGAAACATACTACATGTCACTTACACCATAAAGAGGGTCTGCATGCAAAAGTGTTGCACAAAAGTTTACTTGCTCTTAGCAAAAAGAAACATACTACATGTCACACCATAAAGAGGGTCTGCATGCAAAAGTGTTGCACAAAAGTTTACTTGCTCTTAGCAAAAAGAAACATACTACATGTCACTTACACCGTAAAGTGTCTTCATGCGAAAGTGTTGCACAAAAGTTTACTTACTCTTAGCAAAAAAAAAATACTTATTAGATGTTGCTCGCACTGCAGAATGATCTTTGATAGACAGTTCAACCTTGAAATAATAAACTTTATTTTAAGAAAATTCTCGATATAACAGAGTATTTCAGTTTTTATAACCTCATGTCCATAGAACAACATCCCTCAATACTAAGGGAAAATTTCAATATAATGAAGTTTCACTCTAACTGTGGCGGAAGACCAAGGCAATAAATTGAAATTTCTGCTGGTACCACTGGTCATATGGTTGGCTTAGAGCATGTTTTTGTGTTCGGGTAAATGTGCAGCGCGGCACATATGAAGGACAAAGAAACAGACACTGTTTCTTTGTCCTTCGTATGGGCTGTGCTGTACGTTTACCTGAACATGTTAACGTGCCAACCCGTCCAGCTTGCTGTGTTAATGCGGTTTTTGTGGACGCATTTTTCAAATAGCATGCCACACTACAAAGAGTGGTTGCTGTTTTCTGGCTGCGGGGAAAGGGTGCGTCTCAATGCTTTCCTTGTCTTCGCAATAGCAGAGAGAGACAACATTGGGACTGATGTGTGGCATGTGGGAACTCCGGTGCATTGTATCGCACACTACTCTACCGTCTCCATGCAGAGTACTTCTGTGTCACACTTGTTGTCTTCCAGCGCCCAAATTGGTGTTTTATTGTGATGTTAATTGTATGGATACTCCCGAGGCTTTTTTGTCGTCACCATCCGCACCGCGGTGAGGTTGTATAAAATTCAAGGATGACAACGTTGTTCCATGCATCTGTGTTCTGAGTGCGAGCAAATGCGTGGGAGGGCAATGAACGATCGCGCTCCAAGTGGAGAGAAAATGCGCGGCTGTCTTCCGTTGCTTGAAAGGCCCATAGGGGTCCCGGACCCAAGCTCCTCCGTTGAGCCTGGGTTTCAGCTTCACTTCTTTTGGGCCACATATGACATATGTGACAAAATTGGTGCCAAGGATGGACGGTGGGGTCAGGGCCTGTAGCAGTGGTCTGCACCCCCCCCCCCCCCCTGCTGCCTCCACTCTCTTTCAGATGCGAAGCATCTTATGGCGGGGGTTTTGCGTCCCTCCTCCGTCCCGCGTCCGGTCACTTTCATGAAGTAGGGAAGCACCCACTATGCGAACCAGAACACTGTAGTACAATAAGGCCGTCACCTGCCACCCCGCCACCACAGTCACCAGAGTCATGGCCGAGAGCACAGAGTGGCTGCTTAGCAATGGCTAGGCAGGTGGTGGGTGCAAGCAAAGAATAACACGCACTACTGGTGGTGTCTGTCGCCCAGGTTGACTCTATTCCTTGACCTTGCTTGCATGTGCTTGCAGGGGCTTTGTCTGTCCCTCCTTCCCGCGTCCCGCATCTCACACCCCCCACAGCGCATGTGCGTCCCCTCCCCCCTCTCTCTCCTCTCCTACGTTCCCCCCCCCCCTTTCTCTCCTCTAGGAATCCTCTACTCTAGGGAGCGGTGCACACGACAGGTGGTGCGACAACTGCATACTCCGCTGGGGGGTGCCACGGTAGTTCCGTGGTATGAAAATGACAGAGCGCGCGCGCCTCATTCTCTCTCCTGGGCATTCTCTCTCCCGCTCAAGCTAACCATCTCCCTGCTGCTTCGCAACCACACATGGTTCCCCTTAGCGGGAGATGGGGAAATTTTAGATGCGAAGCATCTTATTCTCGGGGCTATGTCCGTCCGGCGTCCCGCGTCCCGCGTCCGGCCACTTTCATGAAGTAGGGAAGCACCCATTATGCGAACCAGAACACCGTAGTAATATGAAGGCCGTCAACCCTATCACAGTCATCAGACTCATGGCCGAGAGCACAGAGAGGCCACTTATCAATAGCTAGGCAGGTGGTGTCTGTCGCCCAGGTTGACCCCATTCCTTGAGTCATGGCAGAGAGCACAGAGAGGCTGCTTAGCAATGGCTAGGCAGGTGGTGTTTGTCGCCCAGGTTGACCCCATTCCTTGAGTCATGGCCGAGAGCACAGAGAGGCTGCTTAGCAATGGCTAGGCAGGTGGTGTCTGTCGCCCAGGTTGACCCCATTCCTTAATATTGCTTGCATGTGTTTGGAGGGGGCTTAGTCCGTCCCGCGTCCCACACCACCACAGCGCATGCACGTCCCCTCTCTCTCCTACGCTCACCCCCTTCCTCTCCTCTAGGAATCATCTACTCTACGTAGCGGCGTCCCACAGCGCATGCGCGTTCTCTCCCCCCTCTCTCCTCTAGGAATCCTCTACGTAGTGGATCCGGCGTCCCACAGCGCATGCACGTCCTCTCCCTCTCCTCTCCTACGATCCTCCCGTCCTTTCCTCTAGGAATCCTCTACGCAGCGGCGGGCACGACAGGTTGTGTGACAGCTGCATACTCCGCTGGGGGCGCCGCGGTAGTTCCGCGGCGCTAATTATCTCCCCGCTGCTTCGCATCCACACATGGTTTCCTTTAGCGGGAGATGGGGAATTTTTTAGATGCGAAGCATCGTATGGCAGGGGCTTTGCGTCCCTCCCGCGTCCCGCGTTCTGTCACTTTCATGAAGTAGGGAAGCACCCACTATGCGAACCACAACACTGTAGTACAATAAGGCCGTCAAACACCACCACAGTCACCAGTGTTTGGAGGGGGCTTTGTCCATCCCTCCTTCCCTGCGTCCCACACCCCCCACAGCGCATGCGTGTCCCCTCCCCCCTCTATCCTCTCCAACGCTCCCCCCCATTTCTTTCCTCTAGGAATCCTCTACTCTACGAAGCAGCGCGCACGCCAGGTCGTGCGACAGCTGCATACTCTGCTGGGGCCACGGTAGTTCCGCGGTGTGGAAGAGACGGAGCGCGCGCGCCTCATTCTCTCTCCTGTTCAGCACCGCAAAACGGGAGCGACGAGGTTTCTCCCACTCAAGCTAACCATCTCCCTGCTGCTTGACATCCACACATGGTTCCCTTTAGTGGGAGATGGGGAAGTTTTTTTTTCGAAAACTTTGGGAGGGAATAATGTTTGGCACACACCTGTTACTCGCTGAAACCATGTATAAAATGCTCATCTTATCATGGTACACTGCAATGCAAAGCTTGCATTTGCAGTGAAGCCAGAATATGACATTTTGTGTGATTAGCCTGATTGTTGGCTGCTCTCTGTTGATCTTGTCTCCTTGTTTCCATTACAGCAGCATTTCTTGTTTGCACATGGCCACGAATACACACTAAAAAGTTGCCGACATACTTTTCTACTGCTCCAAGTGATCCTAAACTCTATTTTGTCTGCTCCAAACTTGCCCCAAATCACAATTTTTTTCAGCTCCTAACCTGCTCTTAAACACAGTTCCTCCTGCTTAAAATCCCCGCTGGGGCATCTGCGCAAGGAGGTGTTTGGTGAGCGGCGTCATTGTGGACCCGAGCCAATGGGGAGTTTTGACCCCCCTCCCACGCCTTGCTGTGCATGGCTTAGCCGTGTACGGGAAAGTGGGATGCTGGGGGGTTGAGCCGACGCTGGGGGCTTGGACCGTTAAGGCCACCCAGCAGAAGCAACTCACCCCTTTGGCCTCTGCTTCATGTAGACGACACCCCTGGGCTGACTCACCCAGGGGAAATGAGCAGTCGCCTTTTCCTGTCTTTCCCTTCACATCTTTGTCTTTCTCTTACACTTTCCATTTTTCCTGTCTGCTTCTCCCTGCCATCTACTTCCAGCTTTCCTGGTGGCAAGGGTTGACCTTGTGTGGGTACGCAACCTTGGCTTCTCCTTATTTGGTTATAGCGGCCATGTACAGCTGGTGTCTGCGTTTCTTTCATGTCTCGTAGCGTCCCCTCATTGGGTTCGGTGATGGGCGGTTTGCATGGCTGGCTGCCGAAATAACACATTTCTCATGGGATCGCTGAACCCTTTTCCAACTGATCATACCCTAAAAAAGTACGCCAATGCCACTTTCCTGCTCTTGCCGAAAAACAAAGAAATCTTGCCGAAATTCCCTATCATCCATTCATCCATTGTGAACAACCACGCACAAAAGCGTGAGCAATCTACCCATTTCTTGTTCCAAAGTGTTTAAGGCATACCATTGTAACTGGTTATATAGCCACAAAGATGGCAAGTGGTGATTTGCTCCTTGAAGTCAAAGACCAATATGACGAACTCGTGCATCTTGGGGCATTTGGTGACAACCCTGTCTCGGTAAGCGCACCGTTAAGGGTGTAGTCTCTGACAGTGACCTAAAGGAGCTGACTGATGAAGAATTCCTTGATGGTTGGAGGGATCAAAATGTAATCCATGTGCAATGCATCAAAATCGGACAAGAAAACGCAGAAATCCTGACAAAGCACCGAAGACTTGCCTTTAGTTCTACTGCTCTACCCGACACCCTTGAAACCGGATATGTCAAGCTCCCTGTCAGACCTTTCATCCCGAACCTGTGACGTTTTAAATGTCGAAGGTTTGGACATGCGTCTCAGAGTTGCTGAGGGCAGCTTGCTTGTGCAAGTTCGGTAAAACGGGTCACTCGGCAGATGACTGCAGTGATGATGTATGTTTTGTAAACTGCGATGGTCCTCACTGGGATACTCCAGAGCTTGACCAGCCTGAAAGAAGGAAAAGGAAGTGAGCACCATAAAAGTAAAAAAAAAACTTAACAATCCATGAGACGTGACAGCGTATTTCGTTGGCATTTCCAAACGGGCAAATCGTTGAAATTTCCAAACAGACCATCTTTCGCCGAAGTGGTGCAATGGGGGGCGTCACCACAGCGGTCTTTGGTGGTTGCCTAGACCATGCACAGCGTTCGGAAGCTAACGCCACCTGCCCCTATGGTGGGAGCAGCCCCGTCTGCCCCAAAATCGGCCACACTGGAGGCCTCTGCAACGTCTGGCAACAGCCAGGGCAGTGTAGAAACCAAGGATGTCCCGTTGACATCTGGCACGATGTAGTCAAAGGCCTCGTCTTATGAGGCGAAGCCTCTATAGAAGGCACTGCTAGAGCGAATGTCCAACGCTTTGTCTGAAGCTGTGGACACTGCACCTCGTCAAATGGTGCAGACAGCGCCAAAGGAGCTTCAAGCCTTTTTGACTACTTCAAGAAAGAGAAAACTCCAATTACACAGTCTGTAAAGGCTCTGTAAATTGAGGCAACCTCCTTTCTGACACACACACACACACAGGACCGGTTAGTTTTGATGTAGATACTATAATTCACTGCGATATCGGAGGCTTACTGTACAACCTTGATGAAGTCCAGGAAATTCTCAGAAAGTTTAGAGCGAAAGTGCTGTGTGTGCAAGAAACGCACCTAAGTCCAAGACTTGCGAACTTCCTCCGACAGCACATTATTTACCGAAAACGCAGTGAGGATGCTACTACATCATCTGGCGCTGTAGCTATCATAGTCGATAAAAGTATAGCAGTCCAACATATGCAACTCTTAACGGTTCTTGAAGCAGTGGACACCACAGTGCATATTTATGTACCAACAGTGCAAATTTTGTGTGATATATTATTTATAGAACTGTGCATTCAAGCAGGATGACTAAAAAGGAGCAGCAACTTTTTGTATTATGGCCAACTGTGTGAAAAACAAACGTGCCAGATATTAACGTTATCAGTCTTTTTACGATAAAGCACCTTGGCTGAGAGATGTGGTGATTGTGGTGGTTATAATCCTCTTAACCTACCTGGCAAGTGGCGCTTGAATCACACCAACCTTTTTGTAGTTATGACTGCTGGTGCTTTTTTTTCTTTTTTACGTTTTTAGCAATTTCATCATTTTAAACTTCTAACTACCGAAACTTTACGAGCCAAAAATATAATTGTAACATTTTGGACTACAATTGTAAAATTTTTTCTCTAAGGTGTTAAGCTACCTTTAAGCTGCTGTTTCAGTAGTTTTTTGTTATCCTATCCCCAATGTACACATTTTGAAATTTGCTTTTGCATCGATAGACAATGTCTGTCAGTCGTTCTTTGTCTGATTTTAGTTTCATTTAATTAAAATAGAGTACCTCTGGCTGTAATCATTGTTAAGGTATTGGCATGCAGAATAGCACTGCCGTACTTGCAAAAGTAAAATTTCTGCCTGCTTTAGATTTTATTAAGTGTTGGTACTAGTACTGTGATACTGGTGATAGTGATGATTGTGTGCGGATGCTACATGGTACATTTCATTGCCTTTGTAGCCTGGAGATTACGTTGCCCACCTTATTGGGCATGAAGGCCCAGGGAGCTTGCTTTCTGAGCTGAAGGCACGAGGTGAGTTAATTAAGCATCTGTTGTGATCATTTAAAAGGACAAATATAGCATGCAAATTCTTAGAATTCTGGTTATAGTTGTAAATGGGTGAATAGTAAATTTGAGGTTCAAAATGAATTTGAAGCAAATAGTGATTTAATTGAATGATTTCACATTGAATAGTTTGAATAATGTATATCACATATTGTAAAAAAAAATGAGCATATTGTCATGACCCAACTTACTTGTGCAATATTTTTAAGGATTAGAACAAGGCTTCTGTGAATGCTACTTTTTTGGTTCAAAGCCAAGTGGAAGCAACTTCGAATATTAGCAGGATTTGGATAGCAGTGGGGTGCAAGTTAGCAGTAAAATAGGTTGCATTTTAAAATTTGCTATAATTAGTGCATATAAGTCCATATAACATGCTGTTAAACTTGGAAAAAATAATAATCAAAATGCTGGTAATATGTACACTTAACCTAAAAGTGTGGCTTCGTGACAGTGTGGTATTCCACTGAAAAAGGCGGTTTTACGGCATAGCAGCCCCACACTGCAGTGAAACCACTTTTTCAGGGAGTTACATGTAAAATATACATCCATTCGTTCGTTTCGAATACTTCAAAATTTCGGAAAGTTCAAATTCTTGTCGAAGTGAATTCAAATGCTGTAATATTCATTTGAATATTTGAAGCACTCAAATATTTGCCCTGTGCTTAACTATAATGTATAATGCAATAAACGAGAAGAATGATGTTTAGTGCTTTTTGAGGGACAATGCTTATTTCATGCCCACAATGCCACTAAGGCATTACATATTTAGGTTATGTGAAAACTCATGCCCAAATATTTCGATTACTGCGAGCTTGTTTGGTGGACATAGACTCCAATTTGTTTTTGCAGGCTGGGTCAATTCTTTGGTCGGTGGAGAGAAAGATGGGGCACGGGGCTTCAGTTTTACCATTGTCAATGTTGACCTCACTGAAGAAGGCATAGGTAAGTAAACACACTGTTATCTTTCAGTGGACCCCATTGATTTAAAACAGCTTCAGCTAGCGGCTGGTTACCATCTCTCTCTAGAGGAAGTCCTTTATCACATTGGTTCGCACCCATAGAAATCCCAAAGCTCGAGGAGAAAAATGTAAGCAGGGTTAGATTAGTTCTTTTGTGATGTCTTACTGTAACTCAGAGCAGATTGTGTGACAGCTTACTTTATAAACTGGCTGACCTATGCTCATTTCAGCAAGAATAAAAAAAATAACACTGAGCTTTATGCAAACAGACATCACCGTTTGCTTATAGGGCGTCATACGAGTCAGGTTTGTCTACCATATTTACTCAATTGTAACGCTAATTTTGATCCCTTCCAGGTGAGTAGTTGGGACCCTCCCAGCAACGCAGTACGGTCACAGAAGTCCATTGTCAGGCACTGCTTGCCAAGCTCTTTCATGGTTGATTCACGCGCATGCTTTCTCACTGCAATATGTGCAATTTCTAATAGAATAAGTAAACTTCTTTTATTTGAGCTTACCTTTCTTTAGTTTTAGTCCGGAATGGACGGTAGGTAGATAAAAGGTTTTGAACTGCAAGGGGTGAAAAGGATTCTTGTAGCTTGAAGTCGACCCTCATGTTGCAGTACAATCGCTAAAATCACTCATGTTAAAACAAGTATGCCATATCCCATGGCTTTTGGCATTTTGTCGGCAACTGCATGTTTTGACCCAATCCACAAACAAATCAACCGAAGCCAAAACTTGTTTCTGTCCTCCATTTTCAAATCGACGCCGTTTTTGCTTGTAGTGCCGCGGCCGCTACTTTTCAAAGTGACTCTGTTTTATGCCACAGCATTGCGCTCGTTATGATGCCTGCTTTGTGAGATGAGGAGCTGGGAAGAGTAGCGGTTTTGACTAGTTGTTACTCCATAATGCTCATTGGTTGTAGTAGGGTGTGTGTAGTTAAGAACGTCGGTGCATGTCCGCCGACCCCTTTTAACCCTATAACCGCCAATTTAACTTCCGCAAAACCATGCAATTCTGATTCTTAAAATATGTTATATCATTGATTTCTGTTTAGAATTAGCACAGAAATTAAAAATATTAAATATAATGAAGGTGTACCGCTTTAGTCTCTGCAATTATGTAGCTCAAGATGTCGCACCACTTTGTTCACAGTATTCGGCAAACTGTCTGTAATTGATATGAACATATCCACGTGCCTTTCACGACCATTAGTGCAGCGCAACTGTTTTCTGGTTCGCGCTGCAGCGCTGCCACCAGAAGTGCGTCACTTTCCAGTATTCCCAGCATTCGCACTATACACTTTTCTGACAGCCTCCAGCCTCCAGCCTAAAATTAAAGGAAAAATCGTTTTTTATGTGTACTGATCTGAAGTCTTACAAATAAAATTGGCGAAAAAATGGCTTAGGTGGTATTTTGAATACCACTGCCGGCGGTGCGCTGTTGTCATTTTGATGGGGGCGGCACCTGAAGGCCCTGATGCGAAGCTCGCAGCATGCCACTGGCTTGGCCTTGTTGTCGGCAATATCCAGGGTAAAGACAACGTCCGAGTTGCTGTCAGACACAAATTCCGTGTCGTCACTAACGCAGCTTCCTGTACTACTCCAAGATGCACCTGTCTTTCTTGGAGCATCGTCGCCTCCAGCACTCTTCTTGCGAAGCGGCATTATGAAATGACTCGTGCCAGTGTGTGAAAGGCACTAAATGCGGTTTGTCATAGACAGCTACCATTATCTAGAGCTGAAAATTGCAAGCAAAGCAATTGACGACCATGATATGTCTTTGGCAGCGGAAGGAGAGGAAAATCGAGCCGAGCAAGTGTGACTTGTCGTTGGTGATATTGGTACAAACTCGTGTGACGAGGACAGCTCGGGGTTGGCGGCTAAATGGTTAATTTTGCCTAAAAAAATATATTTTTCTGCCGACTCCCCATTATCACAACATGGATCTTAGTGCCACAAAAAAAAAGAAAGTCGCCTTCGCCAAAAATATTCAGAAGCCTCCGCATAGCTGTAACTGCTTTTTGGAAATTGCACGAAAATGGGATTTTCATGAGATCCTACGAAATAAATTATTGTGGCTGTGGGTCTTAAAACTTTTGTGACATACTATGAATAGCTCGCGTGGACAAAATGTTGCCTTGCAGTGCTGGTGCTGTTGTTTAAAGAAAAAAAAAATCGTGAATACAACACATTGTTCAATAACGCTCAATTTTAGACTTTTTGCTCTGCGTCTATATAACTTACAAAACTTTGCAGAGCGTTATCCACACATTAGGTTAAGAAATGCGCTAAATATAATAGTCAAGAATGATGCCAAATGCTAAGCAAAAATGCTCAAGGAAGGGCATGACTGTAAATATGAAATATTTTAAAGATCAGTTAAAAGAAAAATCTGTTTTTCTGCAACGGCAAAGCAATGTGTGATAGCAATAAATTGGAATGTTATGCGATGTAAGGCTAGCAGCTGACTCTTTTGGATCTGGTCTTGCGTAACTCAACGAAACACTGGTTTAAGGGGAACACGGCCACTCCAGGGAAAAAAAAAGCAGTTTTCGTGCTGTCTGCTCTCTGAATGGGAAATAAGGTGAACAGCAGGTTTACGAGCAGTCTCCTGATGTCTGTCGAATGATTGAATGAATAAAGCATTTGTTGCCAGAAATTGTAGTGTCTACTGCAGCTATTGTTAGTGAAAATTGGTCGGGTTCCTATTCTGGGACTCTGTTGGACTGAGCTACAGTCTGCGTCCTCCCCACGAGGCTCCGATGATCCTCAAGAGCTGGGCTGGACGATGCCTCCTCCCACCCCTCCCACGTTGGCTTTGTAATTTGTGCAATACTTCTATTAGACGAGATAGCGCTTGCGACTGCGTCCTTATGAGCAAAGTTCGCAGTGGCTGCTTGAGCCAGCCCCCCCTCCACCCCCCCCAGCGTTTCATCACGCTCCTTCACCTGACGAAAGATGGCCAAGGCGTTTCATATCCACTTGAGAAACCATGGACGACTACAGGCCTCGCACTGGGGATGATGTTAACAACAGCAATCATAGCATGCGAAAGAAACGAAGAAAAACGAAGTACGGCGTGTGTCACGAGGATCTCAGCTTTTTTCTCTGGAATAAATGGCAACGTTGGGGATGGGCTTCTCTGACCTCTTCAGGCATATTGTCCTTGTAGCCTGGTTCATTATAGAACGAAGTCTTCGGATTTTACAGTTATCGCATGCTCCCTTCGTGTGACAGAGATGGCCGACTCATTTTATCTCTGCTTCAGCTGCATTCTTCCCAAGTGCTTGTGGGCTTTTGCTTGCACATTGAACATACGATGCATGGGGCAATGTTAAAAAATTTGGACTTTATACGGAACATGACAACGATGGCAGAAGCCCACCGAGAGTGTCCATATACAGTAAAACCTCGATGATACGAATCTTGCGGGGAAACCAAAAACATTCGTATCATCTAAAATTCGTATCACTAGAAAACATGAAAAATTAGCACGCAACAAAAGGAAGCTGCCGTACATTTTCATTTATTGTTTCTCAGGGCCGCAGTAAACGCCAGGACCATCTGTCTGTCATTGCTAGTAAAGTTTTTAGACGTCCAACAATCATACTCATAATTATACGGTGTGTGCGCACGTGCGTAATTAATGAACCATGTGTGCTGTAACCTGTGAGGCTGTGACAACTAGTAGCCCGTACTCAATCTTAGTATGTTTTTTTGCATGATGTCATAGTACTGTGGTGAAAGTGACTTAAGGAACATTTCAGATACGACAGATAAAGGACAGAAAATTTTAGAACCACGGCGCTTTTTTCAAATTATTTTCTTATCGTGGTGGTGCTGGGGATGCTTTTCGGGAGATTTACGATCGTGCCCGCACAATCGGGAGTTTTTACTGAAGATACGGGTGTCTTCTGTGCAAATCTGAGACTTGGCAGGTGTGCGCGTCCCGAACAATCGTGCTTGTTGACGTTGCGAGGACTAGCTCCTTCACCAAGACCGTCCGCTTCTTCTTTCGGTCCGCGTGCACCTTTCGTAGGATGTCTGAGTGAGACGACATGGCGTGCATCGACTTGGCAGGCGCGCGTAAACATAGTACAACGACGCTGCCTCGAGCACAACAACACGCGTCAACGCGTTGGAAAAAGAACGCTACATGAATGCCACCTGTAATCTGAACGCAAAGGCACACGAAGGCGCATTAAGGACTCCATTATTTGCGCGCACTATGTTGGAGGCTATGACACGCCGCTGACAGGCACTTCGCGGCGTGGTGCGCGGGCCCGCGCTTGGGTTCCCGCGCGTGTTTACCGTGTTTACCGCGTCTTCCCCAACTGCGCCGGCAACACCTGTTCATACTTTCGCGGCTGCGCACGTTCGTATCAAACGTCGCCGGGTGAAAATCGGTTCGCAGCAACCGTGCTTCATTACATTGCAGGCTAATGGGCCTTGGCTGGGACCACAGAAAAATTCGCATCACCCCGAAATTTGTACGAGCCGTGATCGTATCACCGAGGTTTTACTGTAATTGCTTTTGTAATAAAAAACTGCCACCTTTGATTTTCCCTAAACTCCCAAGAATTAAAGCCAAGCACATGTTCTAACTGAATCTACAGCGCCATCTTCACCATCAACTCCAGCAATACAACACTCTGAACTGACTAATACCCCTATCACACGGCACATGTAATGGGACTAGCAGTGAATGGGATTAGGTGTTAATGTCAATTTTGTTGCTGCTACACGGGCATAGTTAATGACATTCACATCTAAGGGCATTCACCCATCATATACTGTGTAAGCAATTTTTGTATTATGATGCATCTTGTAGCTTGTATGGTCACTCCATGATGCAAAAGTTTACAAATGGCATTGTTAGTGCTCTGTCCCCATTTGTTAATTGTAATATTACTGTTCTATTTGCACGCTTGTGCCAGACCACACAGATGACATAGTTCGTCTAGTCTTCCAGTACCTGAACATGCTGCGCACAGAAGGTCCCCAGCGTTGGGTCTTCCAGGAGCTGCAGGAACTGTGGCGCATCGCCTTCCGCTTCAAGGGTAAAGACACACCACAGAGCTACGTGCGAGATTTGGCTGGCATGCTTCATGTAAGTATATCCATGTCTGATAATCTTTAAAGACAGAGCCAGACGAGGACCGTGAAGTACACTAAAGACACACAGGTGCTTTTAGTGAACTATATCCATGAAGTTTTGTTCCATGTTCACTGTCTGTTTATGACTCCCGGCATGCCTTGTTTGTGCATCAGTAGACATCACGCACAATGTGGTCAATAGTTGTGAGACGCCGAGTAGGTGGCTCGAGGTAATCAATAAAATTCATTTGTAAGAAATCTGCACATCTCTCAAGCCTGTTGTTTTGCATAAATTGCGGAAGTGTGCAGGGCAACGTACCCAGCGAATTTCATAGAGATCCTTTGGCCTCGAAAAATAGCCGCAGTTGGGATTTAAGACACACTAAGAGATACACACATCTGACGAAAGCCTTTTAAAGGAGCACTGACATCAAATTTACGCATGTGGATTTTTTTGCATCCGCGAGTAGCTATCGACCCCCCAAGTAACGATTCTCGACTCAAAATGCAGCGGAGGGACGAATAAGTACCAGTAATGTTGATTAATATATCCGATATCGAACGCGATTCAAAACGGGAGGAAAACCCGCCAAATTGTAGTGCTGGTAGCGCTACCTCGCGGCCACATCGGGGCCGCTCCCCAGCTGATTCCGCTGCCACAAAAAAAGGTGACGTCACGTCCAGCTGACATCGCTGACATTTCGTCTGCTAAGAGCACACGTGCAGCCATGTCTTTGTCGTCAACATCGTCGTCCTCGCCGTCGTCGCGGTCAACATCGACAAGCGACCCACTGGCTGCGTTGAGGTTCGAGGCTTGGAAATGCATGAAAGGACACGCACTTTCCGCTTTTTCCGCGCCTCGACGGGCAGGTTCGCACTACGCAGCGGCTCCCCGACATCCTGGCACGTATACTGTGTCGCTCCGAATGATCGCACTCGCGCTCGCACACGACAAATCAGTCGATGCGACACGATGTACCGCACGCACAGATCAACACAGCTAGGAGAGCCACTACTGAGACCATCGCCGGGCGTCGGCGCCACGATAAACACACTCAGACCGTCGACGTCTAGCGTATCACTAGCGTATCACTAGCGTACGTTACAAGTGTGATTCTATCACACCTCACACGTTGCGCTGGTGTCGATGTCGCAGGGCATTCAGTTTTCCGTTGAGCGTTCATACGCTGTTTGCCCTCGAAATAAAATAACTTCCACGCGATGGACGGCATTCAAATTTGGCCAAGACGACCTATGCATACCGAGCAATCGAATGAAGGACACACCTCGACTTTGAAATTTAATGTCAGTGCTCCTTTAAGTAAAATGCTGTTAACTAAATTTAGGATTTGCATTGCTACCACAAATTGATCTACTCTGTCATGTGCAGCAAGTGAAGTGGAGGTGAAAAGTACGCTAGCAGAACATGATCAGGCCTACTAGAACTACTGAAGGAAGACGTATATTATAGGTGGCAAAGGTAACTTACTTCTAAAATTAGGCATTGCTGGAGTAGTGAAGCCAGTGGAATAATTAACGGCTGCTCTCGCAACAAACGCAGTCGCGGGTAAGCTTGGTATCACAGTCCCTGTGCCTCTCTGTATGTGCAATCAGCCTTGCTTTCAGATTGTAATTGACTCTTTTCATTTATCTGCGAAGCAGTACGTTGCCATCTGCTTATACCAGCAGCAAGACAGGTTTCTTAGAGCAGATTGCTGGCATAATAAATAGCATTGTTCATAATTCACTGTGAGGGAAAGCCAAACCTTATGAATACCTCCATTAAACACTTCCAAATCTATCCACCGTGCACAGAAGAAATAGCTCAGCCCGCTTGATAGAGTGGTCTACCTTGACAAAAAGTAGCAGTTCCCTGTGGTCTGTGGGCCTGGGCTAGAGGACTGTTGCCAAATGCACTCCTTCTCTGGGATGTTGTCTGTTTCACATGCCATGTTTAAAATTTATGCCATCTGTGGCATTGTTTGCCATACTGTCTAAGACCATGTGGCAGCTGCACAGTACTTGTGTGCATCTACATTTTCTGGCGATTCTAATCAATTTTTACTTTCTTTTTCAGCTTTTTCCATTCCAAGATGTTCTTGCAGGGCCATATTTATTAGAAGAATACCGACCAGATTTGATTAATGATTTGCTGCATTATCTCAGGCCTGACAATGTGCGGTAAGTTCTAACTGCCATTTTGTTTCCTTCCTCATTAAAATATTGACTCATACTTTCTAGATCATAGTGCAGTACGTTCTCTATGAAGTGGAGAAGCGTTCTGGGTGTCCTGAATACTAGTTCAGTATTGCAATATATATATATAAAAAAAAGAAAAAGCACAGCTTATTCTTTTTTCTACGTCCGCTTGGCCACTAAATAGAAACCAGTTAAAATACGATGATGCAACATGCACATATGTTGCACAATCTTGCTACTATGCCCGCCCACTGCATGAGGCCGCAGCTGTCAGTTCTGAGCACACAGCAGGCACGTAAACATGCCTCGGATAACAGAGTCTGCCACAAAGTGTGAAGTGCATGCTGTTATTCGATTTCTGCATGCTGAGGGGTGCATTGCAGTTGAAATTCAAATTCATCGACGAATGAGTAATGTGTATGGCACAACTTTCATGAGTGACAGCAAGGGGCACCATTGGTGCAGGGAATTTGAAGCAGGACGTGCAGACATTCAGGGTGCAGGCAGACAGGGAACGAAGCAAGTGTCAACGATCTTGTTCAGCGAGTTGATCAGGCGATTCGAGAAAATTGTCGGGTCATAGTTTATGTGCCAAATGATTTATTTCCCTAAATTTCGTGGTCAGCTCTCTATACCATTGTGAGTGAGAGACTCCAGTATCACGAAACTCTGTTCAAAGTGCTTAAGTGGTGATTAATATGCAAGTCATAGCCTACTCATTGTAATAAAGCATAGTAGTACTCAACTAAAAATAAGACAGATGACTGTGGCCCTAAATATTCAGTCACCTCGATAGGGATGAGACCGCTGTAGTGTGCAGTCAGCAGTGATAAAGTTACTACTGTTTCTCTGCTGCATTCTTTTGTGAAATGTCTCGTTATGCATGTACTGTGCATTGAAAGTTTGTGTGAAAGTTTATGTATAATTTATTGAAAGTGCACAGCTTCCACAAGTTCTTCTTTGTTCTGGAATGTAGTTATGTAACAGCATCTTGTACATTTTTTTTATCACATTCATGATCACAGAATATGGCACAAGCTTACTGCAGAATGCTACTTGTACTGATCGTAGGTGGGCCATTTGGTACATATAATATTTACTGTACTGTACTGTAGAGCTGTATAGCCCATTGCTGCATGTGTAGTACTTTTTACCAGGCGGCAGTGGAAAAATTGACATTGATGGGACGGATGGCCATTTTGAAGACACGGCTGCGAATTTGTTTTAGGATTGCGGTGGTCGCCAAACGCTTCGTGGGGGAGGCAGATTCTGTGGAGAAGTGGTACGGCACGCAGTACAGTTTGCAACCCATTCCAGACTCTGTGATGCAGGTAAACGTTCAATTTTAAACGTTGTGCACCTAGTGTATCATGTTTTCCAAAGAGCCCTGTACAGTTGAATTAGGCTATATCGAACTCAGGTAAATCGAACTATCCTTAATATCGAACCATTTTCAATCACGGCAATGCGTTAGTGTCAACACATAGAAAATGTACAGCTACATCGAACTGCTGGAACGCTTGATCTATTGAACATTGAGCATTGAAAAACGCCCCAAGATGTTGGCTTTTCCTCACGCAAGAGGACTTTCCCGCATGCATCTGGGAGGCCGAGCGGTGTGATTAGCAGGACACTGCGCGGAGGGTGTAAAAAACTAGTGCTTGCTATCACGTAAACAGGGGGATGTATGCTGGAGCTGACGTTTCGACAAGCGGTCTTGTCTTTTTCAAGGCTTTTTACAAATTTGTCATTGCAAGCTTCCATCTTCCCCTTCTTGCCTTTCTTTTGGATGCTTGCTATCACGTTCTTTCTGCTCCCATGATTCCTCGCACGGCAACCGGCCCGTCATGCGCTAATCAAACTTCTCTGCTTGTTTTGTTAACATGATGGGTGCCATAAAACAGAAGAAGCTGCTGTTCTCCGCAAAGCTGGGGATAATCAATGCAGTCTAATTTAGGGAAAAGAAGCCTTACAGTGCCACTGCGTACAGCATCCCAAGGAAGACGCTGAGTAAGATATTGAAGAACAAGGCCGACATTACAGCCAAGGCATCCCAGACGCTTCAGGCACCCGACGAGTACGCACAGCTGCATATAAAAATTTTGAGGTGCTATTTACATCGATACTGTAGTTCTCACATATAACCCACTCCTGCATGTAACCCCACATCCCCAACTACAAACCACGAAAAAATACTAAATAAAAAAAAAAAGCCGCGTATTGCCGTGAAGGCATCTTCCATACATTATCATGAGGCAGTGCTGTGAAGCCAACTTACGCACCAAAATTTGCATCGCAAATACAATTTTATTAAAAGCTGTATATTGAATTGTCCAATATATTGAACTTATTCCCATTTTTTGCGAGTTCGATATATGCAGGTTCGACTGTACCACTCCTCGGGTTTGAGAAAGCACATTCCATAAATAGGAAGCAGAACTGTTAACAACTTAGGCAAATTGTTAGAGGCACACTAAGCAGGAAAACGATTTTTCTTGTACTGGTGCATTAGCCGTTCACAGTACCAAAAGTATCACTTTTGCCATGAGAAGATGCTTCATAATCAAGAACACACACTGAAAGATGGATGGCTGGATGCCATGACCGTCCCCTTTATAATGGTGCAATGATCTAAGCGACACCAAGCTCAAAAAACACTCTTATTATTATTATTATTATTACTATTATTATCTTTTAACGTGGCCTAATGCCTTGTCTATCTCAATTAAATTTCCCTTCTTACAGAAATAAAGCTCAAAATTTCACAGCTCTACTTTCTGTGCCTTACAGCATAGTCATCCTATTTTTCCTGCTATTTATTTTTGTCCTTTCTTCCTAGTTTTTGCTACCAATGCTCCAACTGTCCTTTGCTTGTTTCTATCTGGACCTGTTTGCCTTTCCTGTACTGTCCCTCAAACCTGAGGCTGCATGTAGGCTAGTGCTCAAACATACTTGTAGACTTAGCGCAATAGTTAGACACAGGACAGGAGGAGGGACGAAGGCTAGTGCTATTGAGAGTGTGATGTTCAACTTTCTAATCCTCTCGTACTGTGTCGTCTATTTTTACATCTATAAATATGCATCACCAACAAGCCTAACTTCATACTCTACCCAAATATACACCCTGGTGGATATTCAGTAAACCATCATTATAATGAAGTGAACAGGCGAGTAAAAGAATTCAGTATAAGCGGTAATTAGGTAAAAGCGACTACAGTCGCCGACGGATTTTTCGGACTCCAAAAATTCGGACTCGTTGGATATTTCAGACTTCATAAATGCACCGTCAAGGTTCCCATAGCACTAATGCATTTTCGCGACCGATTTTTCGGACGAATTTATGCCCTAACGTTCGATTTTCCGGACTAAATCGCTTGTTTTGAGCCGTGCCGCTCGATTTTGAAAGCCGCCATGTTGGATTTTCTGTTGGCTTGGTCGAGTTTGGCTTCCAGTGGCTAGTCGTGTGGCCTCCAAGATCAGAAACGCGCACAATCTTCCAGTTTCGGAGGCCGTGTTCGATCTTCCTTGGCTGGCAAAACCTTTCTTTTTCGGTCAGCCTTATCGTCATCATTAATACGCCGGTAGGCACCCGCTAGGCTTTTTTTTTTCTCCTTCTTCGGTGCGTTTGTTTTTCCGGTTGTCGTGACGCACGTGGTCGTGTTGGTCAACGTTTATAGAACCAGGTAAGTTGCAAAACTCCCCGCGTCAGAGGACCCGTCGCGCGGCGCCAGGGCAGCTTCCGGTTTGGTGGTGCTGGCGGCGCAACAAGCTTCCGCTAGCAGACGAAAAAGCCGAGTAAGCGTGCCAAGACCCCGGAGAAGCCATTCACAAAGGGCTTCATCGGCTGCGTATTATCGAGATTTTTCGTTGCGCTGCCTCTGCCACGTAAAATTGACCAATACTAAGCGGTGGTAAGGCAAAGACGGCGAAGCAGAGGCGTATAGCCAGAAATTTTTTCGCGAGCGGTGGGGTGGAGGGCTGTACAACCACACTTTTTGCGTGTTAGTGCGTTTTGATATGAGCATGTATATGCACGAATGCAAAATTGAAAAGAAACCCCTCCTCCCCCCACAGCTACGCCCCTACAGTAAAGCTATGGCTTTCTAGGCTGCCCACAATAAACGATGCTTGATAGCATAACAAGTCTGTCCATCGCGCTATAGGAAATTAACTATGCGGTGCATCCCAGTGGCACAATTCATTTTCAATTTTTAAAGTAAGGAGCTTTGACTTTATTGCTGCTGTCATTACTTGCACTTATAAATTGGTGGAATCGCCGTGTGTGTACTGCACACCACAAATTCAGTCCTGCTACAGAAAAAAAATTCTATTTAATTATGCATGCAATGCAGTGAAATAAAATTTCAGGTATTGCATGCACTATGTTATGCACATAAGATCACACAATTTGGTCTCGCACATTACACCTCACTAAAACACCTCCAACTCTAAAAAAAAAATTGACAGCAGGGTTTTTAGAATGAATCAGACAAACTTGCGCACGCAACGCTGACATTTTTTATTTACACTGATAAATTGCAGAAATATTTACAGCATGTGACTTCATAAATGGAAAGGTATTTACAAAAGTCGCGACTTTTTCCTAGCTGCTTTTACTTGCTCACTAACATGGTTCTTCTCAGCGAGAAACCTGGAGTAGAAATGCATTCGCATAACTAAATAAAACTTGATAATTTGGGCTGTGAAGTTCTCGTAGTGGAGGTCACAACCTAACCTTGCAAGTTTACGTTTGGACACAAGGTCTACAATACACCAGAACAAGTTTCCAAAAACCTTTCCAGACTTCGTTTCTTCCTGCAAAGCTGCCTCCACAACAGTCAATAATTCGTTCAGTGCTTGTGATGGGTGTTAGAGGGCTCCAGGAACAAATGAGTGCTTCTAAGTTAGAATAGCTGCAGGAGGCACACGTTCTGTATTTGTGACACTCGGCTGGCACTCGGCACAGCTGGAAAACTTCAAAGCTTTTTTGGCAACATAACCACCAAGGTAGTATAAAACAGAGTCTTGGGTGCTTGCACGATGGTAGCCATGCTCAAGAGCACTTGTGGGATGGGCTTGAAGAGTTATTGACTTCAGAAGGCTGTCGAGCTTCTCGTTTCTTTTCTGCTTCTCAGTCAAAGCCATCATCATCTTACTGTTCAAGGTCTTTTCCAGAGATATGAGCACTGGATTAGACTCTCCTGTGCAGTTTCCCCTTTTTGCCATCTTAATGGACGTGTGTAAACTGAGGAGTCGAAACACTTGGCTGAATGGCGCGATCCCACGCCGCTCGCTGATCAGGATTACGCGGGGCGCAAAAGAAATGTCGTGGAGTCGCGGATTTCCTGTAGCCACTCGTACAGCCAGCAACACAACATGTCGGCATGGTCAAGACACGCAGCACACACGAAGCACAATGGGGCGCGAAAAGCGCAAAGCCGCACACGCAGAAAGCAGCCTCCACAGACGCCGACGCACCGTCCCCACCACCACATTCACCGTCGACTGAAGCGAGTACGGAGTGAGTGAATTCTGTTGTGACCGCAGCGCCATTTCTGTCGCTGATGGCGGCGGCGCCGCGCAACATCCCTCAGTTTGGCAACTTACCTGGTTCTATAAACGTTGGTGTTGGTGGTGTGTCAAGTGTGTTTGGGCCGTCATGCGCGTTACATGTTTCCTACTGTTGCGGTTGCTCAGTAGCACGCAGTGGTTATGGTGCTCGGCTACTAACCTGAAACACGCGGGTTCGATCGCGGCCGCGGCGGTAGCGTTTTGATGGAGGCGGAATGCTGGAGGATCGCGTATAACTGTGCGGTGTCGGTGCAGGTAAAAGAACCCCAGATCGCGTCGTTAAATCCCACCGAACAGGCGAGGCGTTGCATGCATCTTCCTGCGACCGGCATCAAGTTTTGTTTGCTTGGTGCCATGGAGCCACCAACTGTGCCGCCCGCAACAGTCGGCGGCAGCGATTGCCAACACGCTGACGATGTTACCGTAGCCCAAATACAACCAAATCTCAACCAAATCTGCTCGTCTCCAACCACAGCATGAAGCATGACATTATTGAGGATATTTTTAGGCTTCTCTGATCCAAATAAACTTCATTTTCATGTCTTAACCATTTTTTTCGGACTGTTCGATTTTTCGGACTATTTCGCGGTCCCCGCCAGGTCCGAAAAATCGGTCAGCGACTGTACTCAATAAAGGTCAGAAACATTGAGCTTAAATGATGCTATACTATGAGGAAGTCTAAACGTGAGATGTTCTGGGAAGCAAACTTTTATTGAGGTGCAAAAGAGGCATTCGGCCTTGTCTGTCTTGTGTTTTCACCAGGTGCAAGCAATCCCTGCTCTCATTTGCCCGCGCATTGCATGAGGCCGTAGTTGCTACATATACGTTTAACTTTGCTCCACAACGGATGGAGGTGCTGTCTAGTCTGCGCTATGGTTGACATTTTATTTGGCTGTTCTATTGGTTCTTCATTGGGGCCATGAAAAACAATGTCAACTATTCTAGCATCTATAGCTGGGGCGACAACAGGAAAATCACTGTCAGCCAACTTGAATGAGTTGAAGTCGCCTTCCACTTTTTCGCTGGTTATTCTATTCACTGCCTTGTAGAGATCGCTGCAAGTCTGGTCGTCATCATCAGGCTTGCTGGTGCTTGTGCAGCAAAAGCCAGCATGCGCAAAGCAGTTGGAAATATACACAAAGCAGGCCACAAAAGCATACGCTGGGCATGCATCACAGCGTTTCAGTTTTGGAGGCATTAGTTTCAATGTACCTAAATTTGTGATCAACTTAGTTGATATCTCTGATCATTTTGAATACAAACTAGTCCATTTGATAATCTCTCACTGAATCGAAAGGCACTGCCTGTCTTTGCACTGCTTGCAGAGAGTGCTTTTCTAAGACATTGCTTGCTATAAAAATGGCAGTCTTTGTATCTCCATGAATTTGTGTGCAGAATTAAAACAGTAATGTTATTTTAACGTTGAGTCCTTTTACACACAAACTCATTTTGAAAATTTGTTTGTTTATGTTTCCTGTGTGTCATACACTGTACAGATATAGTCTCCCTGAGCAGTGTACAGTCCTCGTGGATTGAAATGCATCAAAACTTTCAGTATAACGGCTGGTATGCGTAATTGCTCAAAATCACCGCTAGATATCGCTACCAAACTGGGTGTAAAAATAAAGTTGGCTCTGATGTAAATGTCTAAATTGAAATTATGCTGATATGACACAAACTGAAAGCGTTGGAAAAAGGATATTGTGCATTACTTAGCCCTAAATTGTCACATTTCAATTTGTGAGGACTCCAGTACCACAAAGTCAGTGCGAGGTGGGTTCCCAAGATGCTGACTTGTCTGTGACGTCGACAATACTTGCTTTACCCATTTAACATCACAGATGGGCCTCTATCCACATCATACTGGTGGGGATGTCACGTGGTGCTGCCACTTCAGATGAGCACTCATGCTTACTTTGAAACCAAATTAAAGTATCTTGAAGGCAACATTTGCCACTAATAATTTGTCAAAAGTGCTCACGTATGCAGGACAATAAAACAACACACACATATTGAGAGTGTCGGGTGTATTTTTGAAAGGTGCTTTCTCCACCTTAGATTTTATTGCTGCGTAGGGGGAAACGTAATAAGTAAAACCTCGTTAACCCCGAGTTAACCGAATTCCGAATTATCGAATGGACCATGAAAACAAAAGGAAAATGTATTTGGCACAGACAAACCTTTATTTCATGAAAAACTGAGTTATTTTTGTCTGCCTCGTCGTCGGAATTTGTGCTAGAACGATCTTCTTCAACCCCATCAGGTGGTGGTGTGCACGCTCGCTGTCGCGAGAACCGACACAGAACTCCTCGAGAAGAACGCAACGTGCATGAGCTCTCGCGCTACGCGTGAAGTCACAACACAAAGAAACCAGCAGTGTAGGCGTAGCGAGCAACTGTCCCGTCGTCCCTGCGTAGCGAGCAATCAGTCCCGTCGTCCGTGCGTTCCGCTTTTAGTAGAATAAATGGTTTAAGGAAAGGAAGAGGTACTCTTTTCTGCAGCCCTTGCGGGAGCACGGCCCAGCCAGAGCCCAGAGAACACCTTCAGCGCCATCCGCTTTGAGTAGACACTGGATGCGCCGGCGGGCCAAGCACTTCCGCCAGGTGGTGACTAGCGCCACCTAGCCACTTACCCCTCATTCACTATCATCATGATCATATTCTGCTGCAGTTGTTCGTTTGGTTTCGGTTTCTCCAAAACTCCGGTTCCGCCGTCGGTTACGGCAAGCAGTGCTTGAGCCTCCAAGTCGCCGAGATCGCGCGACTCGAAGCATGGAGTACCGATAGCCCTCTCCGGAGTTGTCCGAGTTAACCAGTGCGTGGCTAAATCCCTCCGAATTAACGAGCATTTTACACCGTTGAAGTATACACAGTTTTGCCGGGACCGCGCCGCTAGTCCGAGTTAACCGAATTTCCGAGTTAACGAAATCCGGATAAACGAGCTTTTACTTAATGCACAATTTATTTGCCTTTCAAAGAGGCAAGCTCATAATCAGACTCTTAAATGTCTCTGTTTGACTGAGTATAGCCAAGTGATGTTAGAGTCCAAAATGAACCAAGCAGAGTAGAATTGTAAAGCGATAGTGTTAAAGAGCTTGTTTCGCAGAAATTCTAGTGTCTGTGTGGGCGTTGGCATCGTTGGTTGTCAGCGAAATTTCAAGATTGATGCAAATAAATGAAAGATAGAAATGTTTGGTCTTGGTGAGAATCGAACCCAGGCCTTCTGCGTGGCAAGCAGGTGTTCTACCACGGAGGCACGCCAGTGCTTAAAACTGCTGTGTAAAAAGCAGTATAAGAATGTCATGTTGTGGGTGGAGTCTCCTTAGCGCATGTAATATTGCGTGGAAGAATTGTAGAATGGCATGATGTGTCAAAACATGTGAATTGCGCTACGAGTGGGTGGTTTAACCCCTTCAACAGCGGTGTGTGCAATTGTACGCATCAACTACGGAGGCGCATCACGCACTGCGTGTTTCTTCAAATGGCTTGAAACGTAGTGTGCACACTTGTAGAGGCTTCCCGAGTAGACAACTAACAGTCATTTAACTTCATTGTGCTGCATATTGCTGCAGAGGATCACTTTGCTGGAGACACTGCCATGTTCGATGATAGTTCGACGTGTCGTGTTCCAGGACCAACGTCAAGAGTGTTATTTTTCTTTGCTTGAATGCTCCCAAAAAACAAAGAGTGCGTGCATTTTGACCCTAATATTAGATTCTTTTAATGCAAGAATTGAAGCTGACTGATTGCAGAACAATTAGATATTTATTTACATGCTTATTAACATGATAGAATTAAAAGAAGGACACCGGTCATGAAAAAGAATACGAAAAAGACGTTTTGGCTCCCCTGACGGGAGCCTTGTTCACAATGAAAGCGAGGATGAGTCTTGACTTATCCTCGCTTTCATTGTGAACAAGGCTCCCGTCAGGAGAGCTGAAACGTCTTTTTCATATTCTTTTTCATGGTAGGTGTCCTTCTTTCAATTCTATCATGTTACTTCTCGACCAGACGGGCTTCCATCAAAACCTCGACTTCACTTATTAACATTAATTACTGAAAGTAGCGCAAAATAACAAATTGCCTCATTTTCTTTATTGCGATGCAATACGTGTCGAGTTCCTTGGAGCTATGTTGCCTTAATTTGACACATTTTTAGACAGTCCATCATAACTTGCACCTGAAGGGGCTAAAGCTGCCAACCATTACCAAGTGGGCAGCTGCTCTGGTGCGCGTGGCACCTTGTGGACGTGCAGTGGGTACTTCGACAGTTAGCAAAAGGAAGAATTAGAGTGTAGTGGGCACTTGCCAACTGGGCATCCAGTAGGCATTCTAGGATAGTTTGAAACGGCCAATGTTACGCGCTCAACATTCCTTTCTTTGCGGCATGGTTGAAGGCGATGCGAGTTGGGCCCAATTACGTTCTCACGTTCTACTCTCGAAGGTGAAGCCCAAGCGTCCTCCAAGTTTTTGTTGTATCTGAGTCTGAGGTCTGAAGGAGCGTAGCTGAGTAAAGTCTATGTCCAAATGGCCCCTAATCAAGAAATATAATTTTCAATGAAGGGAGTTTTTGTTTTGCCATTCTGTGGATACAGCATCCCTTAAGCCAGCCGGGTAATATTGTATGTGAGTATAATATTGCCACGCGCGTTTCTTTTACTGTATTCGGTTTCCGCCCACAAACACTATCAGCAGTACTCGGCGCAGACCGCGCCTTCTTGTTCCAGAAGCTTCTCGGTTGTAGTAGATCGTTTTGTTAAGATTGCACGCGAGACGGTAACACTCAAGATTATTCCAGAGCTTGCGCGATGACTAGTGATAAGGCTAGAATGTTCGACGCGTGATTTATAAAAGCCGGCGCGTTTCAACCAAGTTCAGTTGATCGACGGCCGACGCTCTGTTCGCCGCTATCAGTGCCAGTGTGTATTGCTGTAATCTGACTTTCCGTTTACCGGCCACAAGTTCGGCCCAAATGAACAGTTTCATTTTGGACCTACCGACTGCTCCCTTCGTCGACGTCACGACCACGTGACATCTGGTGGAGGTGCTGGGTACAAGACTTGACGGGGGTGTCCGGTACATGAAATATGATTAGAATGTTTTGTTTTAATTAACTGGGTGACTGTTCAATATTTTGTAAGATTTTTTAAAGTTTGCAATAAAGTTTCATTATTTTGCTTTGACTGCATTTTTTTTCGAATAGGTGTGGCATGCTGCTGGTACAAATGAGAACCTCAAGTTGCCACCTCGGAATGAGTTCATCCCAAGCAACTTTGACCAGTGTCCGCATGAAGGAGAGGTAACTTGATTTTTTTATGTGGTGTGGTCTGCTTATAAATTTGTTTTTGCAAGTGAGGAAGTCTACTTACTCGAAACTCTGTCACGCCCTGACTGCTTTTATGTCCTTTTAGTTCAAGTGCAGTACTGCGTTGGTATAACCTGTGATCATTCAAGGGCAAAAAGAATGGATGTTCTAAACCCACTTGAACAAAAATTACGATATTTTGAGCATTCGCGAGAGTCAATTTCAAGCTGTAACTTCACTCATGAATGTTCAACATACCATAATTTTTGTTCAAATGGGTTTAGAAACATCCATTTTCGTTGCATTGCACACAGTCCTGAATACAGATTATTGTGATATGCTGATTTACTTTGTTGAAAAACAGGTCACTGACCAATGTCAAAAGAACAAAATGACATTTCGGGATCCGTACGAATCCCGAAACGTCATTTTGTTCTTTTGACATTGGTCAGTGACCTGTTTTTCAACAATGCCTTTACCTGACCAGACGGTATTCCGTCGAACTCTCGACTATGCTGATTTACTTTGTAATTCTCGTAGTTAAGAAAAAACTTTGCTCTCCAAAAAAGGTCCATAAAATATTTCGTATTTTAAAAACTACTCATTATATACTAGGGGGATTCCACGAGAGATCGGACATGCATGTCCTGGCGATATTTTTTGTTTTGTCTGGTTTTTTTATATGTTATGTGGGTATATTCGAAGTGCACTGAACCGAAAATTTTATTTCCAAAAAATGATCCCACCGCGCCAGAAAAATGTTTGAAGGTGGTGGCGCGGGCGTCTTGCTATAGGCACCGGGCGCGGGGACTGGTGGCACCTCTTTCGGTGGAAACGGTGAACTAATGGCATGTGGGCGCCGGAATGGGCGCAGGCGCTTGCTGCGGGGGGCGCGGGCTTGATGTTGGTTTCACTTCATTGTGCTCTCATCGCTTGTGTCGTGCGCTGCTGAAATCTACGTGTGCACGAAGACTGAAGATTACAATATCTTAATGGTCGGCGAAGGATCGAAAATAAATGGAAAACATAACAGGAACGGGGGCGTGCAAAACTACAACTGAGGAACAAGTGCAATCGGCGAAGCATCCAGTAAAGACGAAAAGGGAATGGGATATGTACGCTCTATTTTTTTAATGTTAGGGGACAATGTTAACATATAGACAGAATAACAAAGTATTAGGAAAAATTCGGCAGATCCCACGTATTGTGGGAACCGATTTTATGCAAATCAGCGAGTCTATGCTGCATTTTTTTTTTAGCTTTAAATCAACCGTAACAAGGTGGATCAACGTGTTTTTGTAGATGGAGTAGTGTGCACATAGTGTGCTTACTAAGCATGCCGACTACACTGACGTTTAACGGCTAACTTGTCGTCTGACGTAATGTCAGCGCTCATGTTAGAGAACAGACGTCAGTGTTATTGAAACGAAGCGCACGCTACGGTGCGATTCACATTTCGTGGCGATGCTGTGAATATCATACGCGTAGCGTTGGTCAGAGTATTGTTCCGGGTCGAGCAACGCTTCAATATAGCTTGCAGAGTCATAGGAGCACATATGTAATGTTTATCTGACGGTTATAAAAGCGGAGCCAACATTGAAATCAAAGGGGTACATAGTAGCACAAACTTAGAAAATAAAGACACGAGAAAACAAGTACGAGGGAGCGCCCGACCTTTCTGCTCCCTCCTACTTCTTTTCTCGTGTCTATTTTCTAAGTTTGCACTACTATGTACCCCTTTGATGTTAACCAACTCGCCCAACAAGAAGTCTTAATAAAACCAATTGGCGTTAAGCCGACATAACGTCTGTTTCATATGAGTACATGAGTAATGTTTATTACCATGTCATGAAATTAGATAGTCAGCACTGCAACCACAATTGACGTTGGTTGCACCGACATTTTTCTTGCGCATAGGATCTTTTCAAAAGTAATTTCAAGTCCTGACTTCGCTCTGTGGTAGAATATTTGATATCCGCTCAGAGTACCTGGTTTCGACTCCTGCTGGGATCCGGATTTCTCTTCTTTGCATACGTCGGGTCCACGCGGCTGATGCCGGATTTTCTTGACGAGCACCCACTTAAATTATCAATGCCTGTTCTCGCCGTTCCTGGGTAGGTATAAACTGTGAATCACCTGTGCCTCATACTAGCATCCCGCGGCCCGTGGTATATGCCCGGTATGTGCCGCACGTGACTGGAAAGATTTTCGCGCTACTCATACCACCATATCACAACCAGACAGCCATGTTCGTCTTATTTCCGTACCCACCTATGCCAATTTTGGTTAATGTCAACTTAAGGAGGCGACCACGAGAGCGCCCAGACGTAGGCGGCTAGACAGAGAGATAGAGGCATTTATAGATAGAGATAAGAAATGCTTTGCGTTTAAAATAGAAATAGGAATGGGGATACCTAGATCTAGCTCCACATCGTAGCTTATCGCATTGAACTTCGTCTGCGGGGTGCACTTGCAAAGCAATTTGCCGTCGTTCTCGCTTTTATATTCCGTGATGTCAAGCACATGGCCAGCTTCGTGCAAGCAGTGACCCTTCTCTAGAGCAAACGCATGAAAACGCGTAAGCCGGCTGGTCAAGCTTTGAAAGCCGCAATGCAATGTAACTGGCATCGCCATTAGTGCACGTGCGCTGTCAGTACTCGCCTTCCCGCCAGGAGCCCAACAGTGAGGAGCAGAGAGTTTGGCAGTTAAAATACAAAGATATTTATTTTACATCACTTTCGCCAATCGGGCCGGTCTCATTTGCAGTCCCGAAAGGGAGGAGGCATCGTGCCTCTGGTCCGCCTCCAAACGAAAGCAAACGCATAAAAGCACAGCACCACGCAAAGAAGCCTAGTCGATTGACGTTCCGACGGTGCTCCTGGGTGTGAAGCATAGGCGTATCTGCCGGGGGGGGCAAGGGGGGCTCTAGCCCCCCCCCCCCACTGAGAAAAGTTAGGGGGCGGAGCCCCCCCACTTTCGACAGGGGTCACTTTCGGCTGCACAGTGGGAAACCATCAACTAAGGAGAATTTTTACTTCTACACAGCAATCATTTATTTATATAATGAAATTTGTCTTTCGCTTCTGCTGTAGAGATTGTCTTCCGCGTATCACAACCACGCACTGTATGTTCTCTGCGGTGCGGGCTGCATATGTGATGTTTGCACGCTGTGCGCTGCAGTATTGCAGAAAGGGCTATCGCTGAGTACGGGCTCTGTAACGTTAGAACATTCTGTTTTGAATTTATTATACTCTGCCTGGCCTGAAATTTGCACAATCCTCGACGAAAATGCGGGCAGGAACCAGTAAACGTTTTAAGGACATACCAAACGCTCTTCTTGTTTTAGGAAATTAAGTTTCTTTGATCGGAAAAGAATAAGCACTACCGCTGCTCTATATCCAATTTGCTATAAGTCAATGAGTGTGCAGAAGTGTTGAGTGTTTTAGTTAGGCCGCATTGGGGGAGCTAAGAAGAAGGTTTCCGCTTTAGTTTCCGATTAAACTGTTCGCAATTGCTTATTGTATGGTAGCTTGCAGCGATAGCACTGGCTTGGGACAAGGCGAGGAATAAGGCAGTAGACTTGAGTACATCCGGTAGCCCAACTTTCATGCTTTTCCCGCAATTCGATCTACGGGACCAGGGAAATGGTCAAGGTCCACGGTTGTCTGGACTACGGAGACTGGATCGACAGCCGGGCAAGTTGGTCTTGTGTCATCTCGAATCCACTTGTAGTGGGCAAAATACAATTCAGGCGGCAAAGAAGCACACACGCGCAGCTCTGTTTATTCCTCTTCCTCCCTCTCTGTCTCTCTGCAAGGATCAGTTCACAGAGTTCAATACGCGGTCAAACAGCTCAAGATTGTTATACTACAACTGAAAATATTTATTATACTCGTATGAATCTGTCTCGCCAGCTGAGCTGCTATAAGTAGCCATTGCCAATCTGATTGGCGGGCAGCCTTCTTGAACTGCATTCAGAATGACACATCGTCCGGCTACTCCAAGTGTTTAGGTATTGTTCAGCACAGTAGTGCGCTGTTTAGTGTGCACACGTCATTTTAACACCGGTAGGTTTCACTGATTGGTGACGTCGCGTATCGAGCGCGCAGTTTTATTACACACCGCGAAATCTTTGACAAGTGGCAAAGAACCGAGGGTTAAAAACGCCCCGCATTGAAAATAGTGTATTCTCTTATTTTTTATGTAGTCGTGCATGAGTGGTCATTACACGAATCATATTGGGGTCATTTGAAGCATCGCGTTACGAGCAGGTGCTGTGTGCATGACCGGGAAAATTTCGACCAATAATAAACGGCTAACGACTAACGCGCATGGAAAGAATGCGGGGTTGTTTAAAGTTATAATTACCCACATTTTATCAAAGAAAATCTGTTCTTACATCGTTTGCACAGCCGTGCAATGTTGCAAATGCGAATTCGATGAGAATCAAAAATGTACTACGCTCCTGATACTACAAATTCTTACTTAAAAAAAAAAAACTTGTGGTTGAGAAGTTAAAAATAATTGTAATATAATAATGGTAATGCTAACAATGCGCTAGAAACATTTACGGAACCCTGAATATGTGCAAGAAAGTGTAGTACTATTTACGGAAGGGAGAAAGTGCAGTCACTGTTACCTACACTTAAAAAACGAGAACATTCGTGAGCAGCCCCTAGACGTTAACGAAATTTCTTTGAATGAAATCAATCTGTACTACTGAGGATGCCACCATCGACATATTGTATTCATGCATAAACTTGTGTGGGTAAGGCATAAAGTGTTGCTTTTAATAGTATTACATGCGTAACACATGTATCTATGGTTGTCCCAACGTAAAACTGACTATACTTTTTGTATAATGTTATTAAATGCTGCTAACCATATGCTATCTCTGTTTATGAAAAATCACTTGAAATTGAATAATATATATATATATATATATATCCAATAGAGTGAGGACGGCCTGGCCCCCCCCCCCCACTCGCGAACGAGTTCGTACGCCACTGGTTGAGGATATCATAGTTGAAATCAAGAAGAAGAAATGGACATGGACAGGGCACGTAGCATGTCGGCAGGATAACCGCTTGTCATTAAGGGTAACTGACTGGATTCCAAGAGTAGGCAAACGCGTGAGGGGGAGACAGAAAGTTAGGCAGGCAGATGAGATTAAGAAGTTTGCAGGTATAACGTGGCAGCAGAAAGCACAGGACCGGTTTGATTGGCGGAACATGAGAGAGGCCTTCGCCCTGCAGTGGGCGTAGTCAGGCTGATGATGATATATTACTTATCTATTTTGTTTATCTATGCAAATAGTAGTATGTTCCAAACTCCACGAATATGCTGTCCAGCTAGTTCGGCCATAGCCTTTAAAGGCCGGAAGACGCCGCAGCGTTGAGGTCGGGCAATACTCTTGAGACTTCTGGAGGAGAGAAAGAGACAACTTCTAGGGAGCGATTCTCGATGTGTCCATCTGAATATTTCCACAGTCCATTTCGGCACATCGCATTCAGTTACTCGAAAAAGCAGTGAGCCGTGATGTTTGCTCTGGACCACGTCGATGCACCGAACCCTCCAGCACATTGCCAGCGTGAAAAGGGAAGTGGACGAAATGTACAGAAGCAGGAATTTTTCCAGTCTTAACTTGCATATGAATGTGTCCCAGATGTTTGAGAACGATGCAGGGAATGCGTACTGATCTTCACAGGTGCGTTAGAAGGGCGGCCACATTAAACCGAATTCGATGGTTTAGGCGATCAGAATTTATGCGCGGCCTCCGAGATGTACGCCCCAAAGCGGGTGTCTGTGCACTGAGTTCGTTGCGTTGAAGCACATTCCGTCCCTTTCATTATTGTCGAGAGTTGTGAAAGCTTCGTGATAACGAAATGATTTTGCGGAAGAAAAACCGAAAACGAGGGGCGTGCTGGTTGCCGAACTCCGCCAATCAGCTGCGGCCGAAATGCACAATGCACTAGCGGGACACATCGAGAATAACTCCGCAACCATAAAAAATGAAACAGGAGACGCTGGGAACTATGACCGGAGCATAGAGGACGAGGGGGGAGCGGCGTCGGAGGAGGTTGCTTTGTGGACGCCGGGCGCGCGTGAACTTTCGTTTTTTTTTTTCTTCCTACGAGCTCACCAAGAAAGACGAAACGAAACAAGGGCATGGCAGGAATTGTGACATGAGCCAGAAGAGGGTAGCGCCTTCAGACGAGGTTGGCTTATAGATGCTAGGCGCACTCTCTTCTATTTTTTCCCCTCTATGGTTGAAGCAGGTCTCTGGCATTCCGTTCCACTAATTTGAGTCGTGAGTTAGGAAAACTTTGTGACGTCAAAATGACGTTAAAGAGGAAGAACCGGAAAGAGACGGCGCGTTGCTGGCGGAGCTCCCGCCAATCAGCGGTGGCTGAAATGGAGATTCCATTACATGGACACATTGAGAAAAGCACCCCCGACGAAGTGATGCATTTTATGTCCAGATTCCCCGTTCGGGTTAAAATAAAAGAGTAACGGCGGTGCGCTGCAATTATTGCGCGGCGGCGTGGTCACTCTCGAAACTTCGGCGGCGGCGTGACCGGCGCGAGCCATAATAGGCGGTGGCGGCGGCGCGGCGCGGCGGCGCACAGCTCTACTGGGAAACCATCAAATCAGGTGGAGTTTTACTCCCACGCAGCAAACAGTTCGTTATATAATGAAATTTGTCCTGCGCTTCTGCTGTGGATTTGTTTTCCGTGTCTCACGACCACGCACTGTAGGTTCTCTGCGGTGCAGGCCGCCTATGCCACGCTTTCGCGCTTCGTGCTAGAGCATTGCAGAGTAGGCTTCCCTGAGTATGGGCTCTACGACCTTACATGCACTCTGTCATGATTTTATTCTGCTCTGTCTGGCCTGAAATGTTCGATGACGCAAATACGGGCAGGCACCAGTAAACGTTCTATGGGCCGACCAAATGCTCTTCGTGTTTCAGGAAATTTATTTTCATTCACCGGAAAGGAATGGCATTACCGCTGCTCTACATCCAATTTGCTGTGAGCCGATGAGTGTGCAGAAGTTTTGAGCGTTTTAGTTGGGCCGCATTGGAGGATCTAAAAAAGGTTTCCGCTTTTGTTGCCGATTAACGTGCTTCGCCTTGCCTATGTAGTAGCTTGCTGCAATCGCAGTGGCATGGACCAAGACAAGGAATGATGCAGTGGATTCGAGTACATTCGGCAGCCTAGCTTTCAAGCTCGCAACTTGATGTACCGCGGACCAGGGGAATGATCAACGTCCACGGTTTTCTGGACTAAAGGGACTGAATTGACAGCCGGGATAGTTGGTCTTGCGCCAGTCCTGTTTACCTGTCTTTCTTTTGTGCTTGTGCCGCTGCACTTCCCAAGATGCACAAGTTTTGTTGGTCTTGAGTCATCTCGAATTGACTTGGGCACAATACAACTCGGAAGTAAACCGAGCACACACGCGCAGCGCTGTTTATTTCTCGCACTCCCTCTCTCTCAGCAAGAATTAGTTCACAAAGTTGTACAGGCGCACGAACAGCCAAACGTCATTATACTACAGGTGAAACTATTTATTATACACCTATGAGTCTATCTCGCCAGCTGCTACAAGTAGCCGAGCTGCCATTGTGATCGGCGGGCATTCTTCTTGAATTACATTCACAATGAGACACTGTTGGGCTATTCCAAAAAAGTGCTTAGGTATTGTTCAGCATATTAATGCGCTGTCTAGTATGCACACGTCATTTTAACACCACGAGGTTTCACAGCTTTGCCACGTCGCGTAAAAAGCACGCAATTTTATGGCACACCGAAAATGTTTGACAAATGGCGAAGAACCACTGGCCAGAAGTATGCTGCATCAAAAATAGTGTATTCGCTTATTTTTTATGTAGTGGTCATTACGCGAGGGGTCACTACGCAATAGATCATTTTCGGGTCATTTGTTGCGTCGCGTTACGTGCAGGTGCTGTGTCCATGACCCAGAAAATTTCGACCAGCCATCAACAGATAACAATGCGGGGAAGTTCAACGTTATAATCACCCACATTTAATCAAAGAAAATTTGTCCGGACATCGTTTGCATAGGCGTATTTACTTGAAGGGGCCGGATGGTCCTCCAAGCAAAGTTGCAAATACAAATACGATGAGTATGAGGAATGCACTACGCCCCTAATGCCACAAATTCTTAGTTTAAAAAACTTGTGGTTTACAAGTTCACAATAATAGTAATATAATAACAGTAACAGTAATAGCAATAAGCTAGAAACACTATTTCGACTAGGATCAAACACGACCTGACTATGAGGAAGAAAGTGTAGTACTAATTACGGAAAAGAAGAGGCGTAGTCACTGCTACCATCATTTAAAAAAAAATGCAATTATTAGTAAGCAATTTCCAAAACGTCAACGAAATTACACTGAATGATACAAATCCATACTGCTGGGGAAGGCGCAATCGACATAATTGTATTCGAGCATAAAGTTGTGTGGGTAACGTATAAAAAGTGCTGCTAGCAATATTATTACATATATAAGACGTATATGTATGGTTGTCCCAGTATGCTACGTAGAAGCGACTGTACATTTTCTGTAATGATTAGGGGTGTGCGAATAGTGAAATGTAGAATCGAATCGAATGCGAATACGAATACGAATCGAATACTATTCGAATAGTTAGCAATAGCAAGGCAACCCTTTTCAATAAAGGCCTGGAATTGTACAACCTTTTTTTTAAACAAGTATTGACAAGCTTTAACAAAGTAACATTACCATTAATTTAAATGACAAAATATACCGCATCTATGTAAACTGGTAAGCTTGTATACAGTAGCGGTTAGAGCCTCCAAGGTATTTTTTAATTGTAGGATGAATACAGCAGTTACTTCAGTATTCAAGGTGGTACAGTGAACTTTCGCTTGTACGAACGCCAGTTTAACGATTATTTCAGAATAACGAACTTTTGGAAAATCCCCGGCGGTTTTCCTAGGCACTTTATGAAAAAATCTTTCATTTCAACGAACTTCTGAATACAGTTGAACGAACTTTATCTGCGGACCCGGGCTCATTTTTGAGATCAAGTAATGATGTTTTGCGCTCTGCAGCACTGGCGTAGCCGATGCGTCCAGCCCTAAAATCAGCCATCCATTGGTGGCGGTGCAACAACGCTCGTATACACGTATAACAACGAGCCACTTGCACTTCGGCGCAGAAATATCGGATTTTGAAATTGTTTCCAGTGTTCGAAACCGAAAGAAGAAGTTCCATGGGTCCCTGGAAGTTCACTCAATTAATTGGGAGTTCACTGTCTTTTGTCACCGGTTTTTCCTTAAGGGAAGATGCGATTCGGAAAAAAAGTTGCGTTAATCTGTAGCCTAAGGCAGTGAAATTTTTTCTGTATATATAGGATTTTATGCTGATTTCAAATATGTAATTAATTTTATAGTAAGTTGTACAGTTTTCGTTTTGTGCCACGACAATGTGTAAAATATAGTTCTTTTTGTAGACCCTTCTTTTGCCAGTAAATGTTTATCGTTCTGAGCCATTATTGGCTCATATTGCTCCACATTATCTGTAGAGTGCAAATAACTATCAAGAAAGTGCATATAAGACATTTTAATGCACAAGAAAAATTGTAATGTGAGAAGCCTTAGAATGCTTAGACTATACTAAGTGCTTATTTTAGGTTTCGTAATAATTATATTAAGTGATATCAAGTTTTAAAGTAAATACTTGCACTCTGCATATGTTAAGAAATATGTGGGCAAAATTTCATCCCGATCTGGCCATCAGAAGTACCAAAAACATGATGTAAAAACTCATGAAGTTGCCCAGAATTGTATCTTGAGAAAAACGCATTTTAAAGGTATAAGTGAAAGCTCATCTATGCGGAAAAGATTTGTCATTTAAGATGATTTATTCCATCATGAGAGCTTGGCAATCATGGTTATTTTGAGCATGTGACTTTAGTGAAACCCTCATGCGAAATGCAATGGCAAGCAGCCAGGTGACAATTTCTAGGGGACTCTAGACAATCAGGACTTTGATTTTTAGTAGCAACCTTGTGCTCTTTAAAAGGGATTTTGACCTAGTTCAAGTTTAATTACAATCTTCAGTTTTTTTGTCGTGAAAGTACAGAAACTAAACTTGTGAAAGCAAATAAAAACGAAAGTATATATATTTTGAAAAAAACGTGCGTTTTTCAACTCGCATCTGCCCTTAAGACTAAGATCTAAAAGTTAAATAATGTTTCATGAATAAACATAATCCCTATCATGATAATGATAGTGGATTGATGAGTAATTCGCTTCTGCGACGCAGGAGTTTAGAGCAAAAATTCCTTCATCTGGTGATGAGTGAAGTTCTGGTAGACCCGTAATGCTTCAACTGCATGCATCTTAATTGGCAATTCACTCATTAAAGAAAGAAAATTATCCGTCACTCTTCCAACGTGTTGTTACTTTGGGGTTTTCCCGTCGGCGCTGATTATGCGAAAAGTATTCGAAAAATATTCGGTAATTTGAATATGCGCTATTCCATTCGAGTACCGAGTCAAATACAACACTTCGATTCGTCATTCGAAATTTTTGAATATTCGCACACCCCTAGTAATGTTATTAAACACTGCTAACCAAATTCTCTGTATATGAAAATCACATCAGATTTAATGCGAATGAAGTTCTCTCTCACCCGATATATATATATATATATATATATATATATATATATATATATATATATATATATATATATATATATATATATATACCGTATCTACTCGCATAATAGGCGCACTCGCATAATAGGCGCACCCCCAGTTTGGTCGCGAGAAATCAGTTTTTTTTTATTTCCGCGCATAATAGGCGCACCCCGAACTTGGCCGTGATCAGTAGTTCTGTACCGTATTTGCACGGTTGCAATTCGACGCCCTCTTACGTTAACTGGAGCGAGAAAAAAGAATACAAGAAAGACCGCGGCAGCGCTGCACCAGCTGCGCGGGCCCGCCGAGTGTGGAAGAAGGGCGGTTGCCTGGGCGTCGGAGTAACGCACCGGCGTGGCGCCGGCCGCTTGCCGGCCGAGCGCGCTCCGTGTGGAACGTGCGATCGCGTCCTTATCAAGTGCGCTTCGAGTTTCCTGTTGGGAAAAGCGTCGTCACGCGTTTGCTACCTCGTCCGCAAATTTAAAAGCTTTTCGGCTTTCCGACGCGAGCTTTCGCCTTTGCTGCCAATACGCGGACTTGCACAAGCTCGGCGGACTTTTGTCGCCGCTGATTTCCCGGCCGCGAACCGTAACATCGTAT
>JALIZH010033006.1:1915000-1995000 GCA_030522465.1 Rhipicephalus appendiculatus | reverse complement strand
CGGGCGTACACGCACACTAACTGATTGATCACACACATAAAATATTGAGCTCACGGACGTACACGCACACTAACTCATCGATCACACACGCAAAACATAAATAAAGCACCTACAACACGAAACAACGAATTGTCAACACAACCCGCGTAGTTCGTAAGAAACGGATTGTCTCGACTAGTCATGGCTCTCACGATGGCTACGTTGCCAAGGTTGAAAGACTCTCCTTAAAAACGCCTGAAGTTCTCAATATTTACACCGTATTGAAGGCAAACAGTTATTGCACAACTTAGCGCGACATATGTGTGCATTCTAGTAGTATATTATTTGTTGTCGTCCACGAAAATTGCGTGCGAAATTTCGCTCACACGATGACCACGTGATTGCACTGGTTTGCTAAACTGAGCCCGTGTAGCACTGGCAAACCGCGTTCGCGTTAACTGCGGTTAATCCTGTAAACCACGGTTAAGCATAACCGCAGTTAAAGCTGTCCGTGTGACAGAGGTATAAGAGACAGAGGAGCCTGCGAGAGGTGCCGCGGTGCCACAACAGCGCCGAACCCGTACGACACACAGCGCGCGCGGACGCCGTCTACGTTGACGTCAGACATAGCATATGCTACAATTCCTGCACATAGCTCCCACAGTCACGTACGTTCTCTCGATATGTATGGCGTATACGGCGGCGTCTTCAGCATGGAAGCCAATAGAAACGCGCTTCGCGAGAGTCAAGTGATTCTTGCAGAAATGTTAACTCTCTTTTCCTGCTGCCACCTTTCAAAAACGGTCAAATGGATTAGAGCTTGACTCTTTTTTTTTTCTTCTTAACGTGTACCCGAACGTCAGGACTCAGACCATACCTTCGGTTGTAAGGCATGCTATATTGCTGTTTGCCGCTTCGTTCTTGCGGTGTATCCTACAATGCAGCTTATAAATTTAGGGACTTGGCTGTGTATGATCATGAAATATGAAACAACTATCAGGCGCGCCCGCACAATGCGTATTCTTTGCAAAGAGCAGCTTGGCTCAAAAGGAAACGTGATGTTTCTTGCGCCTGGGTGATTCCACGACAGATCGACATGGGTCCGAAATTTCGAAAATTAATATTGTAGATTTGAATGAGTATTTCATATTGCCACGCACGTTTATGGACTTTATTTTCACGTATTCAGGTTTCAGCCGGAAAGACCATTAGCATTTCTCGACGCAGACCACGTTGCAATCTTTGAGAAGCTCCGCGATTGTTCAAGATTATTCCCTTAAGATTACGCGCCGGACGCGAATAGTCAAGTTTATTCGACAGCTTACGCGAGCACCAGTGATAAGGCTCGAATTATTAATGCCGCATGTACGAATGCCTACACAACTCGCCACAGATCAGATTATCGACGGCCGACGCACTATTCGCCATTGTACAGCGCTATCAGTATACAGCGATTGTCGCTTGTAGTTTGATTTACCGGGCACCGGTTCGCCCAAATAAAAAAAAGTCAGTTTTACCGCAAGGGCGAAGCAATGAATGCGATGGCAACAAATTGGCATGTCAAGCGAAGAACAGCAAGAAGATCAAAACTTGGAGCGCACTGCTCAAGAACAAAGGACGCACGAAAAGAACACACACAGGACGAGCGCGAACTAACAACGTTCACAGCTCGACACTTAAAGCACTGCTCAAACACAAAGGACGCACGAAACATACGTACAGGTATACACAGGACGAGCGCCAACTAACAAGTGTCACAGTTGTTACTTCACTGTGTTTGAACAGTGCGCTTCTTTCACCAACCTGCCTCTGGGCCTCTGCAGAGAGCAAAGTAACCTTTGTGCGCTCTGTAACCTAAAGGCGATCTTTCCGGCGAAAGCACACGACGTACAAACTGCCCCCCATCAAAAGATAAGCGCGCACGGGCACCTTGCCCGTGCCGAGGAGGTGGCGGCCAGGCCGTGCCTGGCCGCCACCTCTTCGGCTCGTTGTATGGCCGGGAGCTGTATCTCGAGGCTCAGATTACGGAGTACATTTTCCTACGCCTCGGGCGAGGGAGTGGTCAGGAGATCAGGCGGGGGTGGATCCTCGCTGCAGTCCCATAACATGTGATTGAGGGAGGCGACGGAGCCACACTGCGTCTGCGAGCAATGCGGACTGAAAAGATCGGGGTAAATGTGTGTGTAATGTGTGGGCACGGGAAGGAGTTCGTTTGGAGGAGACGCCACGCGATCTCTTGTGGTTTCGTGAGTTTGGGATGCGGTGGCTGTTTGGTTCGACGCGTGAGGCGATAGTGCCGGGCTATTTCGTGATAGGAAGTCAGAGGCTCACCGAGGTCCTCGGGGTGCGTAGCGCGGCCCATCGCTCGGTTGGCGACTTCTCGAGCTTGCCGGTGGGCGGCCTCGTTACCCGGGTTTCCCGCGTGCGCCGGAACACAGACGAGAGATATGGGAAGTTGATCCTCGTCTTCACCGTAGGCGAGGAACCGAAGGAGCCGTAGGGTACTGGGAGCAACGATACCGCGAGCGAAATGGCAGATGGCAGTTTTCGAGTCTTTAAAAATCATGGTGAACCCGGAGGATACCGCGAGAGATATAGCCGCTTCCTCGGCTTCGGCGGTGTGGAGGGCTCGGACGGAGCCGGTTACTCGTAAGACTGCTTTGGTGTCGATGGGGTGCGAGTAGCCATTACGCTTAGCGCGTAGGCGCTTAGTTTAGTAGGGTAGCGGGCCGCGTCGACGAAGGCCGCATCGGGCCGCGAGGCGTAGGCGTCGTTGAAGGCTTGGATTCGTGCTCGCCGTCGACCGTCGTGCTGTCCAGCAAGCATATTTTTCGGCAGTGGCTTGATAAAAAAACGTCAACTTAAGGGCGGAGGTATTGAGGCCGGGTCTGAGCCCGATGGCGAGGCTTAGATGCTGATGCGAGCGAGCATCCAGCGGCCGGTCCTGCTGCCGCGAAGTCGCTGGATCTGTGCTGTGCGGTGCGCTTCGATCAGTTCGTCGATAGTGTTGTGGATGCCGAAGCTGAGCAGATGCGACCTAGACGTCGTACGGACGAGGCCAAGAGCCGTCTTGTACACTTTGCGGATGAGTCGGTCGATTTTGTCCCGCTCGCATACCAGTAGGCGAAGGTAGGGTAGCTAGTACGTGAGACGATAGATGACGAACACGTGGATAAGCTGGAGCAGCTCTTTTTCTTTCATGCCTTGCTTGCGAGCGATAAGGCAGGTCGTTTGAGTAACGGCGATGGTGAGGCGTTCTATCACGATGGTGTTGCGTTGATTCGATTGAACGAATAGGCCTAAAATGCGCATGTGATCCACGTGCGGCACGGCTACGCCGTTGACATTAGGGAGTTTTCGGATAGCGTACGCAAAGCTTTGCGTTTGCGTTTGCCGCAACTGCGCATGCGTCATACGCTAACCGCTTGCGGGCCCCCGTTAAGTGACGGAAATAGCGGGCGACCGCAAAGACCGCAAATCTTTGCGTACGCTATTCGAAAACTCCCTATTAACGTGGATGGCCGTTGGGGGAGGAGACTTCCTACGGTGGTCGGGAGGCCGACGCAGCAAGAGCTCCGACTTGCCCTGCGAGCACGCGAGGCCCGCCTGCGTCGCGCGGCTAACGACGGCGTCGGCCGCACGTTGGAGGGTCTCCTCGATCTGGCCGACTGAGCCCGTAGTCGACCACAGCGTGACGTCGTCGGCGTAGATAATGTAGCGGAAGCCCGGGATCCCACCGAGCAAAGAAGGGAGCTTGCGCGTGGGAGCTTGCGTCTGCACGCGCTGGGTGTCGTACGGGTGCTCGCACTCGCATCCGTTCATCTGAGTCTTTAAGGATGGGTTACGTTTGTAAAACACATGGTCAATAACCGCTCACGGCGTGCCCCTTACTGCCGAAGGGTGCGCTTGGGTGCCGCAATATGCCGGCGGAGAGCCGGGCTTATTTCGGGCGTAAATTTTGAATCGATATTTCAGAAAAGTGGCGCTTTGATTCGTTCATAGCCTGTGCCTATTGCAAAACGTGGTTCCTACTTGGTTTACGTAAAAATTTGTTTTCGTTGAGAAATTATTTAAAGCCAAATACTCCGGCCATATGCGTTTACAGTTACGGTGTGTTGCGCCTAGGGTGGTTTTAAACAATCAGTCTGCGTTGTACTGGTTATTCCCGGAATCTCGGATCGCACGCCACTTGACGTCGTCAAGGTAGCGCAGAAAAACGCCAACGAGTGACAAAGTTAAAAAGCTAGAAATACTATCTTACGAGTGCATCCGCATAGAAAATATAATCTACTTCCTTCTTGTGCAAATCAGTGGAAGGCATGCTGATGCATATGCTTTCCCCAAAGGAGCAATGTGGGCCACCTCTGCAATCTCTCTAGTAAGCACATTCCTACTTTAGAAAATCACTTCGGTTTGACTGTAAGCATGCAGGCAACCACACCCCCTACGTTGCGCGCTCAAATATCCGTAGTTGCCACTCTGCACATGCCAATGGTGTTCACGCAAGCGTACGTTGACGCATCATGAAGCTTGCTTGTCTGCTTGCTTCTGTCTCACAGGCTCTGCATGCACAGGAAGTCAAAACGCTAAACATATTTACATTTGCGCATTTATTAACATGGAACGCTTTTTCAACGGTCTATGGAGTGATTGGCAATTTTAATTTATGTTGCTTTGTATTACCGCCACGTCTGATTAGTTGCTCATGACAGCAAAATAATTCCAGTTACGGAGCTCTGAGTCGTCGTCCTTTGAGATTGACTCACCTCGTAACGCAAGAGTTTGTAACACTTAAGAAACCGGTGAGCGCACGAAGACGGGAACAAGAAGACGACACACAGAGCTTCTTGTTCCCGGCGGCCAACCTCTGATTTCAGGACGCGCCCTATTGTTTCGAGCAGTGCACGATAGCAGAGGATTTTTGAGTACGTTGGGGTGATATCATGGCGCTGAAGCTGTAGCTGGTGAAACTGGAATCTACTTTTAAGAAAGGCCGGGCTCCCGCCTACACGATTCGGAGTGTAGTTTTCCATGGTATTATTTATTATTATTATTATTATTATTATTATTATTATTATTATTATTATTATTATTATTATTATTATTATTATTATTATTATCATCATTATTATAATTATTTATTCCTTTTTAGTTAAGCTTTCGTGCGTTCAGCTATGATCAAAAAGCGGTGTGTCATCAGATTGCATGTTAACACACAAGCATTCAATACATTTCTTGTGAACATTTAGTTCGCGCCAATATTAGTACACTCTAAAAACTGCGCAGGGTATAGCAGGAGTAAAAAGGCTGATTTACTCTTCAGAGTGTTCTACTCTCGCAAAGCGTCGGATGGAGTGAAAGCATTGTTCACTCTCTGTGAAATGAGAGAGTGAAAGTGCTTTATACTCTACATCTCTCAGAGAGAGTGGAATGCCCATATACTCTTCAGGCAGGAGAGAGCAAAACGCGGTTATACTCCTGCTCCTGATATATATATACATCGAAGTGCCGCACATCCCGATTGATGACCACTTCTTAATAACCACACATATGTGCAATAAAGAGCATAATATTTGTTTGTTGTGACGTTGGAGACGACTAATAAAAAGAACAGTGTTTCCAGCTCCTCCCAGCAAATTTCAGCACAATGGAAGGCACTTGCAACTTTTAATATCCGCCTTCCTAGCTTGGGATTTGTGCAGGTAAATAAGCGAATATGACCTCGTTAAATCGGTCACGATCGAAAGTAAATTAAAGCGGTTATTGCATTATTCGTATATCAATAGGCATTCATGTTTTTCGCTACGAACGTCACGCACGGAGCCTGCTGTCGTAAGCCTAATGTATACGGTACGGCTACCGTGAAGTATTATGGCTGTAGTCGCGGAACGTGAACAAGAATGACCGAAAATGTGTCCAAGGGGGTGAAAAAAACTGAATTGTTCAGTGTGCTGTTGGGAAGTGCGGTGTTTCCTGCACAGAAATGATGGACCGCTTAGGGAGTCAGTGCGAATGCCGTGCATATCTTCAGTTACGCTAATCGTTTTACACTGCAAAACGTGTCAGATTGACGTTCCGATCTCGCGAAGCACAAAACAAACACATGAACTACAGTCCGTTTGGTTGTCGGACGTGCGGAGACACTCAAATTTGCGGTTCTAAACAAGAAAATGAAGACAGATCACGGACATTGCTTATAACATGAAGAAATAAACCCTTCAATACCGTCTTCCAGCGTAGTGTAGTCGGTAGCGTGTCCGATTCGCAGTAACACGTGCATCTAGCGGTCGTAGGTTCGAGCATCACTGGGTCATTCTTTTTTTTCTTTTTAACGAGTTTTTTTTTTTTTTTTGTCGTAGTGCTTGTTATTAGCCAACATTACGGTCTGCACCTGATTAAAATTGTTAAAAGCAATTCTAAAGCCCAATTTTGGCCCGAGAAATGCTATTTTTTTTTCCGTGCGGTGTACTCCTACTCCCTTGGGTGTGGTCACGCTACTCTGCTTCGGCCAGAGTTATGTTACTCTGTTGGGGTGGAGTACTTTGACCCTCTATGGGGGCATTACTATACTCTGCCTCAAAAAGAGGTGATTTACTCTGTAAAAGAGAGTTAAATATGGGACAAGAAAATACTCTCCCAAAAAGAGTGCCCGGCACTCTCTTAGTTCTTAGAGTGTAGCCATGACTTTTCCGCAAGAGAAGGATAAATTCCGTGGCCAACGCGCTGATGGGAGCCGCTTCCGCCTGGTCAAATATGCGCCGATCCCGGAGGCCGTGCAACAGCACGCGAGAGGAATGATTGTGCTGGCAATTGGTGTCTCTTGCAGTGAGCCCTGTTATGTCTTTCAAGTCCCGGCTTAATGCATTACCAAGCGTGGAGCAGGCTTCAAGTGTTACAGAGACGCTGCCCAACTTTTCTTCTAAATTTTTACCCACCGTGATGGTATCGCCGGAGCCGCGCTGCCACTGTTTCCGGTATTGGCCACATCTTGCGAAGGAATATAAAAGTTACATTACAAAACACCACCGAAGACTGTCACTAACATGGGAAGCCCCGAGATTCGACTAGTTCGTACGTAACCTCGAAACACAGGAAAAGCGCTACACTTAGCTCACCTTTATTTAATCCGAGGTGCAAAAAGAAAAAGACTCGCTAGGGCAGCTTACGCTTATACATGTATCAACTGAAATACCGACACGTGCGGATAAATAGCGTGAGCTAACTGCGGCATTGCGAAAAGTGTAGCTCCTTGCTAGCCAACGAAAGCCACGGAACGCTGTGAAATCGTCCCTCTTCATCTCGGCAACCTCCACAATCAACTTGCAATCCCGATGCAGCACCACGGTGCAAATGGCTGGCAACCACATTTGCAGCCGTGCGCCGGCAAATGACCGTCAGTACCCTTGCGTGCCTTGTTGTGACTAGGCCACAAGAAAGTGGCATTCTGTACACCACTCTGTCTCTCTTTTTAGTGTTCTTTTTCTTCAACGGTCCATACTATATTCGGTATCGCCTCGCATTGAAGCTCAGTTGAAAGTAGCGCTTGTCCTGTGTCCTTGATTAACACGAAAGTGTTTTATGCCGGCGTCCACCAAGACTTCAGTGACGTATTTCCGTCATGGAAATGACTTCGAAAAAATGCGCACGATCAGATGGCAAAGAAAAAAAGTTCCGTCACAGGGAGTCGAACGCACGACTTCGCAGTCCGCGTTAAAAGATGCCGGGCAAGCTATTCGCTGCAACGTTACTAAACTCAGTTTCAAAACTCCGTATCTCCGCCAGCGGAGGAGGATGGTCGAAACGGTGGTCGCGAGAACTTGCGGCGCTGCAGTCAACTCTTGCGTAAAATCCCTGAAACTTCGCAAAGTAGCGACACTCTCCTCCTCCGCTCTCGTTTCTCCTCGGTCTCCTCTCCTTCGCACTCTCTTTTCGAACGTGGCGCCACCTGCCTTGCTCCTGCGTAGCAGAACGCCCTTTGGCGGAGAGAGCGCTTTCTTGCTAGGCAGCGCGCTGAGAACATTCGCGCCAGCCGTCTAACTCACCCTAAAACGTTGGCCCATGACAGCTCTGTGTAGTACCGCATAGGGTATACAATATGTGCAGAGAGCATTCACAGTGACTGTCAGTGGAAGCAACAGCTCGCGTTGACGCTGTCTACGCGGGACGGCGCTCTCGCCGACGGCCAATTTTAGCGTTTGAAGAGGTATCGAAGGCTTTCGCCTTAATAATGCGCCAGAAGGCGTGCATCATTAATAATTGATACATTCGAACAGCTGTGGTTGTTTCCTTAAGTGATTAGACGCACCAACCATATTTCGCAAGTGCGCCTTGTGGACGTATCTGGCATACGAACTACAGCGCTGAAAGAACGAGCAAGCGAATGAATGAACTAGGGTGTCACTGTAAGCGATTCCTTCGCGAGAGCTCCCCTCGAGGATATAAACCTTCACACGAAACCGCACGCAAACCATCGCGCGAAATGGCACGTGAGGTTCCTAAACAATGAACGCACCCAACGACTCGGTAGGTCATGCACGCTTTGCATAGCATCGCGAGTCGAGTCCCCCCGGCTGATCGGTCAACGTAAAAGAGCCAGAGAAAGCAATTTGCTGTGAAATATACGAGCACGCTTGAACATTTTTGAAGCAGCGCAACGACGACACGGACGGAGAGAATAGAAGCACAAACCACAGCGCTCAGATCCAGCTTTCACGGACATCGGCGTTTAGTTCGCGTGTCTTCCACCACGTGCCGCATGACCTTTATCTTTTTGGATCTCGCGCGAAGTCAAGGGTTGCGTCAAGGGAAGAAAGAAAAGGAAAGAAACAAAAGAAAAAAATTCAGAACACACAGCTTCACGACTTGGCATGGCCTGCCGCGTTCGTTGCTAACGGCGACAAAGATAAGGCCGGAGAGCTGCGACGTTAAAGTGCCTTGTCATTCCCCGATCCTATGGCAACGACTCGTTTTACGCATCAGAAAAAGAAAACGGTGCCCGACTGCACCGGGAATTATGAAAGGGCAGCTAAACGTATTCATTTATTCCCTTCGCATTTTTTTCACAGCAGGTATGTTATGCCCGCCGTTTGTGCGGTTCGCGATGTAGAGAGGAAACCATCATCATGCCGGCGCGGCCACGTGATGCGAAATTAAGAACAGCTGTGCCTAGTTAAATCAATGTAAGCACAGGCAAGCCTTATTAAGCCATGTTGAGCATTGTAAAACCTAATTAACTACGCATAACTAAGCTAATGAAATCACACCTCCAAAAGTTATAATTAAGCCGAGGTGAAATTCTTACGTGCCTGTTATGTCGAACTATGTAAGATGTGCCGAGCTTAGACTAATACTAATTAAGACTGAATATAAGTAGTGGTAACTCGACTAATTAGCTAATTAAGGTTACCTTGACATGGGATGAAGCTAATCGAGACAAAGCCTCGAATTTGCAAGTTAGGCCAATTTATCTAATTAAGGTACGTAAGGTACTTGGTGCTGTGATTGCCTAGCGATTCGCTATGAAACCCGATCAATACCAATCCAATACACGTGAATCGCAATGTGATCGCGTGAACACTTCGTACATGGCCATGGGCGTGTGAATGAACGTGTGCCTAGTCAAGCCAGGGCCAGCCAAGTGCCGACCAGCTCTGCTCTGCGTCAGCCCTGCGCGACTCAGCGCGAGCTGCGCAAATTTTTTGCCGTGTCGAAAGGCTCGGCCGATAGCAGATCTTGAAGGAGTTGGCGCACATTTAATGACTTAACATTCGAATGATAGCATTTCGCAATGTTGAGTTCTAGGTTACTTATCTTGTAGTGTCTGCTTACTTCTCGTCCCCGTATTTCCCGAGCTCTTTTCTACTGCTTAGGTTTCTCTGGATGCACAGAAAGCGGTCATACTTCTTATAATAATTGTTGGGGTTTTGCGTCCAAAGAACGCGATTTGAATGTGAGAGATGCCATAGTGGAGGCCCCCCGATAGTTAGGCCACGTGGAGTTCCTTGGCGTGCACCTAATAATATCTGGGGTTTAACGTCCCAAAACCACGATATAATTATGAGAGACGCCGTAGTGGAGGGCTCCGGAAATTTCGACCATCTGGTGTTCTTTAACGTGCACTGACATCGCACAGTACACGGGCCTCAACCATTTCGCCTCCATCGAAATGCGACCGCCGCGGCCGGAATCGAACCCGCGACTTTCGGGTCAGCATGGCGTGCACCTAAATGATAGCACATGGCCTTCTTGCAAATTGCGTCCATCGAAATGCAGCCTCCGCGTCCGCCATTCGCTTCCGCGAACTAACATGGTGACCAAACGTGTGGTTCAAACTACAAAGTACGGCCGCGGCGGCCGCATTTTCGATGGAGGAAAAAATGCTTGAGGCCCGTGTGCTTAGATTTAGGTGCACATTAAAGAACCCCCCCCCCCCTGGGGGTCGAAATTTTCGGAGCCCTCCACTGCGGAGTCTCTCATAATCATATGGTCGTTTTGGGCCATTAAAGCCCAACAATTACTATCACTATTAAAGTACAAAGTAATCGTTCTAGAAGGTCTTGGCTCGCGGTACACCCTAATCGGCGCATAGCACACATGATCACGCACGTGTACTGGCGCTACAGATTTTACAGATTTGCCGATCACCGGCTCCAAAAACACTACCTAAATATCATCATTTGAACGCCCTCTGGTATATGATTTTTTTAATAAACGAAAATTAATAATAATAATAATAATAATAATAATAATAATAATAATAATAATAATAATAATAATAATAAAATCTGGGGTTTTACGTGACAAGACCACGAAATGATTATGAGGCCCGCAGTATAGGAGAATTTCGGAAATTTTCATCATCTGGTGTTCTTTAAGGTGCTTTGACATCGCACAGACTGTGCGATCCTCTATACCATTTCGTCTCCATCGAAATGCGACCACCGCGGCCGGGATCGAACCTGCGTCTTTCAGGTCACCAGCCGACCTCCATAGCCGCTATACCGTCGCGGCGGCGTCTCCACAGCCACCATTGTCCCCCCATGAAAAAAAAAAAAAAAAAGCACGGAGTAAATTCTAATGAACAGGCAAGGAGCTACCATCTCTCCAATGCTATTCACCGCGTGTTAACAGGAGGTTTTCAGAGCGTTGGATTGCGGACAGCATGCGATAGCAGTTAATGGAGAGTAGCTTAGTAACATGCGATTCGCTTATGATATTGCCATGTTGAGTAACTCGGGAAAATTATTGCAAATCATAATTACTGAATTAGACATGGAAAGCAGAGCGATGGGTCAGAAAATTAATATGCAGAAAACTAAAGTAATGTTGAGCAGTCTCAGAAGAGAAGAGCGGTTTGCGATACCTATCAAAACACTGGAAGTGGTAAAGGAATACGTCTGTTTAGGGAAGGTAGTGACTGCAAATACGAACCACGAGAATGAAGTAACCAGAAGTATAAGAATGTTGTAGTGTGTATTTGGCACGTATTCTGAGATAATGATTGGCAGTTTACCACTATCTGTCAAGAGAAAAGGAATGGTAGTTTACCACTATCTCTCAAGGGAATGCAGCGAGAAGACAAGATAACTGGTGGCAATTGAAAGTAACAGCGGGGATTCCAACAGAAGGCATGCGCGCGAACGGGAGGCATAAAGTTAAATGGGCAGATGAGATTGAGAAGCTTCCGGGGTTAGCGTGGGCGCAGCCTGCACAGGACCAGGTTGATTGGAGAAACATGGGAGTGGCACGTACCCTACAATTAGCGTAGTCATGTTGCTGGTGAGTATGATGATGACACAGTTGTGAAACGTGAATGCGAAAGTATCATTTCACTATTCGCACACAGTCGCATATATATATATATATATATATATATATATATATATATATATATATATATATATATATATATATATATATATATATATATATATATATATACACGTAATGTTACAGTGACAGAGTGTCAAGAGGTCAATCAGGTTTCGCCTTAGCGTTTTTAGTGAGTTTAACAGTGCTTAGATTTGATTTATTTATTCATTTATTTATTTATCTCAAATGCACTCAAGCGCTTGGGCATTGTAGATGGCAGTAGGGTGCATGTGTACAACAATAATAAGAAATAATAAGAATACCGATGTTTCAGCGAACACTTTCAAAAACATATAAACGTTGGCTATTAGATATTGTACAATTCTAGCACGTGAGCTGGTCTACGAGAAGAGGCGGAAATTACTACACAAAAAATTGAAAGGCATAGTCCACTAACTAACGAAAATTTAGTAATTTTGATCTTAACTAACTGAATTATCACCCACATTTCAATTCGCAATGTTTAGCCGTGGAGTTCGCAAGGCGACCTGGAACTAATGCCTATGATGCCACTAGTTTCGAGATATTGCCTAATTCCCGAACATTACAGAGAAAGGCATTGGCATTCGAATTATATTCTTAACAAAACGTCTTTTCATGTATTGACGCTCAAAATTAAGTCCAACACGATGTATTTCTTCGACAGTTATCTCCACGCTCTTTAGCCTAAATGCGCTTATCGTGTGCCAGCGGCAGGGCGTCGCAACATCGCACAAGTGACACGGCTCAACACGGCGTCATACAGACCTCGAACAGCCGATGGGTCTCACCAGTCTCACCGGTTATGGAGCGCACACTAGAGTGTTCTTTCTTAAATATAATATTATCCGTGTTACCACTACTTTTGAACATCGGCTATTGCACTGTTTTAGATTTTCACCACCTGTCGTAATAGAGTCCTTGATATCTTTAGCAACCTTAACCTTAAAAGACAAAGCTGTCTGTACTAGAAGTGCCGAAAAGTGGACCCTTCCCCGTACGAGAACTGGCTACGGAAATCAAACCCTCCAATTTCTCCTGCCAGCGATTTTAAACAAATATGAAAAAGACGATTGTCGCCTACTCACATTAACACCCAAAGATCATAAAGAATATTTTGTAAGGTACAGTGTATAGGTCTTTTGTTTGTGTGTATTTTACTAGTAGAGTACTTCTTTATTTGTTGCCATTTGTATAGTTCTATCCCTTTATTTATTTATTGTATGTGACGTTACACCTGTATGTGCAATGTTTTTCAGTTTTTGCTCGTTGACTGCGTTTTAGTTTCTTTTGCCATGTATGTTACATAAATGTATTTTTGTTGGGCATCAGGCGCACTCAAGCTACAGATTGGTAGCTTTTGGTCTGGGGTCCCTTCCCCCCCTTTTGTACGGGAAAAATGAAGACAATTATTATTATTATTATTATATTGTAAAAAAAACAAACAAACAAAAGGACGGCTCAATTACCTAGTTTTCGCGTACAGACTATGGCTTGCTGAACAAGATCGCACGTAAGGACATTTATCCCTACCCACTAAAAGACGACACCGCGACTGCCGGCATGGAGCATAGCTTTTTTTTTTCTCTCTCTATTCGCCGGACCTGCGCTCCGGCTGCTTGCAGCCCCGGTGGCTGAACTTGACCACCGCAAACCAGCCTTGGTAAGATCCGATGGCTTATATGAGTTCATTGTGACGCGATTCGGGCCGTGCATCGCGCTTGCAACATTTCAACGCATGATCGGCATCCTTCGCGGCTTCAAGTGGCAGACGAATCTCTACCTGGATGGTGCTCTGATATTTTCAGACGGCTTTGCGAGCCATCTACAAAAGGTCGAAGCTGTCGTCACTAGTCTCAGCTCTAATGGCATTGCGGTAAACTTAAAAAAGTGTTGCTTTGGCGTACGAAAGCTGCTTATTCTGTGCTGTCTTCTTCTGAGATGGCGTCCTTCCGGATCCCACGACACTTCGTGCTGCTGCTACGTTTCCTGAACTGACAATGAAATACCTTTGCAGCTTTCTTTTCCTTTGATTTTATTTTACACGCTTCATTCGCAGCTTCCCCGCAATTATGGCGCATTTCACTGACCTCCGCAGTGGCCGCGACCTTTGAGCGAAGTTACATGTGGCGATGCATCCAGAAAACTCCTATGTATTCTTACCTCGCCTCCAATCTTGCGACATTTTGAGTTGCTCGCCCAAATATGAGAGAGAGAGAGAGAGAAGTTATGAAAAGCACCCCAAATGAAATTCACAAGGACACCAGCGGCGTTATCTTCTGCGCTGTGCTTGCCCAGCGTAAACGCGGATTTGACGAGTTAGGTGTTGCTTATGCCAGCCATGCACCTACCAAAGCACACACGAGCATACATAAAGTACGGTTGGACCCCGTAACCCCTACCCCACTGCATCCGCCGATCAATACATATTCTAGCGGCGGTCTTCTTGTCCATCGACGACGCGTTCCCGCTGTAGCCGTCACCGACATGCCTGTGCAGCGGCGCGAGAACCCCTGCATTGCTTACCTTATGGACTTGTGGCGTGAAGCAACGTCACCTACCAGCCCTAGAGAAATAAGCCATCAAACACACCATTTCATTCTTCGCGACAGTTGATCTACCATCAAAACTACCTCTATGATGGACGCAAATGGCTCTTACTCCGCGCAATCTACGTTGACATATGCGCCACCTTCAACGCTGACTCATAGTGTGCACATGCCGAATAGTTGAAGACTTGCACTTTCCTCCAGCTCTGCTACTATCAACGCAGAATGTACCGCTTCTTCCACCGCTACATTTAATGTGTCGCGCAGAGCCGCACGAATACCCCTTACCATTTCCCTGCTCCGTAACAACCACTGACTTGCCCTCTCCGCCCCTTAGAATACGCCGGTGTTGATTTGTATGGACTTCTTTCCATGACCCTTGCTACCACCTGATAGATAATTTAAAAGAATGCTAGATAGATAATTGTTGCCATCGATTACACGCTAAGCAGAGACTTCACCATTGCCATCTGCATCGGCTAGCAATGTTGCCTCTCATTTCACACCCCGTCAATCTACAGCACGGTGCACTACATTTGCCGCGCATCGTCCGAACGACGTGTATTTCTGTCGATCGTCGTCAAGCAATTCTAGAGGAATGCAAGGTCTTTCACCACACCACCACATCTTACAGTCATTAAAACGAACTGTTTAACAAAAATATTTAATCGAACATCAGGTGATATGCTGACAATGTACGTCACTTCCGGTTACTAAGACTGGAACCGTGTCATTCTCTTCGTGACGTACGCCCAAATCACTGCTACGCAGACCACGACTGGACTTTCTCCTGTCTTCTACCTATAAGGACTCAAGCCCCCCCTGCACGTTATGCGCAATAACTCCTGGCCACGCTTATGTGAGTGAGTCGACGGCACTTCCCAAGCTGCTAATTCGCTGAAGAGGGTCGCCAGAGAGCCCGATCTCACGCCGCTGTTGGCAAGCAGCGTCAAATACACCAACGAGAGGTCTCGAAGCCTTTTAGCGTCGTATACACGTGACCGACTTGTGTGGCTCTGGACTCCTTGAACTAACCCCGGTTCGTCAACGAAACCTCTTTCGAAGTACCGCGGCCCGTACCGTATGGTCTATCAAGCCTCGTACTCGATCTACGGCGTCAAGCCACTTGAGCTTTCTTCTATTCGAGTAATCAACAATGTCGAGGCATGAGATTGCGCAGTGGACCTAGGTGATTCCACGAGAGATCGAATATGCATGTCCGGATGCATGTCCGGTCGATATCTGAGAGCCGCGATGAGGTAGACCAAGCATTTCTTGAGTAACATGAAGCGATTAATATGTTCAACAGGTACGTCCACCTTTCTTGTAGGCTTGTAGGCGAGGTTGCAGGCTGCAAGCTGTGCACGCGTAGCCCTTTAGAGAGCGGAAGCAGCCCGAACCCGCACACGCTAGAGACAAATAAAACCTGAGAATGCATTTCTGCTGAAGACAGGCTACCACAGTGAAATTTCGCTGCAGCAAAATAATTAGTACTGTAGGTTTACGCAAAATGCAAGCTGATAACAACCATCAAAGGTACTGAAGTGAGAACACACAGCAAAGGTCACTTTGGCCCTTTATGTCTCGTTAACAAAGAAAATGAGGAGATTTGATATTCAAACCGTGCATTGACTGACATAAGCACTCTTCGGTAAAAAAAAATTTCCTCAAAATTGACACCGAGTTTTTTTTTTTTTGAAAACGGGCTTTTTTTGAAAAAACTTGCTTTTTAAACTATTTCTTTCTTTTTTTTTACGCTGCTTGTAGGAAAGCGATCTCTCGCAGGAATATCCCAAATGTTTTTTTTTTTCTATATGTGATACAGCTTTGAAGTTTCTCTGTAAAATAGCAAACGGGCGAAGACGCAACAAACGTAGCAAACATTTTCGATTTGGGCCGTGTTTGACATTTTTTCCCCTTAGAGGACAGCATAAAAAAAACATGGATGTAATTCACAGTATTCCCTATTAAAATCAACACCAAAAATTTTCGACGCTAAGTTTATAGTTCGCAGTAAATTCGGCTGCGAAATCCAAAAATATTGCGGTGAGCAAAAACAAGACGCCCGCGCCACCACCTTCAAATATTTTTTTCGCGCGGTCGGAGTGTTTTTCGGAAATAAAATATTCGGTTCCCTGCACTTTGAATGTGCCCGCACATCATATAACAATCCCAGACAAAACAAAAATATCGACCGGACATGCTTGTTCGATCTTTCGTAGAATCGCCCACCTGCTAAAAGCCTTACTATCTCTGTGTCGTGGTGTTCTGCCCGTAATTCGCGAGGATGGCTTTGTGTCGGAAGGGAAGTCAATAGAGAGTTTTAGAACACCGTACACAAAGCTTGCGGGCGTTGCGGTTGTAGCGTTAGCGTTCGTCACTTAACGGGAGCCCGCAAGAGGTTAGCATACGGCGCATGCGCAACGCAAACGCATAGCTTTGCGTACATTATTCTAAAACTCTATAAGCGAAACCGGCACTGCAGCAAGATTCTGGGTGCAACGCTTTAGCGAAAAAACAAGCAACTAAATCTTCAGCAATGACGCACTAGTAATAATAATTGCTGGAGCTTTACGTGCCAAAACTACGAAATGTTTATGAGGCCCACCGTAGAGGAGAACTGGACTGGAAAAACTGTCCTACAGCACGCGCTGAGCGCGTAACGGGCGTCTCTCCAATCCCTGTCGCGGCGGAGGACGGGGCCGGAAATTTCAACCACCTGGGGTTCTGTAACGTGAATTTGCATCTACGTACACGCATCTAAATTTAAGTACTCCAGGATTGTCGCCTCCTTCGAAAATGATATAGCCGCGGCCACGATCAAACCCGTGTCCTTCGGTTCGGCAGCCGAGCACCGTAACCACTCACAGCAATCCTTAAAAAAAAAGAAAAAGAAAAAAAAGAGGACAAAAAAAAACAAAAAAAAACGTACAATCTTTTTGCGATTCGAACCCCCGCCGCTTCGACCACGCACAAGCTGCCTGCTCAGGCGCTCAACCATCTCGGCCACAACACGCACCGGCTTCGATGCGATAAAATGGGTATTATCAAGATACCACGGCCAAAGACTGTAGTCGGCGACGCGACTGTGTTGTAGAAAACTGCATTTTGGAACGTGTTTTTCTTCACACAGAAACGTGATTGTGGGCTCAAATGAAAGCTTCGTCTTAGATCTCCGAGAAATTTGCAGGTTTCCGTCTAGTTTTTTCAGACGGCCCGTTTTTGTCTCGAAAAACAAGGCCGGATTTCGGCCGCTTCCATAGGATCCCATTGTTTAAACTTTAGTCGTCGTGGGAACAGAATGTGAAGCCCCGATGTTAACGACGCTGCATTTGTTAAGTGCGGTACAGCTCCTAGAACGTACCCCTTGAAGAAGTTTTGGAAGTTTCACCTCTACGATTTTTTATCGCCGAAAAACGACCTTGTCCCATTCAAAACGTGAGAGCTTCCAGCAGTGGCCGCTACGAGCGCTGATCATGCAGTGTCCCCGAAAGCTGGATATGGACTCGCAACTGAATGTTTATTAAAATCTTACGAAGGAAAAGACTACAACGCCCCTCACACCCATGTGACCTCATAACAGCAACCCAGAACCCCAAAAGAAACAGCATTGCACGTGTACTCTCCTAGACAAGGAATTTCAAGATATTGTACTACATAGGCGGAGAGTACGGGGGGGGGCTGAGGGGCTCGCCCCCCCCCCCCCCCCCCCCGGACGGCTTCATGGGGGGCGGAGGGCCCGGGATATCTTTTAAGAGCTTGGCTTAGGTCGCCGTCCATTGACAACGGGCCGTCCTGTCAGGCAGCTATTTCACAGGGTGTGGTTTATACCCGCTTCGTTTTCATTTCAGGCTTTTAAAACTGGGATCATGAACCAGTGACAAGTCAAACATTCAGTTAAAAATGACCCTCAAACGGATGTTGACAAACAACTGAAGCCCTCTTCAGCTATGACAATCTAGTCTCAAACCGTGTAGAGACTGGTTTTCGAAACACAAAAAGCAAGCAGATCCCACGCACTGTGGGAATCGATGTAATGCGAAGCAGCCAGAAAGAAGCAAATCATGCTTTACATAATTTGCATATCATGTTTTACATATTACGACCGGTCATTTGTGTTCGTCATACAGTCACGTCGCGATATACCAATTTTGGTGTATGTCAAGCTAGCTAACTGGACGCAAGCGCACCATGAGCGTGGCATGTAAATGGCATTGTAGATGACATGCATGCCAAGATTTTCATGTTACCACCTGCCACTTATGTTCGTTATATAGTCATGTCACCCAATACCAAATTTGGTGTATATCAAGCTAACGGAACGGCCGCGAGCGCGCCATGAGCGTGGAATGCAAGGCATGTCGCACATGACAAGTCATGATTTCCTTCCATATTACCACTTGTCATTTATGTTCGTCATACAGTCATGTCACTCAATACCAAATTTGGTGTATCTCAAGCTAACGAAACGGCCGCGAGCACGCCATGAGCGTGGCATGCAAGTCATGTCGCACATGACAAGTCATGATTTCCATATTACCACTTGTGATTTATGTTCGTCATACAGTCATGTCACTCAATACCAAATTTGGTGTATATCAAGCTAACGAAACGGCCGCGAGCGCGCTATGAGCTTGGAATGCAAGTCATGTCGCGCATGACATATCATGATTTCCATATTACCACTAGTCATTTATGTTCGTCATACAGTCATGTCACTCAATACCAAATTTGGTGTATATCAAGCTAACGAAACGGCTGCGAGCGCGCTATGATCGTGAAATGCAAGTCATGACGCTCATGAAGTCATGATTTTCATATTACCACTTGTCATTTATGTTCGTCATACAGTCATGTCACTTAATCCCAAATTTGGTGTATATCAAGCTAACGAAACGGCGGCGAGCTCGCCATGAGCGTGGCATGTAAATCATACTTTTCATGACAAGTTAGTCATGATTTTCATGATATGACCAGCCATTTATGTTCGTCATACAGTCATGTTATGCCATACCAAATTTGGTATAAATCCCATTAACGATACGGCGAGGAGAGCACAAAGTCGTAGGCGGCTAGATAGATAGATAGATAGATAGATAGATAGATAGATAGATAGATAGATAGATAGATAGATAGATAGATAGATAGATAGATAGATAGATAGATAGATAGATAGATAGATAGATAGATAGATAGATAGATAGATAGATAGATAGATAGATACGCTCAAAGTCGCCGAAGCTCGCTAAGAAATGCTTCGCATTTAAAATGCTACTGAGAACACACAGCAATCCCGACACAATCAGTCTGGGAATGGTTTATTTCGCACGGACTTGCTCGCCAATTAAAACAGGGTAAATTTTTGGTGGTCTACAAATTGGTACCGTTCGACATAGAGAGAGAGAGAAAAGTTAAGTGAAAGGCAGGGAGGTTAACCAGAAGAAAATTTCCGGTTTGCTACCCTACATAACTGCCTATAAACTACATAACTGCCTATAAAAGTGCCGAGAACAGATGGCACGCATTTTTTATTCACCAGCAAAAGGATTCGCTGCCAACTAGCACCGGTGACCAAAAAAGCAACTCAAATACTGCTCCAGAAAACAACCTTCGGCGGAAAAATTCGTAACCCCAGTTTCGCAAAAGGTCTATAATGGTATTTTCTACCGTCTGAGAATTATTTTTGGCCATCCTAAATTGAATTCATGGGCATAATTAAAGCTTCCTGTACAAGCATTAGCCCACTCTTTCCTGTCCGGTGCATGGTATAACAAAGTAAGTAAGCATGTCACTGAAAAAATTCGGCAGATGCCACCCATTGTGGGAATCGATTTTATGTGATGCGAGTAGTAGCCTATGCGGCATTTTTTTTGCTTTGATCTAAATGTTATGCGGTAGATCGACGACTTTGCGTAAATTGAAAAATAAATTTCGAGTGTAGAGGTATTCATAATGATATCGCGGTGTCGGCACCTAAGAGACTAAAATGATATTTGATTCTTCAATTTGAGTCAACTCGCTCTCTCTCTCTCTCTCTCTATATATATATATATATATATATATATATATATATACATATATATATATATATATATATATATGTTGTACTATCTAGGAATAAGAACTCACTATCATGCAGAGCAGTAGAAGGTACGCTAATGCACTGTTCACCCCTTTTCCTGATATTTTAAGCCTCAATAATTTCTCTTAGTTATCTGATCGCGATGTGATGACAGCACCTCAGCCTCATGAAGCATAGGAGCGCAATGGCACTGGGCAAAATGTTGCGACAACGCAACCAACGGAAAGTACCAATCTTAATGTGAGTTTTCGCAATCCAGTTGTGTTTATTCAAAACAGCAGCGCGGAATCTCTGAAGTTTCGCAACCAAATTTTCGGCCGTCCGTACGCGTGCCTGCTAAGCGCAAAAACCAATACCGCGAACTAAAGCCAGCCGGCGCATAACGTCAAGCAGCAAGCGTAACCATGTATTGTTGAAAAAAAAACAGACCCCACACAAGCGTTAATTTCGAAACGTGAGAGAGATGACGAAGTTCCGCACAATTAACTGAGACATGTCTACGGCGTTAGAGCGCACATCGAATTACACGAACCTCGACGCATATTCGCAGTGGGACACTCGCAACTTACCCCGCAAAGTCCAGTCGAAAATGCCGGCTTGACGTTCTCACTTCCGATTCTATGCAACCGCGTCTTTCGTCGCAACTCGTTGCGCTTAACGGACGGTATTGTGAAGAGCTTTTAGCTGTCACTAGACTTGTTCTGGCGTCATAAGGCGCAAAAGCCACCCATGGCAACCAACACCGACGTCAATCTTGGGCGAAAAGTATTTCACAGCACAACGCGCACGGAAGCACACGTGCGTATCCGTGAAACAGATGCGCCGTACACCAGCAAGTCCGCGCTTCGAGAGCAAACATGGTAGTCGAGAGCGACTGTAAACAAACAAACGCTGCTGGCGGTCCTATGTGACGGCATCTGGCCAATAACGACGCGGCGTCAGCCTCGGAATGGTCGGAGGAGGGAGAAAAGAAAGGAGGCGCACTTTTCCCCACATATGTCGCTACTTTACGAAGTTTTAGGGATTTACTCTTGCGCGACTCTCGGCGCATCGTCTGCTACGGCGGCGTGCCGCGGCGGTCCGCCGCGCTGTTGCTCGCGGCGGTTTTCTAGTTGTACTGTTACCAAACTTAAGCATTTATCATGCTTCAGGCCGACATTCTCGCGTCGTATTTGTGGACTGCTTAGGTGAATATGCACAAGGTTGCCTGCATGCATTGGCCCGGATGTGTTGCTGATTGTTTGGCTAAGAATAAAATAATGTTCAGCCTATAGTGTATTTGAGCTGTCTACGTGTCGTTTAACCCCCCAAGTACGGGAGTTTCTAAGCGAATGAGCATTTTCAACGTAGTTTTTCTAACGACTGCTACCATTTTAACAACAGCCGTCTTACCTAGACGAAAAATGACCCAGGACGTTTGTAAAAGCATTCATATGTGCAAACAAGTTGACTTACGGGGAATACAAAAACGTTCTAGAAAAACAGTACTCATGTTTTCTACTATTTGCAAAAATGAAGTTCTCTCAAAAACAGTACCCATGCCTTACACTGTATACAAGACAAGGCTTCGCGACATCTAGCAATCGAGAGTAGAGGGAAAATGTTACAGCAACTTCACCTTCTTTCTGGAATATTCCACCTTTTAAGAAAGCTGTTCCTGATTAAGCTGCTTGCAAAAAAAAAAAAAAAATTTTCATCCCAATGTAAAACCACTATTCTAGCCATCACGTCCTGATCATGAGCGATACAGCTCAAACGATGCCGTGGAAACCACTCGAAATTCTCAAGCACAATCCAAAAGTGGTCACCAACTAAGGGGTCTTCGTCAAAGGCCTCTAGACAGCTTTCTCAATTGCTTTTAATCTAGAAAGAAGGTCTCGTGAGGGACGACGTAGGCAGCCTTTACGGAAACACCTCCTCTGGGAGAAGGCACTTTCGTGTGGTTTGGGCGCGGCTGCGCACTCCTCAGGTGTGCTAGGCAATCTTCGCACGTTGTTACTTATTCCATTTTTCTGTGAACGTACTCACAGATATAGTACACTCCCGGTGTGTTACTTCACAGTGTGCTACGTTCCACCAAAAAGTGACACCGATCTGTGCGACACCCCGTTACTTGCGCTAAGCTTCAGAAATGGGAACGCTGTATACGATTAAGAAAAATATATGTTGCTCTAATATGAAGGAAAGGTAACAAAACCTGGTCATTGGTAAAACATGACCACTTATATACAATTTTGTTGGTTCATAAGAGCAACATATCGGGCATGCTAAAGCGAAAAAAAAAATCCACTGCTTTGAAGGCGGCGCGACAGTTGACAATTGATCGAATATTAATATGATGCAACTCTCAGTCTCGGCAGCGTTGTGAATAGCTTGCCTTTCACCTTGCTGTTCTATTTCTGGTGGCTCCTCCAAAACTGGGCACTGGGCTTTCGAGGAGTGACGTGCGTTTTTGGGGGGGGATTGGCGCATTGGTCCTGAACATTTTGGCTTCGATATATGGGGCGGAAGTGCTGGGAACAAACGCGGAAGAGCTCCCACTTTCCGCTTGAGATAAAAACTTGTGGTCCGGCAAAACATGACCGTAGAGCTTTACAATGTCGTCGTTCTCAAACTGAACGTCATAGACCTTGCAATTTCGCAGTGAGCTATCTATCTTTGCGATGCAAAGCTTGCAGCCCCTTTTTGAATTGCGTAGGTTTTTTTTGGAGTTCCTTCGCGGTGAACATTTCTTTACACCCCAATAAAGAACAAATAATGGCATGCAAATGATAAAAAAAAAACAAATTACAAGGATTACGGAATTAACTTCAGCATGCTGGATTTGAAACCACTACTATAGCACGGTCTCAACTTGTTTCGCTCATCCGGTCACTCTCTTAGGTTATTAGATGTGAAGCATCTTAGGGCGAAGCTTAATCCGGTGGTGGTGGTGGTGGTGGTGTGCCGCGTGACCACCCTTACTGCGCATGCGCAAACCCTTTAAAAAAAATTAAAATAAAAACCTCCTCTCCCCCTCTCTCTCCTCTAGGCATCCCTGCCCGCGCCAACCACACCCTCACTGCGCATGCGCCTCCCCTCCTCTCTCCCCTCCTACGCCCCCCCCTCTCTCCTCTAGGCATCCCTGCCCGCGGCGTCCACACTTCCACTCGCGCATGCGCGTCCCCCCCTCTCCCTCCTCTCCTACGCTCCCCCCCCCTCTCTCGCCTCGCGACGCCGACGCAGGCAGCGCCTGCTAGCGAGTTTATTTGTTGAAAAAACTGACTGCTCACGCTGCACAACCGTTCACTGGCCGCCCCGTATATATGGCACTGGATCTTGACCTGCAAGGTGGTGCCGGTGGGAGATTTCTCCTGTGCGTTGTTGAACAATAAAAATTCGCAGCGTGCGCGTTAACTAAAAGCGGACTGCGGGTCTCTATGTCCAGTCGGAGCCTTCTGTCTCTCATTGCCCATTAGCAACAATTGGCATGTTCCAGTAGGAAACACCGCTCCATCACTGCGTGCTTTGCGCCTCCCCAGTTTTCTCTCCTGCGCAACGCTGCGATGAGCGCCAGCGTCAACGCCACCGCCAGTGTAAGCGTTAGCGCCCGCTGCTTCACATCTACACATGGTTCCCTTTAGCGGGAGATGGTGTAATTTTTTTTGTTGAATTTTACAACTACCTTTCAGTGTGTGCCTTGATCATGCTCTCAAATTACGTTGTTGGATAAACGAGTGCCTCTTCACCTATACTTATATTTATGTAGTGTATATCATTTTGTATGTGTTGTATTTGTAACTGTTGTCACACAGTGTATATAATACTGAACCACGTCACCTGCGCCATATCCGTCAAGTGTTGCCGCCATTTAATAATAATAATAATAATAATAATAATAATAATAATAATAATAATAATAATAATAATATTTTTATTTGCACAACAAAATTAACTCTCGGGTAACGTGCAAGTCTAGACAGAAAGGAAATTCTTTTACGATCGTGCGTCGGCTCGCCCGTCACCCCAGCGCGAAAGAGACCGGGGGCTACGAGCATCTCAAGCTACTTATAGCAGCTTTTATCTTGGCGTCTGCCCTTGTGTAACCATGTTTACAAAGGAAATAAACAAATAAATAAGTGGTGTGAAACGGAGTCGTCGTTGCTGTAGCCGCTCTTAGAGCCCGGCGCAAAGCATGTCGGCATACCGCACCGTAGATGAATCTGCTCCACCTCGCTACGCCTCGTACATGACGCACGTGTTTTCGTACAAGACACTAAGCAGGGTCAAAAACAGTCCCAGAAGTGACGAGTAAACACAGCGCACCCTTCGCACTAACCGCTTGCACATCGCCGGCGCTGATCACAACACGCGCCGCGCGGCCGCGGGAGCAAGAGTTGACTACAGCGCCACGAGTTCTCGCGACCGCCACGCGGGCCGCCTCTCCGGCGGAGCTTTGAAACTGAGTTTATTCTAGCAACGTTGATCCACTGCGTCACGGTCACATACTCTGGATGCTTTACAAACGCGCCTTTTATATCTCACACTTTCCTCTCACAGTGCTCTTGGTCAGCGGGGACGTGTCAGCTTCTGGGAGCCGTAAAGAGAAGTAATGCATTATGACCGTGGCCTCCACGATTAGCTCCTGCGAAACGCGTCGTTACTATGCGTCCGTACCATTCGGAGCGTTTCCAATAGGAGTGTAATTTTGTCACCACCTTAACAGACCGCCAGGTGGTGACCATATCACAGGCCTCGGCCTCGCTCATAGCATTCATCGATATTAAAACTAGATCTGCGACGCGCCCCTGCCTCGCCTGGCTGTAACACCGCGTTCCCGGCTTACGCTCGTCCCTAGAAAAATCGCGGCCGCGCTAGAGAGGAGACATAACGCGCATTGCGTTTCCCTCTAGTCCGGCCGTGGTGTTCAATAACTCTTTAACATGCCGCGGGAAGGAGACCTTAGCCGTCCACTCAGCGACTCTCTTCTGGGTGTCCCACCGTTTTCTCTGATTACGCTCTCACAGTTAACTACTACAGCTACCCCAAAGGTTTGTTTTGTTTAATCATTGATCATGGACGTTAGTCGTCGAGATGGAGATGTACCACCAAGCGTCAACGTGTGTGTATTCACGTTAGTTGGTGCTATAGCTGCCAAAAATCAACAGACATTGTGCAAGCTCTCTTCTATAAGTGTACGGTAAAACTTCTACCACTTCTGTAAGGATACGTTTTACTTTAGTGTTATGGCGATTCCTATGACGGAGGGATCAACCATGTTTTTTGTGGTGACGTTTAATTTGCTCTCTCAGAAGCTGTGGATCACACATGTGAACAGTACGGCGTCTCGTTGTCACCTGCGAGTTTGGTCAAGCATTGCCTTTCTTGGAAGGGACACACTTATGTTTTTTACTTTCTATATGACCAACGGAAACCAAAAAAAAAAAAAAAAAAACTTGAACGATGTCGAATCGCATCCGGTTCGGCAAGTTTCCGGTCGCTCTTGGTTTTTCGGTTATGTTTTTTTTCTTTTTTCTTAAACGCAAGCAAAACACAAGTAGGAGAAAGGTCAAACAAACAAGCAAGCAAGCAAATAAACAAACAAACAAAAAGAAAAAGAAAACGCGTCGCTACACGTTAGTTTTCAAAGCTGCCCACATGGCTACACATTTCATCAGTAAAAACGCAAGAGTTGAAAGAAAAAGGATCATAGCAAAATGGAGTTTCGCGTGCCGCCGCCGCCGCCGAAGAGTCGAGCATTCCGCCTCCCGCAGCACTCTATTTTACCGCTGGAAGGAGAGGATGGCTGTCGCTCTTCTGGGACTGCGACACTCCCCGGGGAACCGTCCCTGCGCTCCTCCGACCGGAGGCTCCCCCTCAGGGCACGGAGGAACCCCTCGCGTCGGGAGAGCAGCTCTCCCGACCTGTATTCATTCCTCGCATGCAGCTATGTTTTCTGCCGCTTATGTAGCCGTGCGTCTGATGAAAAACTATTCGGCTAGCGACAGCCGCGTTGTTTGGTTCTATATGTCCTGACACGATCATGAGACCAACTAGACGGGCTGACTGCTAGTGCAAGTGTTGTAATCCTGCATATATATATATATATATATATATATATATATATATATATATATATATATATATATATATATATATATATATATATATATATATAGAGCTGGCGGAGCTTTCCAAGTTAATCAATAGGCGTAAAGTAGCCGACATAAGAAAGTATAATATGGAGAGAATTGAGCATGCTATAAAGAACGGAAGAAGCCTCAAAGCTATGAAGACAAAACTGTGCATAGGCAAAAATCAGATGTATGCATTAAGGGACAAGGAAGGCAAGGTCACAACCAATATGGATAGAATAGTTGAGGTGGCGGAAGAGTTCTACAGAGATCTGTACAGCAGCCGAGACAGTCAGGATGATAACGTAAGAAGCAATAATAGCCCAGAGGAATCGGACATCCCACCAGTATTGACAGGAGAAGTAAAGAAAGCCCTAAAGGGAATGCAAAGAGGCAAAGCCGCTGGTGAGGATCAGGTAACATCAGACCTGTTAAAAGACGGTGGAGAGATTGTGTTAGAAAAACTAGCCACCCTGTATACGAAGTGTCTCTCTACGGGGACGATACCAGATTCTTGGAAGAACGCCAACATCATCTTGATCCATAAGAAAGGGGACGTCAAGGACCTGAAAAACTACAGGCCCATCAGCTTACTGTCCGTTGTCTACAAGCTATTTACAAAAGTAATTGCTAACAGAATTAATACGACATTAGAGTTCAATCAACCAAAGGACCAGGCAGGATTTCGTACAGGCTTCTCAACAACAGATCATATTCATACTATCAATCAGGTGATAGAGAAATGCTCGGAATACAACCAACCCCTATACATAGCCTTCATAGATTACGAGAAGGCATTTGATTCGGTGGAGACATCAGCAGTCATTCAGGCACTGCGGAATCAGGGCATCGACGAAGCGTATATAAACATAATGGAAGAAATCTACAGCGGATCCACAGCCACTATAGTCCTCCATAAAGAAAGCGACAGAATCCCAATAAAGAAGGGCGTACGGCAGGGAGACACGATCTCTCCAATGCTATTCACCGCGTGTTTACAGGAGGTTTTCAGGGCCCTAGATTGGGAAGAGTTAGGGATAAGAGTTAATGGAGAGTATCTCAGTAACCTGCGATTCGCTGATGACATTGCATTGATGAGTAACGCGGGAGACGAATTACAGCTTATGATTACTGAACTGGATACGGAAAGTAGAAGAGTAGGTCTGAAAATTAATATGCATAAAACTAAAGTAATGTGGAACAATCTTGGCAGAGAACAGCGCTTTGCAATAGGTGGCGAGACACTGGAAGTTGTAAAGGAGTACGTCTACTTAGGACAGGTAGTAACCGCGGAGCCGAACCATGAGAGTGAAATAACTAGAAGAATAAGGATGGGATGGAGCACATTCGGCAAGCATTATCAAATCATGAATGGTAGTCTACCACTATCCCTCAAGAGGAAGGTATATAACAGCTGCATCTTACCGGTACTTACCTACGGAGCAGAAACCTGGAGACTGACAAAGAGGGTTCAACTTAAACTGAGGACGACGCAGCGAGCGATGGAAAGGAAAATGATAGGTGTAACCTTAAGAGACAGGAAGAAAGCAGAGTGGGTCAGGGAACAAACGGGGGGTTAAGGATATCATAGTTGAAATCAAGAAGAAGAAATGGATATGGGCCGGGCACGTAGCACGTCGGCAGGATAACCGCTGGTCATTAAGGGTAACTGACTGGATTCCAAGAGATGGCAAACGCGTGAGGGGGGAGACAGAAAATTAGGTGGGTAGATGAGATTAAGAAGTTTGCAGGTATAACGTGGCAGCAGAAAGCACAGGACCGGGTTGATTGGCGAAACATGGGAGAGGCCTTTGCCCTGCAGTGGGCGTAGACAGGCTGATGATGATGATATATATATATATATATATATATATAGAATACCCATCCTTGTTGTTGCCTGGTTCATGGCCACCGGAATTATCCTTAGTCCTTAGTATTATGACACATTGTAAAAACGGCTCAGACTTGGCTCAGTTCTACACGAGCGGGAGTCAAAGTCCACATAACGTTACGTTGTATTTCCCTGGGGGGGAATTCTGGAGTAAGAATGAGCTACTTCTGGCGTCACTTTCCAAAATTAGCTAGTTCTGCTGATCAGGGGCTACTCGCTCTTCTATAAAACATCGCACTCCTCAATGAAGTATCGGGAAAACTATCTGGTAGAAATAGCCGAACGTTTTTGCATTTGACCGTCGTCAGTAATGCCAGTATTATTAGCTGAGCAATATATGAACAAGTTCTCTGCGTGAGTGCGACTCACCTCCTGGAACTACGTGCAGCTCTCGGCCGCGGCGGCCACATTTCGAAGAAGGCGAAATGGTAGAGGCCCGCGTACTGTGCGATGTCAGTGCACGTTAAAGAACGCCAGATGGTTGAAATTTTCAGAGCCCTCCACTACGGCGTCTGTCATAATCATAAGGTGGTCTTGGCACCTTACTTCAGGTATTATGATAAGCTACGTCCAGCGCCAATGCCTGCCCGGCCAGCCGTGCACTGCGTACTACCTGACCTTGAAGGTCTATGTGTCTGACAAGAGAAAATAAAAAGTCGAAGGCAACAAGGTTATCCATGTTATCTGGCGTGCTGTCCTACAGTGGGAGAGGGAAACTAAGCGAGAGAAAAAAAAAAACCCCCCTTTGTTTAAGAAAGATGATTGAACGCGAAGCTTTCTTCCATGTAAACTGAATGAAAATCCAGAGCCAGCGACCACGCAACGAACCCAAGTACTGCTGAGCGACCCGATGGGATGTCATTAGATTGCATGTTTAGAATTGTACTTTTTGAACGTTCAAGTTGTATGAAGACACATTTCGTTAAGCTGCCTTGCCTTCATTTTAATCATGTAGCCGTCGATTACACACGCGCACACTTTCACGGACGGCTCTACACTTGCATAGTGATCGCTGTGGTAGACGGTCAGAGGCTGTGCCATTGTAACGTGGCCAACTTCCAACGAAGTCAACGGCAAGCTATCCACCTTCAGCACCGTAACGGTTGCGTGTGCCGTCCGAACCCCGAAGATCTGGCGAAGCTGAACGCTGTGCAGGAGCGACTGGCTGTGCCTCGACTGCCGTTAATAATGCTCATCCGGCGCCTGACTCACAGCCGCTGTCAGTACGGTATGTAGGGACAGATCGTCCATCATTCACGCACGCATGAGCACACATGAACAGCAGTCGAGGCACAACCAGTCTCTCCTCCACGGCAATCAGCTTCAGTAGACCTTCGGGCATAGGAGGGCACACGCAATCATTCGCGGCAAGCTAAGGTACGTAGCTTGCCGCACACCAAGGTGTCCTTGCTCGTGTCGCACGCTTGAAGTCCAGATGGCGCTCGCGAATCACGTCGAACGCCTTGCCGCGCTGATCGCCCGTGCCACACAGAGAGGACACCTGACTGTCGAAGCAGATCTTATCGCAAACGTAAAGGAATGCCCATATATACACTTCTGGGTAGTGTGACGTTGCACTCCCCATTGTTCTCATTGGTTCAACTGCGAATATCAGGTGTAGTGTTCTACGATACGCATGTCACGCGCCACTGTTGTATTGTGTTCGCAAAACATATAAAGCATCGCTTAAAAAAAAAATTAAGCCAGCTTCGCACAAGTAGCATGGTCAAATTATATCGGTCGCGAAACTGGGAACGAAAAGTGGTCGAAAACCTATTGCCATAGATATCAACGCCCGCCGCACGATTGAAGCGCGACTAGGTGAGGAGGGGACAAATAAAGAAAACCAAAAACTCAAGACAATTTTTTTTTCGAATTCTCATACTTTTTTTATATGCCTATCTAAACTAAAAATTTACTTTACGGTTTATCTGACACTTGGCTAAATGGTTGATTGCCTCATTTTTTGGTCGAGCGCCATAAATGGGGGGCGTATGCAGGCAGTCTGCTATCAGTGCTTGTGTTTAGTTCGGCGCATTGCCGGGTCAACGAGGCATCGCTCACTTTTGCGTGGTGGTTTCGTGCGTACCTTCAGTAGATTATTTGCTTCTGTGCTGTTTACTGGCGTGACATTTCAGAGCTGAACTAGCTCACAGAATGTGTAGATAGCCGCTCCTGTGACTGCCTTCGCTGGCGCACGGCCGGCGTGCCCTCGCCTTTCGTGATGGTGAATGCGACACGATAAGCAAAGAGACGCTGTACTCTAAGGTTGCCAAAGTGATATTCTCAAGGCTGCTGTCTCGCTGCAGTGGTTTTCCACGATTGGCCAACGTGAGTTTTCGAACCTTTGTGTTATCCGCCTTTTGCATGTCTGTGTGCGCCCTCTCGCGGACTCTTCAAGAAACAAACCGTGGGGCGTCGCGCGCCTCTGCCACCACTGCACTGCTGCTAAATAGCACAAAGCTTGGCAGCGGCACATGGGCTGATAGCCCCGTCTGAGTGTTGTGTTGTGGCATAGATGCACCTGGGAGTATTTACATACCCGGCGGGTTCTTTTCTGTGACCAACGGGTGGACGAAAAGGCCAGTACAATGAAAATGACGAGCAAGAAGCAGTTGAATGCCTTCATGGCAGCAAGTGGTTCGCGGTGCTCCCGGCAAACCACAAAAGCGCAGAAATTCTGCGATGAAGGGTACGTGCGCAGCCTCGTGTTTAATGAGTTGACTGCCGCGTCCGCGTGCGGAGTTCCGAGAAGCATTTTCCTCCCGTCAATGAAGGGTGGCTACTAGATTGTGCATGCAGTCGTGGGGAAGACCGCATGCGAGGTAGTGGCATGTCACTGCCTGTGCGCAGCCGGGTGAATATAATTTTTGTTTATTGTGGCATTCATACTAATCATATGAACGACCGGGCCTCTGCTTGGGCCGTTTCGAGCCGTCGTTGCATCAACATTTTACTACGGGAGCGCGGAGCAATGATTTTACTGAATGGCATGCTTCGAAGTGTATGTCGCGAGTACCTCGCGTCTGGGCCACAGTGTTTGCTGGCCTGCACATTCAAATTGAGAGAACGTGATCTATACGATACATGCGTTATATTATTTTAGCACATCAGAACAGCTGGCGCCGATCGAACGCGGCACGCTGAACCTGTCTTGAGCTATGCACTTTTGCGAGTGTCGTTTAACCGAAATTGCGGTGCCTGGGAGAGTTGGCCGGCGAACCTGCATAATCTGTGAACATCGCACTACGGCGACCAAAAAAAAAAAAGGCACGCTCGTGGAAACTTCGCAAGATTTATGAGTCGGTGCGCAGCAGTCACGTCAACAGTGAACACAGGCGGGTTTCTTTTTTTTCCCTTTTTCGCCGAACAGCGAATATACGTTGACAACAGAAATGAACCGCTGAACGTCGGTGAATGACAGGAGACGAAATAAGTGCACCCTGTCGCATTCATTATGTTCTAGCGGACGATTTACGGTGACTGTTTTCCGATATGTAGAGGACGCCAAAGTAAACAACAGCGTAGTTACGGTGAGACCGAACCGAAGCAAGTCGCAATTAACCATACTTTGCTGTTGTCGTCATTCCAAAACAAATACTAAAAGCATATCGCACAAAGAAAATCCGTAGCTCAAGTTTCGTCGCTACTGAACTGCTTTGCGACGAGACAGACACAAAGCGCCTACTTATTTCGCGCCCTGCAGGAAACGTGACATGTTCTTCGCGTGTAACATTTAGTTAGCACACACACAGTTAACGAACTGCTGTTCGCACTGTCTTGCAGAATCCAAAGGCTGACACGAACTGCCGTCTTCATTTTGGCGCTTCACAGCCCTGATCGTGCCACGCTTCACGGCGCTGATGATCGCGCTTCACCGATGGGAAGTAGGAAAAAAATGAATGTTGCTGCTGGGCACGCCTCACGAAATGCATCCATAAGCGGCATTAGTTGGCGGCATCGAGCTAGCAGAACCAGATATATAGATAAATATATTTGTTGTGCCACCCGCACGTGCTAGCACTGCTCTCACCACCAATGCCGTCGCGGAAGAATAGGCGGCGTCTGCAACGGCACCCCACAGATCGTTTCCCAGATTCGCCGCCAGGTGGCCGCGCATGCGCTGTAGAGGCATGCAAAAGGCTGATTGTGCTCGTGAACAGTTGTAGCACAATTTCTTCATCTGCAAAGTTTTTGGTGTATATTTCAAGTACACTATTTGGCTAATAAACAACCGTGCTTCCTCAATCTTTCTTGCTGGTCTTCCTTTTCTCTCGCGTACGCAATTGGCGAGCCATAAAGGCGCAATAAAATCGCGTATTTATCAAAAGGCATGTAAAAGGTCAGCAATTAAGAAAAATTTCAATTTCGCGCCATTTAGGGCAAATGCACGACGTCGCTACCGCTTCCGGTTGTGACGTCATATTTTATTTTTCATTTTTTGTTTGCTGTTAGTTGTCCCCTCCATACGTAGATGGCGACGGTGGCAACGAGCCGCCAGCTACTGGATACATGGGCTTCTATGGAAGTTACGCTACCAGTTTACATATACCTTGCTAGTAGTGTCAGGCCTGAAGGAAGTGCGAAGTTGGGCAGCCTTCTTCGTTTCTCTTCGTGTTTCTATTTGATTCCTGCTCTCTTTCTTTTTCTCATGTCCAGTTTTTTGTGTCTTTTTTTCTCTCTTTAGTTGTATTTATTTCTATTTTTCTTCCTATGTTTTCCCTTTATTTCTCGCTTGCTTCCTCTTTTTTTCAATATTTTTACACGTGGTTTTGCCTGTGTTACGCCAAGCGACGACAGCACACGACAGCGTAGGACAGCCCGGGCCCTACGGACGAAGGAATAAGTCAGGAGAGGCCCTGACGTCACTCTGTGTGAAGCCGTGGTGAAGCCGGAAGTCGGCCATATTGACTGGGCAGATTCTTCTCTCTTGTTAGCGAAGTAAAAGGCGCATTTCTCTCTCCGGCTCGAAAACCACGTGGGCTGCACGGCCCGCGTGTTGAGGCTATCCGAAACCAACGGGACGGGACTTAAAACGGTGGGCCAGCGCGATACCGTAGGCGAAATCATTTCGTCCGAGTAATAACAGCGAGTAAGAGCCCGTCGACAAGGAAGCAAACACAAGGGAACGCCATGCTAGATGCATTGACTACGGCGAGTGTGGTGTCAATGTTTTCACGACATTTATTCACGCACTATATGGACAACAAGATCGGCCGTGCGCCGCCTTCTATGGTTGCATTCCGTTTCCCAAGCGGCGCCCGGCCACCGTGCTCGTGTTCTACGTAAACGCTCACCGGCGTCAGCATTGTGGAACCGCGGTGGTCGACCTTGTGCACGGTGCAGGTGTACGAGTGACACTTGAACGCGGTTGCTGTAACGCCGAGAGCACACTGCTAGGGGCGAGCATAGCAAGCAAAACAGAAAAGGTATTTTAATGCGCACAAGCAAGTTGTTACTGTACACATATCGCACACGAAACTACATGAGCACATGGTGTCCTCATTTCGTCTAGCGGAGTACAAACGTTTCGTCCGTTGTCACAAGCAGGATCACTGCACAACCGTCACTAACCTGCAAGGCGTTCGTCGTGGTTCCGTTTTGTCACGGTGCCTGAACCCGATTCTGCTGAGCACATCGAATACTTCATGGGCGTCATCCGCTGCACGGCACGTGAAGAATATACGCGATCCTTTCACGCACTGTTGAGGCCCCCCTGGCTAACAGCAGGTTTTGTAAACGTTGCTAGGTACAATAACCGCCGGGAGAACACTGCATAGCTAACAACGCGGCACAAAGCATGGATATCGTCCGCCACGGTTGAGTACGAGACCTACGGAGGCGCACATGCCGCCGTCTTTGCCGCCGCCGCTACACCAGCTACACTGCACAACACGTAACCATAGCAACGCCGCCATTGTGCCCAGTGGATATGGCCGCCATGACGTCATTTCCTCCACACTTTTTGCGTAGCGCGCTGGCTGGGCATGCCCTCTCCTGAGTTATTCCTTCCTCCGGATAGGGGCCCGGGGCCCCTATCCGCCTCGTGCACCGGTATGGTGGCGCCACCGCTCGGCAAAAGCGGTAGAACCCTCATCCAAACCGCCATAGGATCCCATGCATTTTGAATGAAGTTTGCGCATCCGTTGTGCAAAACAAACGAGCGCCATCTCTCGAAAATATTTCACACCGACCGCTCGACACCTCCTCGCTTCCACCGCAGTTCGTTTGCTCGAAGTTAACTCCTCTCTCCCCTTTTCTTGATTTCTTTCGGTTGCCGTGGGAGCACGCGCTGTGCGGTCACCAGCGCACCCAACATGACCGGTTGGGTTCGTCGCTTCCGCCATGTCTTTCTTGGACGTTGCAAAGTTAAAATTGCGTAGAGGTGGTCACCATATGTCGAACGATCAGCCCTGACTTCGCTCAGCTGCCAATCGCATCAACGGAAATGCTTCAGATGTTTCAGTCGTGCACTTCGTGCGTTGGCTGTTCAAGATGGCCTCCTACAAGACGGCGTTTTTCTTTGACAGTCAGCTATGTGTGTAGTTTTCGGCGTAGCAGCGGTTTGATGACGCGAGAAGGGGAACTGGTGCTACATCATGAGAACCGCTGATATGACGGCAACCTTTACGACGTTACTGTAAGCCCACGATTGTGCTACGATTGTGCTACAGCGGAAAACACCACCGTGGTTGAAACACCACGCCTGGCCTCGCGCGTCTGCTTCATAGCACTGTGCGGTAACAAGTGCGTTGTTGCGTCGGTTAATATTGAATTGCAGTTGGAATACAATTTTTACAAAGGTGAGTGAGGCTGTAAGTAGTCGCCCTTCTTTATGCTTGCGATTCCACGAACATTACTTCTAGAATCGCACTTTATGTGGAGTTTCACGTACCAAAGGAGAATCTTGCATACGAGCTATACTACACGCGTGTGCATTTCCCATATAAACCTGAGTAATCTTGTGCATAATTTAAAGCGCATGTGATAGAGGATCGTGGCTTCAACGGGGAAAGTGATTAGATTTTGAGAAATATGTGGTTGCAATGCAGTTTGAAGCTTCTCAATTTTTATACGGTCTGTGAAATAATAATAAAAAAAAACAGTGCGAATGATTGTGGGTCATTTGCTTTAGTGCTTTCACACATTATTATGCAGCTGTGTGGCGCCTGTTACAACGTCAAGTTAGCTAACCGTTTTTTTTTCTTTTGGCAGAATTGGCCGTAAAGTTAAGTGCTGGACGAAAATGAAAACGTGTGTCTTTTGTGCGTTTCCTAAGCAAGCATACAACCGTGATGTACATTTTTGTTGTACTGTTTAGGGTGTTCAATAAAACAAGAAGTCTGTTTTATGTTGCAACAGTTTTTATTTCGTCTGTGTTAGCAGATCACGCTAACAACTTCAACGCATGCACGTTAGAAACGCATGCATTACATCGCGCACGTGCACAGTAATAATAAATGGGCCTGTCATTTTCAAACAAATAAAATAGAACGATCGACGTAACAAACGTCATGGCTGTCTAGTGGAGCAGCGTCTGCAGTGCAAACATCAAACCTGAATGAAAATTGAAAAAAAAAAAAGACAGCTAAACCGCTTTTCGCCACCGTTCGCCGTTGGTGGCGCCACATGTACAGCTCAAAGCAGCGGCGCACGAGGCGGATAGTGCTCCGTACTTAACATCATCATCAAGGCGCTCGAAGAACAAGAGGAAGACTTCTCCTTGGCGTGAGCGCGCGCTCAGTATATGCTACAGATGGCTATGCTATACGTGGTTTTGCCTGTGTTACGTCAAGTGATGACGACAGCATACGACAGCCTGGGCCCCTAAAGTGCTCCGCACTTAAAAGGCATAAACCATGGCCTCCGAGATTTTGTGCGCCCGCAGGTTTTGCTCTGGTTATTCCCAGCAGAAAGATGTGATGCGCCGCGCGCGCTCGGCTACTCGGAGAGGGCGCTGATAGACGAGTCGAGCTAAAGAAGTCGTGCTAACGTCACTGGAACTCTGAGAGTACCGCAATCGTGGCTGCTGTTGCCACATTCGGTCCAGCGTGTCGCTCGAGCAGCATAAGCTCAGCTCTGTAGCTTCGCTTGCCACTTTATATTTTCACTAAGCGATGCATTTCTTTAACATTTCGATTAAAAGTGAGCTCGTGCATCTACTGTACGTGTGAATGATGGAAGCAAGGGCGACCAGGATATATTAATAGGAGCCAAACTAAACAGTGTGAGACCAGCGACAGTCGAGCGGTCTTCCTTCTATTTTTGCTCCTCCCCGATAGTTTTTGCGCTTGCAAACTATCAACGTAAGTGGCATTGCTCCCTAGCGCGTAAAAGCAGACAACATTACTCGTGCTTTCATCTATGGCGCAGAAATCTGGGGTTTCTTTGCTTTGAATGTGCTACAATCTTGGCAGTAAACAACGCATTGAGGAAAACGTGAGCAGCCAGCTCTTCTTCAGCTTTCTAAGCTTGCTAAAGTCAGGAACGGAACAATTGTTGCCGCAGTGGGCTTTGCGAAATCCACAAGCAAAACCCAATTTCAATCGATTGGTAAAAAAATTGGCAACCGCCGTTGTACTGTGTGCTTGATTTTACAGTAAGCAGAATTTTTGGGAATTATATCTGTCACATTCAGCATTGTTATATGTATGGAGCGGGATTACTCGAGCAGGCGTTCATTACTTTTTATACTGAAAATCAAAATGCAGTTTTCTGATAATAAAATTTCACTAATCCGCTTTCTAACTAATTAAGTTAGTGCGCATTTTATTGCACATGGTTTCACGTCTCAACCAGTTTTTCATAATAATATTATGTGGCTGTTTACGTCCAAAATCGCGACATGATTATGAAGCACGCCGTAGTGGAGGGCTTCGCAAATTTGGAACATGTAGTGTTCTTTAAAAAAAAAAAGTGGTAGTTTAATGTATTATGCAAAAAAAAAAGATACTAGAATAAAAATATTAATCAACCCAAAAACAAGAACATTACGCAGAAATATATCGGAGTGGTGACGTAGCAATTAGAGAAAAAAATTAAGTTATATTTTTTGCACTAGTTGGCAGTTCAATGTCAAATACATAAAAATACAAGAATGAGTAAAAATAAATAACGAGATCATAAACAAGAGTGCTAACAAAACACCCAAAACGAGGGGGAAAAAAAGGCGGCATGCATTCTGTCGAGGTTCTGCATTGCATTTTGCAAGGATGAGTTGGCGAAATATATCAGGATTTGTTTTATTGCGAGAGCAATTATATGGACACTCTACGAGTTTTTGCCGTGGCCGTCACCGTCATGTTTCGTATAAAGTGGAAATGATAACATCATCTACCGCGAGTAAAAACGCGCATTCGATAACGTCACCCTGAGTCTATGACTTTCCGTAGGTTGTTCCTCAAGCAGAGAGCCCCGCCGGACATGAAGGGACGCTGGGGAAGAGGGCGTCGCGAGCGTCGGCAGACATCGCATGCCCTTGTACGTGCTGGGCTGCTAACTTCGAGTTGGGACGACAGACCCTTGTGGCTCGTTCGCTCAAGGGAATCTGCTGTCTTCAACGACCGGAATTCTCCCGATGCCGAAATTCAGCATCGCTCACACTGCTTACCGACCACGCCGCCTAAATAGGGCGCCTCGATGCCAGCGTTCCTTCGCGCAGGGTGGTGACCCCCATTGACCACGCCGCCGCCAAATAGGGCCAAACAGTGGAGCTATCCCGTTGTCTGATGCTGCCATATTGGGTCAAAAATAACCAGGATTTGGGGACACGTGCACGTAGCGCCACCTCTCGTCGTCGACAGCGGCGGCCTGCCGTAACTGAATGGGAAGTAGGCGAAAAAAATCATATCTGCCGAAAAAAAAAAAGTATTTACCAAAAACGACTTCCGGTGATATGCAGCAGAGACCCACTGGAAACATTCTTTTAAAATTAGTGTCGCACTGGGCTCCGCGTGGCTTCCCAGAGTGTCTAATATTTTACAATGGGCGGTGTTCATTTGCCCTGGGAAGCCACACGCTTTGTAGTGCGATACTGCAATTTCACCAGAATGCTCCAGTGGGTCTCTGCTGCATATAACCGGGAGCCGTTTTTGATAAGTAGCTTTTTTCATCAGATATGATTTTTTCCCTCTACGCTGTTGCTGCCGCCCAGAGATGGCACCACGTACTGGGAATGCAGTGGACGCTGTCACCACCCTGTACGAATTCATATCACTTGAGCAGAGATATGCGGAAGGTCAGCCAGCGAAATGGTTACGAGTACTACACAGCATGCCGTACGAATATTCATATAAAGCCTCTTCAAAGCATGATGTCCCCTTTGGCCGCTGCTTGCAGGAGAGAGCACTAGGCAAGCAGGCGCACGCCACGTCCACTTTGTCTACCGCGCGTATCGAGGCAAGATGCTGCTAGCAAGAGAGCCGAAAAGAACGGCTCGTAAAATGCGTTTTCAATCGTCCAATAAGCGGCTTGTTCTATTTTTGATAAGCCGAGCCGGCGTGTCTCCTCCTCGCTTTTCAAGGCCTCGTCGCAGCAGGAATCGTAGGAGACGAGAAAAGCCCGTTCTTTTTGTAGGGCGGCGTATAATCGAATGACAGAAGTGTGCTTTCAAATGCAATTCGATTTGTGGCGGTCCCGAGCCTCCTTCCGCTGCACAGCTCGGGGCGAGATGGCGCTGCTTTGTGGGCTCTCATTATGCTGTAAAAACGGCTCTTGGGCGCGCTCCGTCAACACGGCTCTTCGTTGTTGGTGATGTGAGCGCTCGGCGGCACGATCCGATTATCGGCCACTTCAAGGAGGGGCTCCGCCCGTTTTGCAAGATGCTGACCGGCCGTTTTTCTTTATCCGCTGCTGCGAGAATTCAGTCACTCAAAAAGGCCCAAAAATTCTGAGTTCACATGCCGGCTGCTGAAGTCAGCGACACGTTTCACGACAGTGCTCGCCATTTCGCTTTGAGCAGCCAGAAGTTGTTGATGCTATTGGGAACAAAAGATAGACTGAATTTTCTCTTTGCAATAAGAAAAGAAGGAGCTTGTGGACAACGTGCTTGAAGGCTAAAGCGGCGAAGCTATAGCTTAACGCGCACTCGCGGTTAGTTGAGCCTTACTCCTGGATCTGTTGTTGCAGTGTCTTGAAATATGCCGTAGCTTCTGCGTGCGATGCCCGAATGCACAAGTGAACAGCAAAATAAAAAGGTACGCTTTATTTAAAAGGGCCCCTAAACCACTTCCTGCAGCCACTTATTTTTTTTAACACATGGGGTAAACGTTTCGCTGAATTATGGTTGGATTAGAGGAGAGGGTACGAAGCACACAAGCACTAAGGAAAGTTGCAGCCTGGAAGAAGTCAAGTCCGCTTGTTGAAACGTCAGCTACAGCAGACATCCCATGCTTAGGAATTTCTCATACGTAGCCCAAAACACACGTTTGGACGATGGGGCATTATAAATTACCGAAGCATTCATGAAATAGCGAACAACACATGTAAAACTATTAGTTTACCACTCATTATTTGCAACTCGCATCAATTACGCACACCTTGTTTGGGGCACTACAACTGAATCTAACCTGAAGAAAATACACACATTACAGAAAAAGATATATCCGCATTATAGCAAACGTACCATACCAACATCACACTGAGCACCTCTTTATGCAGTTCAACATCCCTACAATCTACTCACTATACAGTCGTTTCTTGCTTCGAGTATGGCATTCAAATATAAACTCGGAAACCAGCATATATAATGAAATATCTTGTTTACACAAAAATGCTGCCACCTACACTACACGTCACGGAGAACTGTATGTTATAGCCCAATCAAGAACAAACTATGGCATGCAAATATTACAAAACAAATTACCGAGATTACTTAATTCCCTACATCATGCTGGATTTGAAACTTCAAACATAACGCGGTCTCAATTGGTCTCATCATCCGGTCACTCTTTTAGCTTGTTTTATGTTGCAAGTTACAACTACCTTTTAGAATAGTTAACTTTTTTTTTGTTAATCTGTTCGTTATGTACTGTACACTATTTTGTAATTGTTGTATGCGTATATATTGTATAAGTTACGTCATAATTGTTGTAAGTGATGTTGATAAGTGATGTCCATTTGCTGCCACCACATGGCACCGGGGACTAAGAGTTTCTCAAGCTGCTTATCGCAGCTTTTATCTTAGCCCGCACCACTGTACAACCAATGGAAACAAATAAGTGAAATGAAATGAAATACTTTAGTTCGTTCCCGGCTAAAAGTAAACTCTAAGAAAAAGAAGTCATTCGACTCTTATTCGAGAGTCCTGACTTGCCACGTATATGAAGAGGCACGTCAACTCTCTTTGGGGGGCCATTATACTGCCACACCACTCCTTTCTTATGTTCTTTTTATGTTACCGGCCCATTGCACGTGGCGATACTGCCTTGCATCGCGCCAGAATGTCTGGGAGCATTCCAGATTATTTTAGGATCATCGGATAGGCTTGAGCGCGCAAACGCGAACAACTGAGTTTACTCTCGAAGAAACCGAGAATAAACTCAGCTGTTCGTGTTTGCGCGCTCAAGCCTATCCGATGATCCTAAAATAATCTGGAATGCTCCCAGACATTCTTGCGCGATGCAAGGCAGTATCGCCACGTGCAATGGGCCGGTAACATAAAAAGAACATAAGAAAGGAGTGTGGCAATACTCTCATCTGAGAGTCGTGGGACCCACAAGAGAGTTAGCGCGACTCTGTAAAGAGACTCATATACGGGGAAAGTCAGGACTACCCGAAATGAGTCACACGCACTCTTCTTTTTCCTATAGTGTAATTAACTTGCATTTTGAGGCGTTAAACTGTCAAGTTTTGCACAAGTTATGGATTAGATGAAGGTCATTTTGTAGAGTGCAATGGCCACTGAAACATCTAATAGTCCGGTAGAAAACGCAGTCGTCAGCGAACAAGCTGACTGAGGATGAATTGTTGCTATCACTGATACTTCAGTAATAGCAACAATTTACTCACCAATTGTTTGCTTATTTAGTGCCACTTGTAACCTCCCTTTCGAGATTCATCGGATCTCAGGAAAGAACACTAGGCTTCATTCAGCTGGACTCAGTGAGGGATATGGATAACAATGAGCAATGCACAATGGACCCTGCAGGATATAAATGGCAATTCATGGTAAACGAAAGAAGGGGAATTTTAATGGATCGTTTTTATTTGTTAGAAACAACGTGGCCAAGCTCACATGCCCCTGAAATGCTTCCAGCCTTACCTCGACTCGGCCCTCCTGGATCAACTCGCCTGTAAGCAGTCGGGCACATCGACGGACGCATCATACCTTGCACCGGACTTAAAAGTGCGGCGCCCCATTTCGCCGTTTAGTGGGCGAGGCACCAGTGATAGCAGCATGACCAAACGGCTTCGTCTTTTCGTCGTGCAATTTGTGCTTGCGTTAATCGCTCCGCTGTTGCCTGCTGCACCCGATGGTTCAACGCGCTGGTTTACCGCAACGGCCAATTCTTCTACCACCGGTCAACTCAAGTGCGCCAACATCTCCTTCCAGCCTTACCTCGACTCGGCCCTCCTGGATCAACTCGCCTGTAAGCAGTCGGGCACATCGACGGACGCATCATACCTTGCACCGGACTTAAAAGTGCGGCGCCCCATTTCGCCGTTTAGTGGGCGAGGCACCAGTGATAGCAGCATGACCAAACGGCTTCGTCTTTTCGTCGTGCAATTTGTGCTTGCGTTAATCGCTCCGCTGTTGCCTGCTGCACCCGATGGTTCAACGCGCTGGTTTACCGCAACGGCCAATTCTTCTACCACCGGTCAACTCAAGTGCGCCAACATCTGCTTCCAGCCTTACCTCGACTCGGCCCTCCTGGATCAACTCGCCTGTAAGCAGTCGGGCACATCGACGGACGCATCATACCTTGCACCGGACTTAAAAGTGCGGCGCCCCATTTCGCCGTTTAGTGGGCGAGGCACCAGTGATAGCAGCATGACCAAACGGCTTCGTCTTTTCGTCGTGCAATTTGTGCTTGCGTTAATCGCTCCGCTGTTGCCTGCTGCACCCGATGGTTCAACGCGCTGGTTTACCGCAACGGCCAATTCTTCTACCACCGTTCAACTCAAGTGCGCCAACATCTGCTTCCAGCCTTACCTCGACTCGGCCCTCCTGGATCAACTCGCCTGTAAGCAGTCGGGCACATCGACGGACGCATCATACCTTGCACCGGACTTAAAAGTGCGGCGCCCCATTTCGCCGTTTAGTGGGCGAGGCACCAGTGATAGCAGCATGACCAAACGGCTTCGTCGTTTCGTCGTGCAATTTGTGCTTGCGTTAATCGCTCCGCTGTTGCCTGCTGCACCCGATGGTTCAACGCGCTGGTTTACCGCAACGGCCAATTCTTCTACCACCGGTCAACTCAAGTGCGCCAACATCTCCTTCCAGCCTTACCTCGACTCGGCCCTCCTGGATCAACTCGCCTGTAAGCAGTCGGGCACATCGACGGACGCATCATACCTTGCACCGGACTTAAAAGTACGGCGCCCCATTTCGCCGTTTAGTGGGCGAGGCACCAGTGATAGCAGCATGACCAAACGGCTTCGTCTTTTCGTCGTGCAATTTGTGCTTGCGTTAATCGCTCCGCTGTTGCCTGCTGCACCCGATGGTTCAACGCGCTGGTTTACCGCAACGGCCAATTCTTCTACCACCGGTCAACTCAAGTGCGCCAACATCTGCTTCCAGCCTTACCTCGACTCGGCCCTCCTGGATCAACTCGCCTGTAAGCAGTCGGGCACATCGACGGACGCATCATACCTTGCACCGGACTTAAAAGTGCGGCGCCCCATTTCGCCGTTTAGTGGGCGAGGCACCAGTGATAGCAGCATGACCAAACAGGCTTCGTCTTTTCGTCGTGCAATTTGTGCTTGCGTTAATCGCTCCGCTGTTGCCTGCTGCACCCGATGGTTCAACGCGCTGGTTTACCGCAACGGCCAATTCTTCTACCACCGTTCAACTCAAGTGCGCCAACATCTGCTTCCAGCCTTACCTCGACTCGGCCCTCCTGGATCAACTCGCCTGTAAGCAGTCGGGCACATCGACGGACGCATCATACCTTGCACCGGACTTAAAAGTGTGGCGCCCCATTTCGCCGATCAATGGGCGTGGTACCAGTGACAGCAGCATGACCAAACGGCTTCGTTTTTTCGTCGTGCAGGTGTGTACGCCCTGTTCACTATACGCTAAAAAAAGCGACAATCGATTTTTATTGCTGTTTCCGTGCTCGCGAGTCTTCTCTCACACTGTTCGCGAATGTATCTGTACTGCCATGTTGCTAATACGGTCGGGGGGATGTTGAACAAAATCCGGGGCCTCCGAAACGCTCGCCAGCAGCATGGGATATTGAATCCCTCCCTGATGATCCAGCTGATCAAATGAAAATCATGTTCCAGTTGCTCAAAGACGTGCATTCTCGCACACTACAAAGTTCGAAAAGTCAGACAGAATTAGCTGCCGACATTAAAACTATCAAGAACGGGCAAAAAAAACATTGAAACTAAAATATGTGACATACACAAGAGACTAAACGAACTTGAAGACAAGTGCACCGCTATGGACCAGTTTAGTGAACACTTATCTAATGCGAGGGAAATGTTGGAAAAACAGACTGCTCGAAATGATTTGATACAATCTCGTCTGGATGAAATGGAAGACCGGTCTCGGCGCAATAACCTCATATTTCGTGGTATCACTGATGAAAAAGAGACTTGGCAACAAACAGAATCCAAAGTGTTATCAGCCGTATCAGAAGTGGTGGACTCGTTCCCAGCTGATTCCATTGAACGCGCACATCGTTTAGGTGCGTTTTCAGTCAATAAATGCCGACCGATTGTTGCAAAGTTCAACAGCTTCAAATTTAGAGAACAGGTGTTTTCCCTGCGCGGACAGCTGAGGTCAAGGAAATTTACTATTAGCGAAGACTTTTCACCTGGTACACGTGTTGCTCGAAAGAAGCTGTTGGATTTCGGAAACAGTCAGCCTGGAAAACCGAACTTTAATCTTCGATACAACAAGCTATTATTGAATAACAAGTGCTTCATGTATGACGCTTCTACCGATGACGTCTGCGATGTATCACGGAGGAGCAGCGGTATTCGTGGCAATGACGCCTTACCCTGTGCCTCACCTTAGGGGCGTGCGAGGGGCGGTGGCCATTCAACTTTACGTCATGTGTCAGTGCTGTACACTAATGTTAGAAGTGCCCTGAACAAACAGGCTTCTCTGTCTTCTGCCATAGATACCTGCTCGGCACACATCATTGCTCTCACAGAAACGTGGCTTTCGGCACATGTTCATGACTCCGAGATTTTTCATGACGCGCATCATTATTCTATCTATCGGGTGTGACCGCACAGCCAAACGCGGTGGTGGCGTCTTACTTGCAATCCGAAAAGACATCCCATCTTCCTGTATTCCTATTCACAGCGACCTAGAAATAACTTTTGCACGCCTTACACTTGGTCACCATAAATTAATCCTAGGAGTGTGCTATCGCTCCCCGGATTACCTGTCATCGTTCATTAGCCAACTACACGATGCTATGAACTTCATTCACACTCGTTTCCCATCTTCGCCTATCTTGTTGATGGGGGGACTTCAATTTTCCGAATATTTCGTGGCACTCGCAATCACCTTGTGTATCGCCGCCCTCTGGCCAGGCTGATGAATTTTTGAACCTATGTGCTTTATTTTCACTCACCCAACTAATAACAAATGCAACCAGAGTGTCTCCGAAAGTTTCGAACACCCCTTGATTTATTATTTGCAACTAATCCAGATTTCGTGTCTGATATTGTTCACTTGCCAGGAATTAGTGATCACGTTTTAATTAATTTTCACTTAAACGTTCCGCATTTGAAAGCTAAAAAGGTAACGAAAACGATATTAGATTACAAAAGAGCTAACTTTCAGGCTATTAACAGTGAACTTGCCACGTTTCTCGACTACTTCTTACAGGATTTCGATAACCGGTCGGTTGAAGCGAACTGGCATTCTTTTAAAAACAAAGTGCACGAACTAACAGATAAATATATTCCAAAGCGGAGCATCACCACTAACCCAAGCGCGCCTTGGTATACTCCTAATCTTAAACGTTTATCTAACAGAAAGAAGCGTTCCTATCGTTTGGCTAAAGCGTCGCAAACCGACTTCAGATGGAACGCCTATCAGTCAGCCTCGGAGACTTATTTGCAAGCGCTGAAATCCGCTAAAACTAACTTCATGTCATCCACTATTCCATCTCTGCTACAGGACAATGTTAAAAAGTTTTGGCGCCTCATAAATCCAGTAACCGATTCCTTTATTGCGCTTGAGGACCATAACGGTGATCCAATACCTAACAATCTATGTGCTTCCACATTAAATGACGCTTTTGTTAAAAATTTTTGCCCTACATCAAATGTGCACTCACCCGATTTGTGTCATGTTGATTTCCCGCTTATGCATCCCATCTTTATTGACGTATCAGGTATCGCTAAACTAATTGATTCATTACACAATTGTTCATCTCCTGGTTACGATTCTGTTTGCACCAAATTTTTGAAGAGTACTTCTGCCTACAGTTCCATCATACTAACCAAGATTTTTCAGCAATCCCTTGACACATCTAGCCTTCCAACTGATTGGAAGATTGGGAAGGTGGTTCCGCTTCATAAATCTGGCAGCAAAACTTTACCTCTTAATTACAGACCCATTTCACTAACCAGTACATGCTGTAAACTGTTTGAGCACGTAATATTTAAATCATTAGTTAGTCATTTAGAAGATAACTCATTTTTCACGCCTGCACAACATGGTTTTCGCAAAACATACTCATGCGAAACTCAGCTTCTCTCATTCACTCATAAACTGCACCAAATTCTTGACGAATCATCACGCGCGGACTGCATATTCTTGGACTTTTCTAAAGCATTTGACAAGGTTTGTCATCAACTGCTACTTCACAAACTCAGCTTTCTTAACCTCGACCCTAACCTTCTCAGATGGATTAGGTGCTTCCTTCTCGACCGCTTCCAATTTGTTAGTGCTAACGGCCATAATTCATCCTTTACTAACGTAAATTCCGGAGTGCCACAAGGCTCCGTCCTCGGACCTCTGTTATTTTTAATCTACATTAATGATCTTCCCGCTGATGTTTCCTCGCACATCTTTCTTTTCGCTGATGACTGCGGGATTTTTCGCGAAATTAAAACAGATAATGATACTGACGCTCTCCAATCTGATCTATCTGCTATATCTAACTGGTGCACTAAATGGCGAATGGAACTTAATGTAAAAAAATGCAAAATTATGCGTGTCACCCGAAACCCTAACATTCCTCCTCCGCCTTATTTTCTTAACGGTGTTCCATTAGAATATGTCACTTCATATAAATACTTAGGTGTCCACATCTCATCTAATCTAAATTGGACTGTGCACACAGAGTACATCATCAACAACGCTAACCGCATGCTAGGCTATCTACGCCGCAACTTTTCCGCCGTTCCCTCTTCTGTTAAACTAATACTTTACAAAACCTTAATTCGCCCAAAGCTAGAATACGCTGCCTCTGTGTGGGACCCAATGCAAGCAAAATTAACCACTGCCTTAGAACTCGTTCAGAATAACTCCGCTCGTTTCATTCTCTCCAACTACAATCGCATTGCTAGCATATCAGCCATGAAAGCCATTCTTTCTCTTCCATCTTTAAGCACGCGTCGAAAAATTGCTCGCCTGAACTTGTTTCATAATATATATTATCATTCAACTCTTCACGGCACACTCCTTCTTCCACCACAGTATATGTCCCACCGCATAGATCATCGCCATAAAGTAGGTGTTCGATTTTCAAAAACGAAAACATTTTCCCAATCATTTTCCACTCCGCACCGCGATCGAGTGGAACCACCTTCCGGCTGAAATCACATCAATCACCGACAATAAACGTTTTCGAGAAGCACTAACCAATGTTATTTAAATGTATAAGCCCGTTTTACTTTACTGTTATTATTACTCACTGTATTTGTTTTGACTGGTGTATATATGTATGTAATTTTTTGTTCCCACCCCCCCTCTGTAATGCCTTTGGCCTTGAGGGGTAAAATAAATAAATAAAAAAAAATAAAAAATCATATCTATCGAATAGAAAACAGGCTGCTTGCATAGACAACATAAAATCTCAACTGAATGTGTAAAATCTCAACTAAAACGCTATATTGCGACCACTACTCTTTAATGTGTATCTTAACGACATTTGCAACATTAACACCGCTGTTAAATTTATTATCCATGCTAATGGTACTAGCATTCTTTTTTCTGGAAATAATCTTGATCTCCTTGTTCTGGGTTGCAATGACATCATGAGGGAGCTACAAAAATTGTCAGAATCCAAGTGCATGCGTATTAGACTCTGGTATTAGTAAGAAGAAAACACAAGCTGCCGTATTCCGCCCCCCAAAATAAACCATTTAACTTCACCTTCGGCATTAAGCTACACTCACGACGTATAGATGTGGTTTAATAATTTAAGCGCCTCGGAGTGGTATTTTCCTGCTCTATGTCTCGGGAACCCCACGTGGATCACATCTCAGCAAAATTGGCTCAAATAACTCCATGGGGTCGCAAGCAGGCTGCCGCACGTTCTTCCAAAACCAATAAAATTACTGCTCCTATTTAAGCTATTGCCACTTAGCCTGGGGCACGGCTGTCTTCAGCGTATCTGCATTTAACAAAAGGGTTTCCTTCGTCATGTTCATAATGTTCCCTGGAGCTCACCGAGTGCGGATATTTCTTTGCGAACTAGCATGCTAAAGATCCAAAGCTTGTACATACACCACTTGAGTGTCACGTTTAAACTCGGAACAACGTAAATCGCTTGCAGTAACTTGCTGACTTTGCATGCCCGAGAAGCAGCATATATGGCAAGGCATGCCGAGACTTCGGTTGTGTTGAATAAACTTAGAGAACGCCTGCAGTTCACTCTTCCCTTTTAAATTCGTATGTACCTACATAATAGTATTGATCTCTTCAGTTCGTAAAACAGGGCTTTGCGTGCTATGTAAGTTAACACGTAGATCTTTGTTTGTTTGTCTGTCTTTTCAGCCATACCTGTGTGTATCCAATGCGAATGCCATGTATATATTGTACAAGTTCTTTTTGTAGCGTTAGCTACACTGGCCTAGCCAAACCCGTTTCGCGCGGCACATCAAGAGCCGTGCTGCGCATGCGCGAGGTTCAGTGATGTCACACAGCTGGCCCACCGGAGCCGGCAATCTCCCGCGCACTCCGCCGCCGCCGCGCGCAACTCACCGCCGCCGGTCTGCGCATTCCAGAGTGACGTCGTAGCCGCGGTAGACGCACTGGCGCCGGCGCGCACGCGCAGCTATTCGCCTTCGCTGTGCAGTCGCCGTCTGACACTGCGCTGGAGCCGCTGCGCTTCTGACTGGCGTTTGCCAGTGTTGGTATAGCCATGGAGAAGGAGAGCGCAAATGCTGCTCAACGGCGCAGAAGCGTGACTCATCGGATCCCGAAGTAGTTGCCTGGCAATTAGCGGTTGAGGGTAGGAAGAATGAACAGAATACTGTGTTGGGGCCGTCGAGACGGCAGCGTGTTACTTCACTGATCACCAAGCCGTCTTTGTCGGCAATAGAGAAGCAACCTGACGTTGAGCAAAAATATACATGTGCCACATAATACGTATACCGTGTTTGTGTGTCATTGGAGCAGCAGTAAGCATGATAATCAAGCTAATCCTAGACAATCAGGAAAGCTAAGAATAATCAGCTGAACCTTTGCTAACGCTACGTATATCCTGGCATAGCCGAGCTAAGCCACTGCAACATTTTGTTTTTCTTTTGTAGTTGTCGATTATTGTATATTAGTGATTACGCTTTGTCAAAACTGTAGCTTTACCAGCCTTGCTGTGATGTCGCTGCCAAGCGAAAGGAGGCCATGGCTCTATCAAGCTGTTTCTGACAGCTCTGTCTGTGCCCCCACTGCCTCTGCAAGGCAGAAATAAAAAAAAATGAGAACATTAATGAGAACTAACAGACAATCAAGCCAAGGAAACTACAGGGAATGCTATTTGTAGTAACGGTAATATAAATGAGAAGAAATCTTTCCGCCTGCGGGGACCAGACCTGCGACCTTCGAATAGCGTGTCCGATGCTCTACAAATTGAGCTACGGCGGCGGTCGATCATCCTCCGGTCCACTTTATCAGGTATATCTGTGCATTTAAACCTGAGAGTGTTAATCAGCGGCGCTCGTAGCCGTGACGGAAAGTGTGCAACACTTTTTTTTGCCTGCTTGCGTCACGTAGCACGCGATCTTTTTTACGAGCTAGCAGCCAGCAGGCACAAAAAGAGCCTGCATGGTAAAGTACATTGCGCATGTCTAGGCCATGTGATGGCTCAACCAAAACTCGACCTTGGGATGACCTTGGCCGATTTGACTGTTAATAAGCCTAGTTGGGCTCGCGGGAGCACTGGCTTGGTCCATGCCCAGAACTGAGTCCGGGCGTTTTCGACATTGGCTTGGTCCACCCTTCAAAATGAACTCTGCTCATACCCGAAACTTGGGTGGCCCACCTTCGAAATTGTCTTTGCCCAATTCAAGAACTGAGTTGACCTACGTCCAAAACTGCTCGTGAAATCGATTATGTTCACCCTCAAAATTCCGAAGTTCGATTAAGCGAGAGCACCAGTTAAAAGCAGTGGCCCAGCATCGCCTAACGCCGCTGTGCTTTCGGACAATAGCATACGTGGCTTGGCGTAGCCTAGCGGTGTCCATTTTCTTTTGAAATTTCTTTTGAATGTGGGCTATCGCAGTTACGAAGAATGTTTGGCATTGGATGTAATTGTCTTCGCCCGATTAGTCTGGAGCCTTGTTCATCCTCTTCAGCCCACGTATTGCTTCAATGGCTGAATGCATGAAAACACTTGCTTAGTGCACAACACAAAGAGGCTACGAAACAAGCAAATGTGGGGGGCAAACTATCAAACCGAGGATTCAACAAAAGTTGACGTCAGATTTATAATGTTCGACTCTCGTTTTTGCGGTATGGAAACAGCAACCATGCATTACAGAAACCGCAGAGAGTGCGTTCACGTAGCCCTTCAAGAGAGAACAAAAAAAAAAAGAAACGGCGGGGAGTCAATCTTGCCTTTTTCAGCGGCGCCCATCGAGCGGGCTCGCTTGTAGTTTTGGGCTAGACGCGGCATGTAGTTTAATTGGATCTTCTATAATGGGCGCAAAAGTGGCGCGTTTCATACATCACAGGCACTTACGAGGCGTACCCGAGCCGAGATTGGCGACGCTGTTTCACGTGCATGCAGGCTCGCCTAAAGGGGCGTATAGCGAACCTCGTGGGGAAAGCGCCTCCTCCGAGGGCCGCGCCCATAAATATCCATTGAAGAACCATTCCAACACTTTCAAAGGAAAAGGGTTTCGCTATGCACAAGAGAACTCCAAGAGACGTGACAGGCCTTGGCTGATCAAAGGATAGTATTTGCATATCAGATTCCTTATCGCGTGTCCGGCGCCAGAAGGGAGCCGTCATTTCCCGCAGCCAATTAAAGTTGTCCACAAAGGCGGAACACCCCGGGGACAGGCCGCGCCGCTATCTCCATTCCGTGAATAATTCAGCCGCGGACGGTCTCGTTAACGGCCGCTTTTGTTTCACCACTGATAAGGAGGGCCCTTTGTGCGCCTATCCAAGATGGCAGCAACCTGGGCATCCGTCTTCATTTGCAGTTCCCTTGACGAGGGTTTCATGATGCCTCCTTCCCGCCCGCGGAAAGGGCCAACACTCTAAGAAAAAGTCGAGTATTTTGGGAGTATTTCTGCTACACAACAATAATCGTCATCTGGCTTGCTCACGTTTCCTCTCTTGAAAACCCGGCTCTCCCGGCACATTTCCTATCAAGAATGCCTATGTCACGCCGATAACGCGCGCGGCGTTCGTGACCGGGAAGTGCCGGGACGGCGGTGATAACGCCAGGAAAGTACGCGGGGTAGATGACGATTATAGTTGTGTAGCAAAAGCCACCCCTTTTACTCGATTATTTCTTAGAGTGAGGGAAACAAAATCATGAGCCGATCCGGTTCGCAGCGTTGCTTGTCGCTGCCCTCGGCTAGTGTTCAGGCGCACTGCTTCAATGTGAAAACGCACCATATCTGCTGTGCTGTCTATTTCATGTCAATAAACTTTCTGTGTCGCCCTCTTGTGTCCTCGTTCGTGGTGCTCTCTTTACAATGTCGCCCAACAATAAATCCTTAATAATAACTGATGGGGTTTAACGTCCCAAAATCACCACATGATTGTGAGAGACGCCGTAATGAAGGGCTCCGGAAATTTTGACCACCTGGGGTTCTTTAACGTGCACCTAAATCTAAGTACACGGGCCTCGAGCATTTTCGCCTCCATCGAAAATGCGGCCGTCGTGGCCGGGATTCGATCCCATGACCTCTGGGTCAGCAGTCGAAACAATCAATCCTTCCGTATGTAAAGCCGCCTCTGTGACTCCAGCTTTTTTTATCACACTCACTTGCAACCGCAGGGTGCTTGCTGAACTGTCAGCGATGTACGTTGCTTCCAAGTCCTATCGCTTTCACAATAATTGAAAAGCATATCAGGTGCCCTTCCGCTCATTTATTTATTTATTTATTTATTTATTTATTTATTTATTTATTTATTTATTTATTTATTTATATTTTTATTAGAGCCATGTCCACAATAAGCAACTGAGAAAAAAGCAGTTATTTGCGACTCACACTATGTTCGAGCCTGCTGCAACAATTCTTTGTCAGTGCATTCTTGTCAACAATATACCTAAAAACTATATTAGACTTAAATGTATATAGCCCACTATCACCAGGTATTCAGGGCGAAAACTTACATTTAGCTCTTATATATATATCGCGCAGTAATTAGTCCATTTTGATAGGCACATTTCATTAGGGCTTGAATTAGCTACGCGAAAAAAAGTCTAAATGGCAGCGCATGAACGATATCGCAGTACCTGGCGACAAAATTACCATCATCAATGTGTTATCAACGGTACCATCCTCCGTTGGATGGACTATATTTGTGGAGCGGGTGGTTCTTCTGGCAACAGGTGCGCTCTTCTGAACAGTCGGCAGCGTTTTCTTGTTCTTGGCATCTGTTGGAAGCCTCTAAAAATGTTTCAGCTCTTCTCCTTCCTCTTAGATGGTTTTGAGGGAGACAACTTCATCAAATATCCTGCCCGTTGATCGCCTCTATATTAGAGGTGTGCACGGGCTTCGGGTAGCCCGAAAGCGCGAGCCCGGCCCGGCCCGCGGGCCGGGTTCGGGCGGGCGGACATCTTGTCATCTCGGGCCCGGGCCGGGCTCGGGCTACATTGTTTTTTTGTCGGGCGGGCCATGCCCGACAAAAAACCCGAACCAAGCCCAAGATATAGACATTGTGCCGCAACTGTTTTCCGCCGCGTAGCGCCTTCTCCGCAACCGCCCCCCACCTCCTTTCTCGGTTGTCCTTTCCTTGGCCACTGTACCGCAGGGGGAGAGGGTAAAGACACACAAGATGAGCTCTGTGATTATCTATACACGGAATAATCCCCTCTCCTACAACTGAGGCGCTAAACTTCTGGAAGAGCAAACGGTCTAAATGTTCCAAGCTAGCTGTCAGATCAGATCAGATCAAATAACTTTATTCAGTGCCCTGCGAATTTGTGGGATGGGCCTGGATCCCGCCTAGGCTTCGACCAAGGGTTGCTGGCCCTTGGCGGCTTCCTCGGCTCGCTGGACGGCCCAGAGTTGTTGCTCCAGGTCCGAGCTGAGCAACGCAGACTCCCAGCGCGCGCGGAGGCTGTCGCTGTTTAAATGTGCTTCTGAAAAATATATTGGCGATTCCGGCTTCCAGTGCGAGCAGCGAAGGGACCTTCAGTTGGGCGGAATATGTGACGCAGGAGCGCCGCACTTCACTGAAGCCCGAATCATTGTACAGCTTATTTTTAGGGGCGAAGCTCCTTAGGGTGTGGGTCTGTCCCTCCGCTGTAGTAGTAGTAGTAGTAGTTGTAGTAGGTAGGTAGCCACGTATAGTGGAATGTACCCACTCCACGGGATAAAGATGACGATAACGCAGTATAGTGGAATGTACCCACTACACGTGATAACGATGAAGTATAGGCGCGTTCCAGTATAGTGGAATGTACCCACTACACGTGATAACGATGACGATGACGCTGATGACCATGAAGTATAAGCGCGTTCCAGACCACACATTCTCTTTCTGCCATGGATGAAAACGATCGAGCTTCGCCCACTCATCATCATTCACTTCGTGGATATGGCGTGATTTTTTACTCGACAACTTGTAATCGTTGCATATAGTGACTGTCGCGTGTCTTTTGCTTATGTTGAATAAAATGCCACATTATCGGAAAACGACATCTTGTCACCGCAGCAAACTTCATAATGTCAGGCCGGACCGGGCCGGGCCTGGGCTTTTATTTTTGTAGGTCGGGCCGGGCCGGGCGGGCTCGCAGCCTTCTGGCGTCGGGCTCGGGCGGGCCTTCGACGCACTCAGCGGGCCCGGACCGGCCTCGGGCTCTAAAATTTGGCCCGTGCACAGCTCTACTCTATATAGGCTGCGCCGTGAGCAGCCGAGAGAGATCAGATTGCCGTCTCTGATACGGCAATCTGATCTCTTTCTTGGTAGCTTCCCGGGCTGCTGTATCTCCCGGAAGTTTATGCGGTGCCGTTTAGGATGGCTTCTTCTGTCTCTAGGAAAAGATCAGTTCCCAATTTCTTTATTTTAGGGGGCTTTCATTTTAAATGTGGCTTTGTATAGCGGGAGACTGACATATCATGGTAGCGCGAAACTCGGAAAAAAAGATTAAGAGGCAGGCAGGGGTAGAAAGGCCGTTGTCCTTAGTCTTGTCCTTCATTAAGTACCGACTCGTTCAATAAAAGTTATTGTTGAGCGAAAGCACGACAGCCAAGCAACTAGGTCACACGTAAAACAGATTGGATGCGGACGTATTTGTTCTGGTGACGAGGTGTTGACGCAGCAATGGTTTATTAATAGATGCCTCAGTCTGATTCAATGAGGTGCAGAATTTGGCTCGTTGTTGATTCGAAAGTGTTTTTTTTTTAAGCGAGGCTGCTATTGCCTGTGGATTGGTAGGTGTGAGAAAACCCGGTCACATGTTCACGTGTTTCAATAATTAATCCTCTCTGGGCTTGTCGGCGATCAGCTGTCTCTGATCCTTTATCAATGTGACTTGTCATTTCACCTTGCCACATTTCATTGTTGTCTGGGTGTGAACGCATGACCGCCGTTGTTGCCTGTGGCATTTGAAACGTTGCGCTGCTAAGCACGTCGATTACGGTCCGATTCCGGGCATGGAGGAAGGAAACAGCTTCAAAGGGAGCATTGCGCAATGCGACAGAAAGAAAGAGAGAAAGAAAGAGGCCCGCACTTTGCTTGCCCTCATTTTTTCTGATAGGGCAAGAGCTCCCGATTTTTTTGTGTCCGCTTTACAATCAAGAATGGGCGCATTTTGATTACAAGTGTTTTTTTAACTGAAAGATACCTATGCGTGCTTTATGATTCCGTGAAATTTAGCTCAGTATTGGTTTCTAGGTTTGGCTCATTTAGAAAAAAAAATAATAAGACTGATATTCGACCTCTACCAAAAATATGGCTTGGAGAGTCTTGTTTAGAATTTTTCCGAACAAATACTGGTTGCCATTTTATCACCCAAAGATGTGGAATAACGTTTGAGACACACCATGTACTTATGTGACCTCGCAGAAAAGCCTTTAGATAGCAAAATTTAATCTCTTAGAAGGTAGTACGTGCTCGGAAGACCCTTACCAGAGGGAGATGCGTAATAAAGCTGAGCGAGGACGCGATGCGACGGTGTACATCATGAATATGTACTGGCTCATGTTTAGGATATACGTGTTCGGAACTGACTATTCATGAAATAAACGCCATGCACCACTTTTTTTTTCTAATCCATGTACTCAGCCTAAGCGAAGAGATTCAAAAGTATGTGTGAGCAGCATGCGGGTTCGCACCACGACGAATTTTCCTTCAAGTGCGAAGCTACGGAGAAACCCGTAGGTGATTTACCTGTGGCTTCGTACTGCACTCTTAATTGTGTCCCACGTAAATTGCTGGATATAGCCAGGACATTAGACCTTTTTCGTCATGTTTCCCTGCTATAAATAGAACTTCACCCGGGACCAGAGTAAGAGTGTACAAACGACCCAATTGTCGCTTTCACATTTGTGTAGAGGAGAGTTGAGCTCTATGATCTCAACTTCCGATACTCTTAACCACTCTATTTTATTTACTAAACTCGAATCCTTAGGTATAACTGGCCCTGGCCTTGATCTCATAAAAAATCATTTACATAATCGAGAACAATCAGTCTGTGTTGGCGGAGTATTTTCCGTGTCAAAACTTTTTAATCAAGGCGTTCCACAGGGCTCTATATTGGGACCTTTGTTGTTTTGCATATATAATAACGATTTTCTTAAGCTCTCTAACACTGCTTTATATGCGGATGACGCTACTATTTACGTGTCTGATACGTCCATAACATTGTTACTTTTTAATCTAAACAATGAACTAGAAAGAATTCTTGAGTGGCGTAGGGTAAGTCATCTAATTTTAACCCCGATAAAAACTCAGTGTTACTTAAATCGAATCGGAGGTTGTTGTCATGTGTACCGCAATTAACTTTCAACAATCACTTAATACCTGCGATGGACCTTTCTTGGAATAAAATTTCATTCTAACTTGAAATTTACTAATCACATTGCATTCATTAAACAAGAAACCGCTTTTGGCATTAGAGCACTAATCGAAGCATACTTTCCACTACAGGCTTTGCTATCATTATACACTGCGTTCATTCGTAGTCGTATTCTTTATGGCATCACTTCATGGGGAAATTCTCACCTCTCATCTGTTCCACATTTCCAGAGCATGGCTGTTCGTATATATCGTCACTAATGGCTCATTCCGCTTTCACACATCTACAGGACAACTCTATTCTACTGATTTCTGCTTTGCTTAAATATCATTTGGGTAGTCTCTTTTTTCAACTTACTTCATAATCGCATACTTTATGTATTTATTGATGGCAGGTTGCGTACTAACCGCCCTAGGTTTGCACACAATCTCAATTTTCTGCTTCCTCGCTGCAACACCAACTATGGCATCATCATTTTTTTCGCTTAAAATTTGGAATGACCTTCCACGATTACTTAAAAGCTAACTTCTTTAAACACATTTAAGCATGAATTAAAACTTTGTAAATAATTTCTTTTTGATAGCTCCTTCATTTTGATCCTTTTTTGTTGAATAGATGATTCGTGTTGCTTACTTGATGTGTTTTGATGTTACAGATGTTTTGTGCTGCTTTTTGATGTTTTGATGCTCATTTTTTTTCTTTGGATTTGTATTTTTTCCGGCTTTTGCTGTACGCCTTCTCTCTTTCTTTATTTTTAACCCAGGGTCCCGTTTGCAGTCATTGACTTTGGGACCCTCGTCAGCATATTTGTACGAATCATTGTAAGTTGAATTGTTAATAAACTAACTCACTATTAACGAATAAATCTTGGTCATTAAACAAAGACAAAAAACAGGCGAAAACCTTAGCCTGGACTGCTACAATGAATACATGAACACGGCGATAAAACAAACAGGCATAGACACCGCAATGCACACGCTCACGCGTTCAACATGGGCTTGCGTGCGCATGCGTGAGTGAGCGAAAATGAACTACCGCGGTCACTACAAACGTCTAGTGGTATTTGTTAAAGTAAGAGTCACATCAAAAAAGTCAACAGCTAAAAAAATGGGAGAAACGCGGCGATAATAGAAGGAAGAGTACAAGTTTGAGGCAGTACCTTCCCAGAGTTACTGTTGGTAACGATTGTAATGTTCCTACTGGGAACTAAAACATTAAAAAGACGTAACCTGAAATAGACGGGTGTCATCCGCCAATTTATTCTCACTTCTTACTCTTCTCTTCTCCCCACGATTGCACCTCTTCGTCTTCTTTCATGCGCTGAAAGCAGACCGCTTCAACGATGCTTGTATTTTGCATTGTTATTGAGGTTAGAGATTCAGCAAAGTTTTGTTGGAAGGTTATCGTGCTTATAGAATAGATAAATAGTGCTATACATGAACTGGACTGCGCTGAATGACGTTCAATTCACCACGCTCATTTATTTCGATTTCTTGCGACGGTGCGAACATGGTCAGCTTGGATTTGGACTGTGTTGGTAAAACAGCGCAACGAATAGGACATCGGACGAAGCATTCTCTTTGCGTCCTTACGTTTTCCGGACAGATTATTCCGTAGCTGACGCGGCGTCGCGCCTCTGCAGCCAAACATGATGGATGGAAGTGTGTCGACGACTATTTGGACGGTGAACAGACCGCGACGTATTCGCAGTGTGTTTCTTTGCATGTGGTGAGTCGGAAATGCACTTTACCCTACACGTAGCCTACTCGCGTTTGTCTTGCGGTCTTTGAAGGGCTTGAAGCTATCGAACGCGGCAGCACGCGTGTGTGTTTGTGCCTCTACTTTGGCTTACACTGAATAGGACGCTCCCTGATCTGCGTCTGACTCATCGTTACGTCGAACTGACAGAGCCTCCACTGACAGGGCCGCTTTAGCTGAGCTTCGCCAGCGACTCGAAGAGCCCTTTGTTTTTCGCAGTAAAAGTACATAACGCGAGCTGTTTGAACTCGAATCAAAGGAGAATATTTTCGGTTGGCGACATTTCATCGGCCATAATATCGCACAAATCGAAGAGCATGACCCGCAAGTTACGTCCAACTGTAACTAATAAATGTGGTATATCCTTACGAAAAACTTCATCAGTCAAGCCCTTGCTGCTGCCGTCTCTCAAAGGATTCCGGCCGACGGCTAGGGGCGACAGGGGCCAGTGGCGTAGCCAAGGGGGGGGGGGGTTGGGGGGGTTCAAACCCCCCCGAAGTTTTTCAGTTTTGCTTGCGTATATATGCACGCACGCACGAACATACATAAAGTATGGTTGAACACCCCCCCCCCCCCCCCCCCCGAAAAAATTTCTGGCTACGCTACTGACAGGGGCGATGGACTTTGTCCTTGCGTTTTGTCATTGACTGCTGTTCTAGTAGAGTTTTCTCTCTTTCTTTCTTCTTTCTCCGTGCATCACCCATTTTGAAGAAGCTGCGAAAAATTTGTCACCACTAGCCCAAGACTGCAGTTGCCTGTGGTGAAGAAAATTACAGTGCGCGACAAATGTGTGAGACAATGCAATAGGCAGATAAATACCACCCCAGAATCAAACACATGAACATACGTGCACCTGAGCGCATAGAATTAGTGAGTAATTGCGGAAACCAGGCGTCTAACCCGTTATCAATATGCATCAAAACTTTTGTGTCATACTTTGGGGCTTTAGAACGGCGACGGTATACGTTCGAGCATCCTGTGGGAACGCGGGTCCGCTGAAGTTTCTACGAACCTTGTTGAATTATGTGTCCCTCTCTTTGCCATTCTTACCCTTCTCCAGTGCACTGCAGCAAACTTCTCCCGCTTGACGTCCCTGCCTTCCTGCGTAACACTTTTCTTTCTCTATTGGGGCTTCATTTCGACGAGTTTTATTATGGGCATACTTGAATTTACTCCGCCGAAACTTTCCGGAAATGTCGCCCAAGCTTCCTGAAGACATGGTTCATTGCTATTAGGACACCCCTCCTCCAGAAGGGCTCAAAGAAAGGTTGCCGAAGCTTTTCATACCACGCAACAGGGCTCGAAATGTGTCAGCCAGGCCCGTAGCCTTTCTGTTCCTCTGTGTTCGTACCTCTGTGTTCGTACGTCGTACCTCCGTGTTCCTGTCTTTTCCGTGAGCTTAGACCCCTTTAATAATTGTAAAGCTAGCTTTCCTGCAGTGCAGTTTTTCCTACTAATGGCGGCTGGTCACTTACTGCAAACAGCGTGTTCAAGCGCAGTTTGCTTGCCCTATGGCGTGGAAAACGTTCACTAGGCTCCCTTGATATAAACCCGCATGATAGAAAACCCATGGTACGTTCCACTAGGGCCTCCTCTCCACTTAAAGGATGACAGGTGCCGCCATGAGCGGGGAAAATATGCAGCACAGGGAAGCGCACTTGCAATTATGAAAGGGGTCTATAGGTGTTAAGATGGTGTAAGAGAATACGGCCGCTCAAGGCACATTTTTCGCACCGTCTCTTCGCGTTGAGAGCGCAGCACCTAGAAGGATATACGAGCCGCCCGCTGACGGCGGCCGAGATAGCCAGATAACGCGCGCGCCAGCGACGACCACGCTCGTAAAATCGAAGGTCGCAGTTGCTGCGCGAGGGGCCCTCGTTAAAGACGGGCGGGGCGTTTCCTCTCTGCTTGAGCATTTGACGGCCGGTCTAACAGGCGGGGGGGATCTTATCGCATGCGCCTCGGAACGACGGAGATGGGCCGGCTTGTTTGATCTCCGCTTCAGCGGCGTTCGTCGCCCCCGCTCGCACGCTATTACCCGCGGGTAGAACGTACGCGATGCGTGGGGGATCGTATCAATTTGGACTTTATACGGGACATGACGGCGACGGCGACCGCAAGAACCCATCGAGACTGTCCATATAATTGCTATCGCAATAGAAGCGACATCGGCAGCGTTGACCCGACGACTGCAAAGAATAAAAACCAGGATGCCAGCAGGAATCGAACCCAAGCGTTCCGCGTGGCAGTCAGGCATTCTACCACATAGCCTCGCCAGGTCTTGAAACTGCTTTGGAAAAGACCCCGTGCAGGCGTAATGTTCGTGCAACCTCAATTGTGGTTGCAGTGCAGGCTATCTAACTTGATAACAAGGAGAAGGAGGAGGAAAAGAAAAACGGAAGGACAAGGAGGTTAGCCAGTTCTCAGGCCGGCTGGCTACCCTGTGCTGGGGTAAGGGGAATAAAAGATGATAGAAGAGATGTTTAAAAAAAAGAAAATGGTGAACAATAATACGTTAAACGACACCGCTTACAGTCTGTCTCTGAGACTAGTCGTCCGTAAGAAACGCAACAGCGCTCTCAAAGCTTTCCGTGCCGAGGACGGTTTCGGCCAGTGTCCTAAGATCTTTTCCTTCGACGATGGGCGATTGTCAAGTCTATCGAACACTTTTGACAGTTCTTTTCTTGGTGCACTGAAGCGAGGGCACTCACAGAGAAGATGGGCGATTGTCTCCTCGCAGCTACAGTTATCACATGTCGGGCTGCTGGCCATTCCAATTCGAAATGCGTAAGCATTCGTGAGGCCACCCCGCGGCACAGGAGCGTCTCCTCGGCTCTACTTATTCCCGATGGAAGACGGAGTTGTAGAGTCGGCTCCAAGTTGTGAAGACGAGTGTTGGTAAATTCCGTCGAGTTCTACTGTGCGAGCGTCAGTTCACGTGCAAGTGAACGAAGCCTTGTAGCAGCGTCTGTTCTTGATAACGGTATAGCTGCACAGTGGAGAGCATCACGAGCAGATCGGGCGGCTTCATCTGCACAGTCATTTCCGTAGATACCGCAATGGCCCGGTATCCACTGATAGGTTACCTTTTGCTGCTTCTCTATCACGCGGTGATGAAGCTGTCTTATGTCAGCGACTAACTGTTCGTTTGGTCCATGACGATATGGCGACATAATACACTGGAGGGCGGCTTTGGAGTCGGAGAAGACTGGCCATGCCTGTGGTGGTTCTTCAACTACGAACTTTAGAGCAGCACGGATGGCGGTGAGTTCTGCAGCCGTCGATGATGTCAAATGCGACGTCTTGAATTTTATGGTGACGGATTTCGCGGCAATGACAACTGCCCCTGCCGAGCTTGCAGAAGAAACTGAACTTTCCGTGTAAATGTGAAGGCGTCCACTCTGTTTTTCTTGGAAGAACAGTAGTGTGGCTTGTTGTAGGGCCAAATTTGACGACTGTTTTTTCTTTTGTATTCCGGAAATGGTTTTCAGTGCTTCCAGTAGATGTAGACACCACAATGGTAACGGCGGTCTTGCTGCGTGCGTGAAGTTCGCCGGAATCAGTGTGCGATGCGAAGCAATAATACCGCTGAACGCAGAGTGTGGCCAACGACTGTCGCCATCGCTCGTGATCACCCAATCACAACATACATTCGAGTCGATGCTTTGAGAATGCTCATAAAACATGCCGCCCGCATTCTAGCACACCATCTCGTCTCACTTTATAACAAAGCGATAAACATTACATATGTGCTCCTACTATACAGGCGTCATGTCGGGTTAACATCAATTGTGGTTCCAGTGTTGGCTCCACTTTTATAATAAAGCAGTCTATTGAACATTACATTTGTACTCCTATGATTCACTAAGCTATATTCAAGCGTTGCTCGACCCTGGAGGAATACGCTAACGAAAGCATGATATTGACATCATTCGCACCGCACTTCATTTCGATAATACTGACGTTTGTGCTCTAATGTGAGTGTTGACGTTACGTCCAGTAGCGTAGCCAGAAATTTTTTTTTTTTGGGGGGGGGGGGGGGTTGAACCATACTTTATGTATGTTCGTGGTGCGTGCGTTTGTATGTGTGCGTGCATATATACGCAAGCAAAACTGAAAATTTTCGAGGGGTTTGAACCCCCCCCCCAACCCCCCCCCCCCCCCTTGGCTACGCCACTGGTTACGTCAGGCTATAAGTTACCCTTTAAACGCCTGTTTATTCGACGCGGCTGATAAGCCCACGATGTGGATCCAACTACTACACTTAGAAAAACGCGTCGACCGGCTCAAAAAAAAAAAAAAAAAAAAAAAAAAAAAAAAAAAAAAAAAAAAAAAGGCAGTATAGACAATCACTCGCCGACTGCGTCGCATGAAACCGATTACCACGTGGCGTGGGATCTTTTTCTCCCCACTTTGTTCTCCCGCTCAAGCAGGCTTTCTAGCCAGCCGGGAACCATGCCGCGCTCGTTGTCACCCTTATTTTCGAACAGTGTGCAACATGTAATTTGTAATTAATTCTGTGAAAATCTCAATGGGCAATTTTCTGCTTTTCAATTCAATATCCCACGTCTACGGTACCATATTTAAAAGAAATTATGAAATCTTTTGAGTTCATGATAGCATTCATAGTGATATATGACCGGTTTCGCTCGACCTTTTGTCCATGCCTGCTTATTCGTGCCTTGAGGATTCTATTCGGTACGTCCACTTATCGCAACTTACCGTGATCAGCCATAAGTCTTAAGTAAAAACAAATAATGATAAAACAAAAGCTGGTTTCGCTTCAAGTCTTCGCCGCTCAAAAACATTGTACAAAAGCTTCTAAATGCATAGTATATTTTCTAGGCTGATTTGACAAATTCTCTTCTTGAATGACTACCACAATGGTTGAACAAGCTATCTCGCATTCGGGCCAAAATTCAGCATCATGTGATGTAGCACGATCAGTATATTGGTCTGACAGAAACGAATTCGCATGCATATGGCGGATTTTAAGAGTCGACGCAGTTGATATGACTCAGTGAATGGAGTCTAACGGAAGTGGTTTCGCAAATGGGCATAAGCGAAACTTGCCAGCTACGAAGTCGAAGTATGAATTCATCTGTCTCTATTGTCAGCAATGGCGAACCAGCGCAATTCAGTTGAACGTTTTTTTTTCGTCTTTAGAACAAAATTACGATTCACACATAATCGTATTGTGGCGAGCATGGGGTGTGCTTTAACGTATATATACCAACACGCCCTCCTGTTTCTATTCCGTTCCGCCTGACCTCCAATTTGTCAACGCCGATTCAAGCACGGGCCGGAACCTGCAACATTTTCTGGACAGCTCAGTCAAAACGTTCTTATTGACAGGATTTGTTTATAGACAAACAGCAGTGACACGATTTCCTTGTAAGCCAGGCTGACGATCACTCGCACAAGTCGAGATGGTCTTAGTTGGGCCGATATTTTGCAGTGCAGCACTGCATGATATGGGCTGCGTCTCCCTTGTATATCGTGCGACGAGCTCGCGACGGGCTGTTAAATATAACGCATAAGAGATTTCGCAGAGCAATTTAGCATGCATACGTAAAACGGCTCGACAGTGTCATACAGTCATGCATGATGGGCATGTTCGCCGGCCGCTACGAGCAGCCAGAACAATCTACGGACAGCCACATTCTATTTCTTTTGAAACGCGGCTACCCTCGGTCTGCTACAGAAAAAAGTTTTTTCTTTTCGTTGGGCATAATAATTCGCTATTAAGTGTGCACACGTCATTTTGACCTAGTGCGCACCTAGGGTTTTTATACGTCGCTTGACAGACAGGTGATGTTGGTGCTGCCCGAAAATTTTGGCCAGCAGAGTAGAGCTTGTGGCGACATTGGAACCAATCTCTTTCTTCGACCTAAATGAGCATGGTGTACATTGCATTTTTGGATGGGACGTTTTCGCGGTGCCACGTGACGTAGAAGCGCGACGCCACATTACCCGAAAGATTTCAGCCAATCCTGGTATATAGAAACCAGCAGCATGCCTAAGGTTTGTCTGTTCGTAAGATATCTAACAGAATTTTCAGTCCGTTTTACAGGAACACAATTAGATAAAGGAGATAAAAATTAATGTGTTTAATGTACAGCGCAAAGCCTATCGCGCCCGATGTATCGCAACGCAGTCACAAACCGAAATGGCCAACCAACTTGAACATAACTAAAATGCCGGTGTCATTATTCAAACATTTCAAGCATTTCTCACAATTTTATTGTATCGTACCAGCATTTTTTTTTATTGTTTTGTTTCAGTAAATATGTCCGTGTTCTTGCACATTGGATTACTTCGCAAGAATTTAGTGAACTGGTGTTCTCACTGCTTCTTGTGTATATGATAATTTACCCATTCGCACAGCGTCCTGATGGGTAGCGGTTCACGTTCTTCCCCTCATGGCCGTGTATTTCACAATCGATGCATGCTCCTCAACGCATTGTTGCGCTACTCGGTTCGTACTGCCTATTGACCTCGAAACTATGGCCTCCTAGCGCTAAATAGCGACATAAGGAGAGAGGAGGAACAAGGTGAGCGCCATATACGCATACCTAAATATATATATATATATATATATATATATATATATATATATATATATATATATATATATATATATATATATAAATGAGGGATCTGTTCCCCATGCTACAAGTATTGTGCAAAAGCGCATTCGGCAGTGTCTGGTCAGCTAGAGGCGGATTCTGCCACTCGCTCGCCGGCCATAACTTACCCGCTGCCGCAATTCCCCGAAAGTAATTGCGGAAAACTGCTACGCGATAAGGAATGTCTCCGACGCACCACTCGAGCACTCATACCAGCGTGTGGTTCTGACCTGCCTGGTGGGCTTACTCCCTTAGAGGAGGTGGCGCTTGGAAGATTTCGAGTTGGGGTTGCTCTTACGGCGGCAGTGACCGCCCACTCGCCGCAACACTACCGCGCAGCGTATGGAACCACATGTCCCTTTTGTGACGCTCCTATAACTGCAGAGGACGTGACGCACTTACTCTGGTCATGCCTCGAGCAAGTCATCTCAGAACAACCGCTCACCGTCCCGGTCGCCCTCCGGACTTACAAGGGTGGATAAAAGGACCATTGCACCGATCCTTGTTCAACTTTATGCAAGAGTTCGACTCGTTTCTTTATGTGTGATGAGCCTCTCGTGTACGTTTGTTATGCCAAAGGGCAGTCTTTCGAATAAAAGAAAATAGAGAGAGAGCCACGTGAGGCGATGCTAGGCCGTTGCTTAACTGGCGCCTTTCTGTTGCTCAACTGAATTTACAATTCATGTATAATGAAGGCCACAACGTTAGGCAATTCAGCAATTTAGACACTTTTGTGCGTGAATCAACTAAATTGTCGATTGGGCAAAGCCAATTTTGGGGATGAGCCAACCGAATTTTGGTGGTGGTGAAGCCACTTTCGAAAATGCCCTAAGCCAAATGTGGGCCAAGCCAATTGTGACCGAGTCAAACAAGATTTATCACCGGGCAAATTCGACCAAGGTATCAAAAGGTTAAATTTCGGGTGGACAATTACGTGCCCAATGCACTACACATATGCATTACCATGGAGTCATATTCTTTGGGTTCATTACCGAATTGCGCATTGCTTGCAGGAGGACTTGTTGTTGGGCTAGTTGGTGCTTGCCGAGCGTCACAATGTAGCCTGAAGAAACACATCTAAAGGCACAGAAACGTACAGCGCAGGCGCTGCTAACAACCTTAATGGAAAGTCTACGAGAGACAAAATATATACTGCTCCCAATGAGCAGGCGAACAGCCACATTCGGCGGGCTATACACTCTGAATCCAGTCCTGGCTAAATACTGGCTATATCCAGGAAACTAGGCGAAAAATATACGGTTTCCTGGTTATATCTAGCACTTCAAGCGAGACCTGATTAATAGTGTAGAGGGTACTACTTAGGGATAACTAAGTCATCCGTATGAATTAAAAAAAAACAAAAAACGCATGTTCCATGGCACACAAAACAAAAGACGTCTGACTTATACGATAACTTAGTTCTTTGATGTAGAACGCTTCCAAAAGCTCGCGTGGCATTTTTTTTTCTTTTTTTTTTACTGCTACCCATGATCTTCACACCATGAAACATTGGAGAGCATGTGCAGACTTCGCAATGCAAGTCATTCTGCAAGTTATTAGCGCGATCCCACATTCGATCATTAACGTAGTGGGAGTTTGTCCTTTGCAACACTTGCCTCAAGAGCGGGAATTTCATACACCCCACATACAGCTCCTTGCACGGCTGCACTTCAAAGGGCTGCTCATTCGGCTGGGCCACAACTGGGCGAGCCTATTGGGAGCGGAGAACATGATTGGTGCGGCGTGCTATTCGACTCTTCTTTTTAAAAGCCTGGCTCACTTGGTGCACACACGGCGCAACCTGAGGCCTTAGGCCACACCGTTCATTGGCTTTAGCACCATTCGCCGGTGTGCCCGCTTTTATGTTCTGTTGTATGTTTCTGTGTCTTTGCATTTGTGTCTTCGGGCTGCATTATGAGGAGGTGCATTGCTCGTTGCATTTCCATGTCTGTCCATTCCCCCCACTGAATGCAGATGAAGCCTCGCGCTCTTTCCTGACATCCGCAAAATTTGGATCCGTAGAAGCGCTTTCACACTAAAAATACACATTTAGTGCCCCTGTTGATGTTGTCACCCTTAGAAAACTTCCGGTCGGTTCTTGCACATGAATGCACTCATTCAGTCTAACAGCAGCTGGGTTTTTCTTATCCAAATTGAATGAAATATGAATTAATTTGTCGGACCAAACCACTCGACGGTTTTTCTAACTTGACAAAGTTTTTTTTTTTTTGCGCTGTTCTATGAAGCCCAATTTTTAACCACTGGTGAAATACTCGATATCCGTGTATGGTAGCAGTGCAGTATCGCTGCGGCCTAACTCTGACAATGGTTGTTGAACCCATATTTCCATAGTGTAATATGATGCAGACAAGATTGTTCATGTATACCAACGCGGCGCCGTTGTCGTCCGCCTACAAGATATTGCGACGGTACAATCGACTGTGGGTCCGAACGTCGCCCCCTCAGTCCATGAAAGGAAAAAAAAGACAAGCTCGCTTTGCAGGACGTTTATTACGAAGTGACACGGGCTGCGGGCGCCGCAGGGGCTGGGCGGCGCCTGTGCCAGCGGCTGCGACGCCGCGTAGTCTGGTCGGCTCTGTACAGCAGGGTTCCTCGTATGTACACCGTAGAAAACGAGTCCATGATAATACACATTGTACAGGACGACGGCCGCTCAGCGTCACTTGGCACCCGAGGTGACGATGGAGCCGCCGTATGACTGGCCGTTGCACGTAGGCAGCGCGAACGGGTTCATGGCGGCGAAGTGGGACGGTACTATGCCTCCCATGCCTGCGACAGAGGAATGACGTCACTTAGGACACATCTACACTCGCTCCCCATTGTCGATAAGCGCTACCTGCTGCTGTGGTGCTGCATACAGTATTCTACAAAAGTTGTCGTTTCTGATGTGCTCTCAGTGAAGAAATGACGCTATCTTGCATGTGGTTACTCGAAGCTCACGGTATGCCATCATATCGCAATGCCACATTGTACGTGTGGCCACAAAATTTGGAAGGGAATGACCGCCGATCGATCTAAAAAATTTGTCCTTCCAACAATGGAAGGGTAATGAATGGCGCGGTATGAACTAATGAATGCCGCAGTAATGGACCACCCCAAGGTACCTTCATAAGTCAACACTTCATTGTCTTCCCTCTGACGAACTGATAGTGTCGCTGAGTTCCCTATTGTGGGCACCAAAGTAGAAATACTTATATTGGCACTACAATTGGCCAGCACGTTTCCACAATAAGGGTAATAATAATATCTGGGGTTTTACGCGCCAAAAGCACGATATGATTATCAGGCACGCTGTAGTGGAGGGCTCCGGAAATTTTGACCATAAGGTGTTCTTTAACGTGCACTAAATCGCACAGTACACGAGTTTCTAGCATTTCGCCTCCATCAAAATGTGACCACCGCGGCCGGGATCGAACCCGCGACCAGTCAGCAGTCGAGCACCGTTACATCACTGCGGTGGATAGTGATTCTAGCGAAGCAATTAAAGAGCCCGTCACGGAAGTCTTCATCGTCTCTTATTAATGAGGGAAAAAAGAATGTCCTGTATTTCTCTTGCCTATTTATCGCTTGATTTAAGAGAATGCGGATTTGCTAGGAATGGTATGGCACACGGAAAAGAGAAGAATCGCGCCGCAACTGTGTCCCCGATTATTCGCTACCAGTGACGGGAGTTCAATTATTCCTTACATATGTGCGTGCGCATGTTTGTATGTGTGCGTGTATATTTACACATTCAATATTCAAAAATTTCTGTGGAAAAGGGGGGGGAGGGTTTTGTTGCTCTCGTTTCGTATTCTTTAAATGTGACAAGGAGACCCTTTTCTCGTTTCATCAAAGAAAACACGCACTGCCAAAGTAGGACTAGTACGTCACGTATAGAAGGCTAAGGAAAAAGACCTGGTTCGCACAACATCGGCAACATTTGTTTAACTTTCAAGCTTTGATTATTTTGACGAAGTGCTGCGTTTTTGCAAACGTGCTGTAATCTGCTGCTGTATGTGCTGCTGAATTTCGCTAACGTGCAGCATTGTTAATTTCGTTGCGCCGTATTTTTCTTGGTTGTTATTTTTCACTTACACAGTAACCCTGTTCCTCATAAGTTTACTTGTGATTTTAGAGGCCCGTGTACTGTGAGATGTCAGGGCACGTTAAAGAGCACCAGATGGTCAAAATTTTCGGAGCCCTCCATTACGGCGTCTCTCATCATCATATCGTAGTTTTGGGACGTAAAACTGCAGATAATATTATAAAATTAAAAAAAAAAAAAAAAATATATATATATATATATATATATATATATATATATATATATACTTGTGATTTTATTGTAACCCCACTTACTCAATGCCTTCGGGTCTGTAAGGTACCTTTCAATAAATAAATAAATAAATAAATAAATAAATAATAAGCTCATGACAGCGCAAGCATCGTCCCATTTAGAGCCTGTTAGGGAGGCTGGACGAAATTCCCGCCTATCCAAGTACATGCCAAACACACAAGTACGCTTTCGTTACACAATTGCTTAAAATAAAATTTCCTGCATTTCTATGAAAGAAGGTTATGATAACATATACGTCTAATAAAATAGCTACTATGTTTACAAATACCTAATTGGGCGCTAAAAACAGCTGTCAAAATTGTGCAAATTCCCCTTAAAGTGTACAAATTCGATACTGTATGAGTTATTGGGACGCGTGTTTTTGTTGCGATGCTTTAAAGGCTTCGCAATACTTGTACACACCGAAATTAGTGGCATTTATTCTAGGAAGGCGTATAACACATACATTTCGTCTTCTTCAGATGTATTAGAGGTGCAGTGTACATGCTTGGGATATTTGTTCATTATTAAGTGACAGAGTTATAATCGGCAGTTTCTTTTACTTTTTCTTTTTCAAATTTACATTTTTCGAACAAATTTTATTTTAAAAGTTCACATCTTACTCCACCTGCCGCAGTCCTGTAATCATAACATTTTCTTTTACCGTAATCAAATTTTGTGCTGTGCTTAGGTAAAAGCACCGGAGTTTAATGCGTTCGCGTAGGGTGGGTTCGCTACAGGCAATGTAAAATTATTATTATTTCAGGGCTCAAATGAGTGGGCACCGACAGTTATAGCAGACAGTCAGTTCACAGCGAAACAATCCTCCGGATCACCAGTGCCCTGGGCGCTATTTATTAGCAAAGGATTCTTTATCAACATACGGTTATCGTAGCCCCGTAGCCTTGTGAACCTGACGGCAAACTCCACTTCATACGCATGGGGCAGCTCGTAGAGAAAGGTCGCACGATGTCCACGACACAGTAACATGAACTAAACTCTACTATCCGTGTTCCTTCTGTACTCTTCCGTCTTCGTCGTACTGGCGCTGTACCCAAACATGCTGCCTTACCCACTAGCCCAAGCTTCAAACTATTTCAGTAACATGAACGTCAAGAACGAGCATTTATCGCTGCAACGGAGATCACGCGCGGAAATAAGTGCAGTTGCGCCCTCAGTTGACTCCTATGCTATCTGTTCGCGCTCATGGAGGACTTTAATGTTCTGAAACAGAAAGCGGCTCCGCATGAATATGGTACGACTGCTGCGCTTGGTGCACTTAGGAAATCGCAGTGTTTTTAAATGCGAAGCACTTCTTAGCGAACTTCCGCGACTTTGAGCATATCTATCTATCTATCTATCTATCTATCTATCTATCTATCTATCTATCTATCTATCTATCTATCTATCTATCTATCTATCTATCTATCTATCTATCTATCTATCTATCTATCTATCTATCTATCTATCTATCTATCTATCTATCTATCTATCTATCTATCTATCTATCTATCTATCTATCTATCTATCTATCTATCTATCTATCTATCTATCTATCTATCTATCTATCTATCTATCTATCTATCTATCTATCTATCTATCTATCTATCTATCTATCTATCTATCTATCTATCTATCTATCTATCTATCTATCTATCTATCTATCTATCTATCTATCTATCTATCTATCTATCTACGACTTTCTGCTCTCCAGGCCGTATCGTTAATGGGATTTACACCAAAATTGGTATGGCATAACATGACTGTATGACGAATATGAATGACTGGTCATATCATGAAAATCATAACTGATTTTCATGAATGCTATGATTTACACGCCATGGCCCTGGTGCTCCTGCGGCCGTTTCCTTAACTTGATATATCCAAAAATTGGTACGATGAGACATTTCTGCATGACCAACATAAATGACAGGTGGTAATATGAAAGTCATGACGTGCATGTCATGTACAACATGATTTACATGCCACTCTCACAGGGCGCTGACGGCCGTTTCGCTAGCTAGATATACACCAAATTTGCCATTGCGTGACGTGACTGTGTGGCGAACATACACGACAAGTGGAAATATGGAAATTATGACATGTCATGTGCACCATGACTTGCATGCCACGCTCATGGCACGCTCGCGGCCGTTTCGCTAGCTTGATATACACCAAATTTGGTATGAAGTGACGTGACTGTATGACGAACATAAATGACACGTGGTAATATGGAAATGATGACATGTCATGAGCGACATGACTTACATTCCACGCTCATGGCGCGCTCGCGGCCGTTTCCTTAGCTTGATATACACCAAATTTGGTATTGAGTGACATGACTGTATGATGAACATAAATGACATGTGGTAACATGGAAATCATGACATGTCATGAGCGACATGACTTGCATTCCACGCTCATGGCGCGCTCGCGGCCGTTTCGTTAGCTTGATGTACACCAAAATGGGTATTGCGCGACGTGACTATACGACGAATATAAATGGTAGGTGGTAACATGAAAATCACGACACGCATGTTATGTACAGCATGATTTGCTCCTTACTGGCTGCTTCGCATTACATCGCTTTCCACAATGCGTGGGATCTGCCGGTTTTTTTCTGTAAACGTTCTAACCACGCGGCTTCGCCCGTTCCCTTACACTGTCTTATGCCTAAGCGTTTTATCAGTTATCGTCCAACAACTAGAACATGTAAACATGTTTGCAAAGTCGGGTAGCCATCGCACTGCTGTCCCTGAATGCTGACCCACAGGTCGCGGGATCAAGTCCCGGCCGCGGCGGCCGCATTTCGGTGAAGGCAATATGCTAGAGGCTCATGTGCTTAGATTTAGGCGCATGTTAAAGAACACCAGGGGCTCGAAATTTCTGGAGCTTTCCACTACGGCCTCTCTTATGATCGCATCTTGGTTTTGGGACGTTAAACCCAACAATTATTATGGCATTGTATTCGTTGTACAGCCATTAATACACAATTCTGAATCAAACAATGAGGCGGCCCAATAACGAGAAGTTTACACAGATTGAAAATAGAAGACAAGTGTAAATTCTGAGTGTTTTTTATTTTTATTTTTTTATTTTTATTATCTTTTTAAGGGCTGCAACGCTTGATTGCCTCCTCTGTCCGAAAGCGGGCGTGTGCGTTAGAGTCGCTCAGTAGTGCAGGCATCCGGCCACACGCCCAGGTTGAGTTGGCCAGGCTTTCACCATCGTAAATGTGCATTTTGAACTACAAGTATCGTGGCAATGCACAACGAGAAGCGTCGCGGATGGCTGCCTCACCCGGGATCGAAAATGAAAATATGTGGATGAAAAATCGTTCGACCCTGAATGTGGCTGGAGCCGACGTTTCGGAAAGTCTTCGTAAATACCTTAGCAGCCAGCTGCGACGGAAGCCAATGTGAGGACAGGGAGTCACGCCATTTCTTTCCCTAGCCGTTCTTGTTCTCCTCCAGTTGGGGCAGAGTGAGCAAAGCGCACACATACAGGCTGCTATGGAAGGTAGCTGCGGTATTTACGAAGACAAATCCACTTGTCTCTAGCGACATACACAGTTGAACGATACTGCTTAATTCAAGCCCCTGGACTTGCGTCATGCTTGAATGTTGATGAAACGTCGCCCAGGCGAGTAACTAGCTCCAGTCATTTGGTAAGCGCCACGGCAGCGGCGGCGTCAGCCGGGAGGCCCCGGCCGAAACCAGCACACGCACCGTTCAAGAGTCCCGGCGACCCGGGTAGCGGCCCCGCGGCGGCGTACGTGGCGGCGTATGGCCCCCCGGCTGTGGCGGCGCCGCTGCTGCTGTGTGGCGTCGAGGCGTTCGAGCCGTAGCCCCGAGGCGACACGCTGCTGCTCTGCGAGCGGCCGTACTCTGCAAGCGGCGGCAGCCGAAGTCAGTGGGCTCAAGTCCAAGCTCCGCCCCATCACATCCGTGCAGCACGCCGTTTCGAGGCAGGGCGTCCGCATGTCTCCGCGCATGTGCCGAATACTGCTCGTCTGTACGTACGTTCTAGTGACTGCCTCGGATGGTTCCTTGCGTACTTAGCCCCGGCAGTGCTGCACGAAATTGGTGAGGCGGAGTACGGCGTACACAGCGAGTTCATCAGATCCAGAGAGCAAAGCCATCGTCACTGTCTCAGAGTTTGCGAAAGGCTACAAGCACCGCGGCTGCACTGTAGCTGCACTGTGCCTGGTCAGCTGCAAACATTCAGAGCACCTTGTCTTAGATCTATCGGGGAAAGACGACGTACCATTTCCAGGCGAAGCGCAAGAACGTAGGACAAAAATGCAGCTCAGTTTGCGGCGTTTGCAGACTATTCTTTCATTGAAAATGAACAAGTCGCGACAAGCCACGGCGTTGTTGACTGCTAATAGCTCTCAACCTTGAGTTCGGTATCGAAACACAAATCCGCGTGTTTCTAAACAGGAAGGCCTTTTTGGGAGAACCCTATGGGAAGACGACGATTTCTTTTTTTTTCCCGGAGGCTCGTGTCGATGACTCAGTATCGCTCTCGTTGCGGTCAATATGATCTCATGAAAGCAGCGCAACTTTTACCGCTTATCTTGATTGACGGGAACACTGCGCTATAAAGCCTGTGGCCACCCGAAAAATGAATGCCGCTTCTGATTGTAACTGCCCGCATGATATCGCAGCAAATTGTTTTTTTTTTAAGTAGCATTATCAGTTATGCGGGCCTCATTATTTTACATGGCCCAGTTGGCATTGATTCATCTTGAAACTTTGCGTCAAACAATCTGGGACGCAAAAAAGACCCTTGTCCTCGTGTATCTTGTTTCAAGCTGCATTGATAAGTCATTTTCCGCGCTCTACTGGTTCCATTGATGTTCAAGCTGAAAAAATACTGTGACATCTCTCAACTGTGGAACACCTCGAAAGACCACTGCGACCATTAAGTATGACCATTCACATGCTCATCATCGTGACTGTCACCTTCTATGGTTTCATGCCTCAGCCCATGTGCTTCTCGGAAAGCGTGTCTATATGTGGAACATAATGCATGGCTGCGCTAAAAAACACGGACAAGGAAGAGATGTACACAGGACGGGCGCATCCCTTCCTTGTCCGTGTTTTTGAGCGCAGCCATGCATTATGTTCCAAGTATACACCAACTAGCCCAAACGAAAGCGTTACTATGACTGTATGTCCCGAGCTGATTTCTCTAGAGAAAAAAAATTTCCACATTGCAATTGCGAAAGTAAGCCTAAAGGCGTGTGCGAGCCTTCAAGTATAGCCGCGTCCACGTCTGTGTATAGCGCGCGAGCAGTCGGATGGATACATGGATGGATGGATGCTATGAGCGTCCCCTTGATAACGGGGCGGTGCAAGTGTGCCACCAAGCTCGTCAAATAAAGAAAAAAAAATCTTTTTCATCTTTTTTTTTTATGTTGGCCCTTAATTGTCTATTTCGATTAAATCTATATTGTTACATGAAAAAAAAAAAACGCAAATTCATAGCCCAGGTCTCTGCCCTTTACGCAGAATGTCCTTATTTTCCGCACTATTTATTTTTGTCCCTTCTCTCTAGTTTTCTGCCACCAATACTCTAACCGTCTTTCACTTATTGCTATCGAGCGCTTGTTCAGCTTTCCATTGTCGTCGCTAAAACCCAAGGCTTCATGTAGGCTCGTGCCTAAGCGTACACCAGGGTGTAGCCGGCATTACCCTGCGGCGCGACACCTTGCGGAAGTTGCGGGCTCTGACGTGGTGTGCCCAAGAGCATGCGCGGCCTAATAGACATGCTGACCTGCTTTGCACGACTGACAGCGTTGAAAGGGTGCGCTTGTTTAACCGAAAATGCACGCTCTCTCAGGGTGCTTTCGGCATCTCGATTCTAAAAGATGACGCGTTCCGACTGATAACACGCGCCTGGTCAGGCGCGTGTTATCATCGCGCTTTTTTTTTCGTTTTTTTTTCTTTCAATTCTTTTCCGTGTTCAGGTGTACTAGTGACAGAAATGTCAGGGAGACGATATTTAAACACGTGCGAACTGCAACTCGAGATTGTTATATTTTTAACTATTCGGCGAATGAATGTCATTTTGTAATAACGGAGTCTCAGCCAAAAGTGCCTCATCTTTAGGGTATGGAAGATTCTATTCACAGCCCTTCGTTCGATAGACAGTAAGCATTTACTGTTTTACCCATCGTTTTGCATCGGTATTAATGATTTCGCTACATGAATAACTTGCCGCCTTTTGCGACGCCCCGTTATCTGACACGCTTCCACTGATAACACGCGCCTAGGCGAGTGTTATCAGTCGAAGCGCGCCATCTTTTGGAATCGAGATGCCGAAAGCGCCCTGAGGGAGCGTGTATCTTCGATTGAACAAGCGCACCTTTCAACGTTGTCACCCGATCAAAGCAGGTAAGCATGTCTTTTAGGCCGCGCATGCTCCTGGGCACACCACGTCAGAGCCCGCAACGGCCGCAAGGTGTCGCCCCGCAGAGCAATGCCGGCGGCTGGCGCGCTATACACAGAAGTGGACGCGGCTGTACATTCTTGTATCTGTAGAGCATTGCGCAAAGGAAAAGAAAGTGGCGTTTCAAGAAAACTTTCAGGCCGGTTGAAGAGTTCATTGTACTTTAAAGCTCCTCATCATCCCCCCAAAAGGATCAGTGAAATAGAATCGCAGACTTGCTCCTGTTGACGCAAAAGCGAGTTAAAATAATACAAACAGTTTTCCCTGAGTGTCACAAGTTGGGCTGCAGCACGAAACGTGATATGGGCACGTCGGTAAAACGGCTCTAAGTGTTACTCATCTGTACAGAATCTCCAAATTTTGATAATTGAACACGTGCTGAACGATCCAGACGAAACAGGAAATTTTTCATTTTTCATTACAGATTTTATCCAGAGCCAAGAACCGAGTCTTTCATCGGTCTTAGTAGCGAACGTGTTCAGCTGTAACTTTTACTTCAGCAAGCGTTGAAGAAGCCACTACACCCCGGGCCCGTTAAATCTATCCTGAGGGTACATTACAATAACATCGCGCTCTGTTTTTATTTCACATGTGCGTCTTTCCGTGCGGCTAGCACAACTAGCAGCGTCGTGCTGCTATTTCAACGGGCATGCGTGAGAAGTTTGTTTTTTACTTCGCTAGTCTGCTTTGATGTTGCTGCTGCTGTCTCTGCAGTTTCTGTTTCCTCTTGTTTTTTCTGTTCTTCCCGAATAATTATATTTTCGTGGGTTAGTACTGAATTTCACACACACAAAGCAAGCCAAATTGAACGTTAAAAAATGTAAAATCGAACAAAGTAATGTCTTCCGATTTCTTACAATATTTGTTTTTTCGTTTTGTTCGAATGACAAATACCGCGCCATCTCAACGAGTTGCTCGCACCGTTTTCCTGGACGTTGACGGCCAGCTGACCGGCGGCGGCGTACGCGTTGAAACCGGCCGATCCTCCGGAGAGTGCGGGAGAGCGCGGAGCTTGCAACGAGAGCTGGTTCTGCCGAGGCATGCTGTACAGCGCCTCGGCAAGGTCTGCCGCCCGCTTGAGGATGATCTCCTGCAGGTGAAGGCAGCAATACTCAACAAAGGTTCCTATGCTATATGCAAATACGCATCAGCATACCGGCGAAGCCTTTTAGAAGTTCTTGCACGGTCAAGCGCCCTCGTGACAGGCTTCACAGTAACCACCGTATTATTGCGCTGAACGTTCCTAGTTATGCATGATTCCATATTCACGGAGTTAAAAACGCGGTCTCCGAAACAAAGTGCAGGAAAACCGGGTTAGTGCTGTTGGCTGCCACTCTTTCGGTCAAGGCGAGAAAATGGACGATTCCGCAAATCCCAAGTAAAAACGTGGAGGACACCTCAAGAGTAGATGGTCCTTTCGCATCACATTCTCAATCGCTAGCCTGGCCTCACTTCACGGTGGCGGCCACCATGCGGCAAGAAATGCATGTGGGCGTAAAATTGGCTGTTTCAGACTATCCTAAACCTATAAGAGGCACTATAGGATAAGGTACGTAGTGGCGAAGTACCCACTGCGCGTTCGTAAGATAAAGAGTGCTTAACAGCGCAAACGACAGGAGGGGACAGAAAACAGAGCGCTGACGTACGGCAACACGCGCACCTGTACACTTCGTTGATGATGTTGCTGTTAATGATGATTCATGATGGCTGTGCACTTTGTAAGTGATGGGCCTTTAGAGCAACGACTTATTGCGCAATTCACATGCTTTGACGCCTGGTGCGATTTCACGTTCTTCTGCAACTCCGCACTACGTGGCATTCGTATAGGTGTTTTCTTTCGAAATAGTTTCAAGCAGTGGCGCGGCTGTGTGGTAGAACACCTGCCTGCCACGCAAAAGTCCTGCGTTCAATTCCCACTCGAACCGAACATCTTTTGTTATTTATTTATGTGCATCTCTTTGGAATGTTCGCTCACGGACAACGCTGATTTTTCGCTCACAACAAACGACACCGGAATTTCTGCGAAACGAGCTGTTTAACGCGTTAAAAGAAGATGGTAATGTCACTTTGTTCAATACCCGACTCAGTGGCATCTCTGAGTCGATAAAAAAAAATGTAGGATTACCCTGGGCAGGAGAGGAAGCACATTTAGGCAATATTTACTTTTCTGTGTGCGTGTGTTAAACAACGAGGAAAACATGGAGCAGATCCCCGTATTTTTAAAATAGTAAGATATATAACTGTGAGCGAAAGCTTTTAGTGCGGAGCACTTAAGGGGGGCCGGGCTGTCGTACGCTGTCGTATGCTGTGATCGTATGCTGTCATCGTCGCTTGGCGTAACGCAGGCAAAACCATATATAGCATAGCCAGCTGTAGTATACTGAGCGCGCTCGCGCCAAAGAGAAGTCTGCTTCCTCTTGTTCTTCGAGCACCTTGATGATGATATTAAGTGCGGACATTACTACTATGGCTATAGGGAAAGACGACAATATAAACCATGTATAAAAATTGAAAGAGGAAGCAAGCGAGAAATAGAAAGAGAGAGAAAGAAAAGAAAAAAATGGGGAGAAAAAAATAGATAGAAATAAGTAGAAACAGGGACAGAAAAAACTGGAAAATAGAAAAAGAAACAAAGAGAGGAGGAAAGAAAAGGTAAACCGAAGAGAAACAAAGAAGGCTGCCCAGTCGCGCACTTCCTTTGGTTTGGCACCACTAGGGCGAAGCTGCCTTAATTTTTTTTAGTTGGAAGCGTGAAGAGAAGAGGACAGCCCGTTAATGTTGGTCCTGTCGTGCCACGTGCTGTACATATGTGGTAAATAACACTTGGCTCATCTTGGCGTCTCGTGAAGGTACAAGCAAATATACCAGGCCAAGTAGAAAGTTATCTGATAACAAGCGTGTGACCTACCTTGGGAAGCTTTTCGGGGTCCCCGGGATGGCGCGGGATGAGTTTGGCTAACCGCTGGAATCCGTAGTCGATTGTGGGCTCGTTGAGCGCTGTGTGAGACGCGCGACACGAAGTATGAGCACAAAAAGCACACGCGTCACGCTATTTAACACAACTGCGGTGAATATATTCACTGAAAGAAAAAAAAAACGATGTGCGTTCGTTCATCTACTGTTACGCCACAGGTAGTCATTCGAAATTGAATGCGTCTTTCTCTGAATACTGTGCTGACATAGGCCCGCTTATGCGAACAGCCCCGGCGTAGGAAGCCTTTTTGTGTGGAGGAGCTCCGCCCGTATTCACCAAAGCCGCATTGTCTGCAAAGATCAACCTACGTGTAAGGCGCTCAAGGCAACAGTAAACGCCACTTTTACCGTTGCGAGAATGTGTCGATGAGCGATTTTGCAATATCAAGATGCAAGGTTGTAGACTGCGGGAATACGATGACATGACCTTCATTTTGCTCTATCACCCCTGGGCTTCCACTCGCCTAGATAGATGTATGTCTGTGTCATGAATAAATTTCTCACAATTTCCTTAAACGTGCCACAGGGACCCGTGTACAAGAACCACGCTTGAGTGCCACACTCCACTGCACACTGGTGGATAGGCCGCTTATAAGATTCGGTGCCTAACTAATGAAGAGCTCCTCCACAAGGGCGCACCAGAGCTGACGATATCTCGCGACGCGTGTTTCTTCCACAAAGGGGAACTAACAGATAATGAAGCTAAGGAAGGCATGGTGGACATTACTTGTGTGTCTTAACTGAAGTGTAGTAATTAGGACATAAATGGAATGGAATTCAAGCGGAGCAAAAATCAACCTGCCGCAGGTAGGGACCAAACCTGCAACCTTCGGATAACTCGTCCGATGCTCTGCCAATTCAGCTGCAGCGGCGGTAGCTTTCCCATGTCTAGGAAAAGCCCTCGATGAATCACCCTCTTCCAGAAAGCGGAGGGCACCCCAGTGATGACTTCAAAAATGGTGCCCTAAGACGAGATCTAAAACGCAGCTGCATTTAGCCGGCACATAATGAATTATTAAGTATATCATCGCATAAAGCCAACACTGCCAGGAATGTTTAATTTGGTTTCAACGTCCAGTGAATAATGCGGAGTCGTCTGTGTCGCCGTGTTTTTCTTTTTTTTCTCTCTCTCTACGGGAAGTCTAAGGAACGCAGCGTTGCACAACCGTATGACATGTAACGCTCCTCGAGTTGGTAGAATTTGTTGGAAAACTTGTTATAGTTGTTCAGCGCGAGTAGTCGCACGGAGGACGATGCTGTGTCCCTATTTCGAATACGTACTTTACTCTGTATCATTTCTTAAGGTGCGAATCATTTAAGAAAAACGTTGAAATGTTACTCGCAATTCAAAGCAAACGTAGGAAGAACATTTGGGAATGAAACAAAACATTGCTTGTGCACTGAAGAAAAAAAGGGAGAAAAAAAGCTAGAAAATTATCTTAAGCAATTGTAACACATCACTACAAATCAAGAACAATTTAAACAGAACAAAGCAAAAGCACAGAATGTGATTAGAAACAAGGTGAAAATATAAGGCGCACCTATTTAAAGCTGGGATATCCGACGGCGTGCAATGCGATGAGATGACCTACAAGAAAT